>FR997798.1:1202500-1667231 GCA_905475355.2 Clostera curtula | reverse complement strand
GCGTTTTTTTACACCCTGTATATTTTCTAAGTGTTAATGTGTTAAGGGACATTAATAGGTCAGCTAGCTACTAAAATTATAAATACTCGTATAACTCAAAGCCGTTTTTGGCTGACATGCTCAATTCCGGGAACGGACATGTGTATTTGCTGACCATGATTATTAACTATGTTGTCGTTCTTGTTCGTGAATTATATGTTAAATGGTTTTAAGAGCAAAAATATATGTCAAGAGCAGAAGTTTCATAGAGATAAAAATAGATCCGATAGAGTTGCAAAGTGGTAAAGGTATCATCATAATTAATTTCAATTATAATTAATTTTAGATCACAAATTGTAGCAGCTAGAGAAAGTTTCATTAATATAGGCGAGACATTCAAAGTAAAGCTAATAAAGTGAGACATTGTTGTTGTATTATGAATGTAAAATGAAAAAAAATATTGAAGAATAATTTATTTGCCACTTGATACTTCGACATGGTCTTTTTGAAACCCTAGACTTAGGGATGTAAGAAAAACTGCTGTAAAAAAAGCAATCTATTCACGACATTTTGTTTTTGTGATATTAAAGTTTTTTTATTTACGAATATTCATGGAAAGCAACAATTGTTATACGTAACACAACAGAGAGTTAAATCAAACCTGTTTATTTTTACTATTAATAGCTTATTTCATTTATATTTCATTATACTTTTTAACTTTCATTTATATTTTGCTACCACCGAATTTCATATAAATATTTTGCATAAACGTATTTCTGGTATCACGGAACATGATCTGACAAGAAATAAATATTCTGAATTAAGGGTCGGTTTCCATTTACATTATTTTGTGAATGTAATGAAGAGAAACGGAATTACGTGAAGTGTTTTCCCTAATGGGCCCGAATCTGGGTCAGCGTCGTATGAAGACTGGAATCGTCAGATGTTTGGTAGACACGCAGCGCGTTTTACGTGAAACCTGAACCAGAAAGGTTTCTTAGAGACGTGTCATGTCTATGGTGTAATGAGAACCCTGTAACTATCCGATGTGAGAACAAAGAGCTAATCTAAGAAGCAGTTCGGGATTTGAAATGATTTTCATTCTTGAATTAAGAGTGAGATATTGATGTTTTTCTAAATAAGATATTTACTATAAAACAGAGATTCCGCTGAAAATTAACCAATTACCACCCCTTTCCATCCCGAGGGTGTAGTAAGAGCCGACAATGGGAAAGGCCGAAAACCTAGCCGTAAGAGAAGAAAAACTTGGTATGAAACCCTGTGCCAACTCGTCTGGCCAGCGTGGCACAGTACGCTAATTACCCTCCATGTTATTGGAGGACGCCCGACTCAGCATTGGGTTAGATATGGTCATGGGTACAATGGGTACAATGGGTGCAATGATGAACATCTAAATTTATCAGTGCTTCTCTACAATATTATGCATGTATTATACATATACACCTTCCTCTTGAATCACTCTATCTGTTAAATAAAACCGATTCAAAATCCTTTGCGTACTTTTAAAGATTTACGCATACAAATAGGGACGGGCAGCCGACAGCGACTTTGTTTTATTTGTGATATTTTATCTATACTAACCATCTATGTATATAAATAAAATTCTTATAATTACAGCATACATAAAAGCAATGTAAGCTCTTGTTTACCTAAATATGTAACCAGTGACGTTTGCCCTAATGATTGTGGATTTAGGTCAACAACGTTACTTCCGTGGAATGGATCTCGCGAGATCTCCCCCAGATGTACATGTATATGGAAAAGCCTTCCCTTTGCTACATGAGGTTGAGCACTTTTGCCAGTAAATATAATATACTAGCTGATCCTACAGACGTTGTCCTGTCTTTACTATAAATATTAAATTGCAATGATATAATTAATTTTAAAAAAAAATGTCGTGCCAACTCAGAAACTTTCGTGGGCTCATGCACATCACTTTGCTGAAGAGCATCACATGATCAAATGCATAGTTTGCGATTATATTAAGGACCTAGAACACCACAAAGCTCTTAGTACCCAACTAATGCTACAAATTTCTGGATTCAAACATTGTAAGGCCGTTGCCTAGCGAAATTGGTTTGACCTCTTTAGACGAGTTCTTCAGTGAAGACCGCGAATCGGCAAGCGTAGTGTGGGATGGCTCTCTGCTAGATGGAGCGACGATCTACGAAAGGTTGCGGGCAGCAGCTGGATGCGTCAAGTTGAAGACAGGGCGCTATGGTGCTCTTAAGGGCAGGGATGTCCAGCCGTGGACTAATGTGGGCTGATGATGATGATTGTAAAAGTAATTATTTTTACTGATGAAATGTCATCATCATTTCAGCCAAAAAGACGTCCAATTCTGGACATAGGCCTCTTCCAAGGATCTCCACAAAGGCCGGTCCTGGGCCGCCCACATCCATTGCTTTCTAGCGACCTTAACCAGGTCGTCGGTTCACCGTGTGGAAGGCCTACCAGCACTATGCCTTCCGGAACGTGGTCGCCACTCGAGGACTTTTCTGCCCTATCCGGCGTCGGTCCTGCGAGTTATGTGCCCTGCCCACTGCCATTTAAGTTTGGTAATCCGGTGGACTATGTCAGTGATCCTGGTTATATATAAAAAATACCCAAAGTTATCTTTTACTTCTCAGCCCATAAATGACCCATTGCTGAGTCGGGCCTTCTTCCATCACATTGAGGGTAATTAGCCTACTGTACCACGCTGGCCAGACGGGTTGGCTCAGGGATTAGTATCAAGTTTTCCTTGGTTTAGGGCTTGGTTTTTGGCCTTGCCATCTTCTATTGTGACTCTCACGACACGCTTTGGATGAAATTGGGTGACTGAAGCCTTTCTTGCGAGGTATTTTTTTAATTCCTTTTGAAGTTAAAAGGTAAATAAATGCCTTGGCGGGTTTTAAATAAATGCGTGTTTCGAAACATGTTTCCCTAGGGATGTTATAGAAATGCTTTGATCATTGGATGTTCGATGTTTGCGGCACGCGCCTCTGGTATTTTGGCGAAGGTAACAGAAACGGGCTACTTTGGAATGTTTCGTCATGAGAGATTGGATATTTTTAGAAACTTTTTGGATTTTATTTTTTTATCATACGGCATACAAAAATATAATTTTTACCCCTCTACGAACAACCCCTATTTTTAATAGTGTTATTTATATGGCAAAACAACGTTTACGGGTTCACCTAATTTTACATAATCACTATCACTATCACTACATATTATAAAACAAAGTCGCTGTCGTCTGTCCGTCCCTATGTATGCTTAAATCTTTAAAACTACGCAACGGATTATGAAGCGGGTTTTTTTTTACTAGAAAGAGTGATTTAAGAGGAAGGTTTATATTTATATAATACATCCATAATATAGTAGAGAAACACTGATACATTTAGAGGTTCATCATTGCACCCGTGCGAAGCCGGGGCGGGTCACTAGTATAATATAATTTTCGTAACTGCGATTTTTGGAAATACTTCGATATGTGGTGATTGAATCAAAGGTTAATTTCAATCAATAATCAAAATTTCATCTCATGAATGACCCAATACTGGCTCAGGCCTCCCCACAATTCATGGAGGGTAATTTGCCTACTGTGCCAACTGGAAAGACGGCACAGCGTTTCTATTAAGTTTTCCTCCTCTTCCTTTCACACAATGCCATCTCGTCCCATGCTAAGCAACTTAATGCTTGTGTTATGGTAACGAGATGGATGTTAAATACATTTTTTTTGTAAATACATAAATATTATAGATAGAAATGACACCCAGACTCCGAGCCAGTGCCTCTGGTTTAGACAAAGACACTTGCCCGACCCCGGAATCTAACCCGGGACCCGTTGATCCAAAGGCGGCACATCAAACCACTAGACCAACGAGGCAGTCACATGGTGACATTACGTGTTTTAAATCTGTCACCACATTGCGTCCTTGAAAGTTTGGCAAAATTACCGGTCAAGCGCTTAAGTAACACTGTGCTATATGTATATTGCTTGGTCAGATAATAATGTTTCTTCAAAAAAAAACCACTCACTTAACATAGAGGCAAACAGTAACACGTACACTTTGAAAGTCGATAAAGAACAATCCAGTGCATAAATTCTCGACAATTAGTGTCGGAACAATAAAAGAGAGGCAAAAAGAATTCTTGGCATCAACTGAATGGGATGTGCGAAGAATTGCAGCTATTCCGCGACAAATGTACAGTATTCATCGATTGGACAAAGCCTATTCAGGCAAGCGTTGAATGCTATAACCGAAAGGTGAAACAGTTAACATTGAGGGATGTACCAGGTTTTTTAATGCAGCGACACTCACTACCTACTAGCTACACTAAGTGAATGGATTCAAAGTTACGTTTATTATTGTTGAAATATATTTTTAGGTTAGTGTGTTTTAGTGGTTAGTGTGTTAGATGCTCCTTTGGTAATAAGCCAAGTGACGTATTTGGAATACGTCGAGTCACCACCCCATTCCATCCTGTCTGCGTCGTAAGAGCTGAAAAAAGGTATTGGCAAGGCCGATAAACTAGCCGCAAGAGAAGAAAAACTTGATAGGAAATACTGTGAAAACCCGTCTGGCTAGGTTACCCTCGCCTATAGATGTTTCACATCAATAGACTGCCTCGTTGGTGTAGTGGTTAGATGTGCCGCCTATGGATCAACGGGTCCCGGGTTCGATTCCGGGGTCGGGCAAGTGTCTTTGTCTAAAACCAGAGGCACTGGCTCGGAGTGTGGGTGTCATCTCTATCTATAATATGTATGTATTTACAAAAAAATAAATGTATATAAGTAGTTTATCATTCATCTCGTTACCATAACACAAGCATTAAGTTGCTTAGCTTGGGACGAGATGGCATTGTGTGAAAATTAAATGTCCAAGGATATTTATTTAATAATAGTATTTTTAGAGCTTATTTCAGCAACCGTAAAATTATTACGTGCCTTGGTATTTTGGTGAAGGTAAGAGAATTGGGCTGCGTTGGAATGTTTCGTCATAAAATATATTTTTTTGAGATAACATCCCGTACTGGAATTCCCTTTATAGTGGAGATTCTTGTATGTAGTATGTTGATGTTGATGTTCCGTGTGGTGATGGACTTAGAATACATGGTGTCGCCGACCTATTTCATCCTGAGGTTGTTACTAATACCTAGCCGCAAGAGAAGGAAATCTTCATAGGAAACCCTGTGCCAACCAGCCTGGCCAGCGTGGCACAGTGCGCTAATTATCCTACATGTAACTGGAGGAGGTCCGACTCAGTCTTAGTCTTACAACTTTTTCAGTACTCGATTCTCAAAATCAATTCAATAATTGAGATTCCACCCGAGCTGGAGAACTTGCTCTTGGATAAGAATAGGATAAGAATTGAATTGCAAAATTCCTTCTCTCCAAAACTCAAAACAGAGTTCTAATTAATTTCTCGTTTCATTTGTAAGAAGATATATTGTTCACCTCAGTAAATTAGAAATGTGATGTACATTGTGTAAAGAGTCACAAATAATAGCACTCGGGGATTTCTTGATGTATTATGAAGCCATTTTATAATTGAAGGAATCCAAATATTCGCCGTTGGCGTCAGTAATTAAAGTAGAATTTCATTAAAATGTTATCCGTAAAAGGATACAAAAATATTTCCCAGAAGACAGCGTTTCCAAATGTACCGGTTCAAAGAGAGAGAGTTAAACAAAAAAGGTTCTGACCAAGTATGAGCCAGTTGGGAAAACAGAGGGTTCAGTACAAATAATATGTTTAGTTGACTGGTTAGCGACTTGTAATAAATAGACGTAGCGAGTTAGACGGGTAGAAATATGGAGAAAAGAAGGTAACATAGAACAACAGACCGAGCCAATCGGTCTGACCAGTTTGGCACAGAAAACTGATATCTTTTTATCTCATTAGAGAAAGCCTTACTCACTTATCGAGCTGATATGCTGATTACAACACTTTCTGTCTTATTTTTAACAATCACATTAAAAAAATTGATGTGCCTTGTGTATACTGAAATTGAAATGCCACATACAACTAAGCCACTGAGTCATGCTGAGTAATAAGCCTACCATGTAGTCACACGGGTTGGCACAGGTTTTCGTATCAAGTTTTCCTTCGCAGAGAGGTTTTCGGCCATATCATTTCCTTTTGTCGGTTTTTTGGACACCCTCGGAGTAGAAAGGGTTGTTACACTATGTATTCTAAATCTGTCACTACACGCTGTTAATGGTATAATGAATCTTAAATTATATGCTTCCTCTACGGAACCCTAATGACGAACAAAACAATTGCTGGAATACTTTGCGAGGAAAATGCGCCGTGCTTTATCGTTGAGGTTTATTCAATTCTAAACCTTAATCAAGTTCTCATAAAGCAAAATGGAAGATTTAACATAATCCCCACGAGAGAGGTACATTTTTTGCGTTCGCATTGTTCGATGATCGCTTGAGAATGGTTAAAATGTTTTTTTTTCGGTAAATATTGGCAGCCTTTTATTCACGCATTGGTCTTCAAATATTATAGTCCTATGCAAACATTTTTATGGATTATGTTCGTATGGTGACGGATTTATAATGCCTAATGCACAAAGTGACCAAAGGAATCGGTCGTTCGGTCGTTCTCTTCCCTGCAGTATGGTTGAAGCGGGTGATGGCTGCTCTCAGAAATTTGTCTTATCACGGCCTTGTAGCTCAAAATTACGATCTAAAAAGAGCAACTTTTCTTGCCGGCTCTTCTCTGTAGAGCTGCATTCCGAACAGGTGGAAGATGGGAAATTTTAAATTTAATTGTTCGAGTTCAGTCAGCTCGCGACCACGGCCATTGTAACATGGTCGAAACGTCGAGCAAAAACAGGTATTAATTTTGTGCGCGATAAGTCCCGTTGGATGTTTTTAATTATGTGTTCAAATCGCGAAAGTTTAAAAATAACAATTTATTGTTCGAATTGTCAAAAGAGCTCTAATGAGCCAACTTGATAAAATGAGTTTTGAATTTGAATTAGATGGCAGGAATTTTATAAATTCCATACTCTTGACATGAAACCTGTGCCGGATCTGATGTTTAACTAACACTGCAGCATGTTGCTATTAATTTCTACAACAAATATTTTTATCTATTGAGGTATTTTTAATAGTATGCAATATTAAAATTGAAAATTGAACATGGGTATGTATTCATAAAAGCAATTTGATTTATAATGAACATTGTTAACTTTCAAAATAACAAATACATTATCGATTACAATGACAAACCAAAACTAATTACAGAGAAATGGTTGTCCAACCAAACGAACATTGTGCCGCCGTTTAAATTACAGCGAATTGTTTTCTGATAATTGAACCTCTCAACAAAATTGGAAATTAGAGAGTTTCACAGTTGTACAAAGCAGCTATATTTGATTTCCACTCTTCATTTAATTTCCTACTTGGAGAAAAAATATAAATTGTTATTGTTTTCGGGAGATAAATGATGAGATTTATATAAAATTATCTACCAGGCTTTGATAGCATGGATGTGAAATACCAGCTTTATTCAGCACATCGACACGTCCTTCATTCGATTCATGTAGACCGCACGTAAATCTCATTCATTAACAGTCCATTTGGTACAGGTTGATTGACATTGAAAGCCATGCTGGGCAAAGATTCCTCCGGGTTTTTTTTTAATAAAATAAAATACTTGCACTAGGTGTAACTGAGTAAAACATAATTAGCAACGTTTATTTCTTAAAATGTAGGTCACCAGATTTTGGAAGTCAGACTACTCAGCTGGTAGGATAAAAATAACTATAGCTAAGTTATTTTTCACTGGAGCCCATATTGTTAATCTGTCAGACTTGTTTGTACCACCATCATTGTAACCCTCTTATTTAAAAGAGCAACCATGGAGTTTCTTGCCGGCTCTTCTTTATGGAATGGCATTCCGAACCGGTGGTAAAAACTAAATTATTAATTTTATTTTATTACTTTTTAAAATCTTTGACTATTTGAAAGCATTCGCAAGAATTTATTCGAATAAAAAACATTTTGATTTTGTGTCATGTTCGAAAAAACATTTGATATTTCACTCATACTTCCAGATCAAAAATAAATTTTAAACATAGCACTGCGTCTATAGATTGTTTCGTTTGTATAACGAGATGTCCATGAATAACGTGAATTCTGACATTTTCAACCCTAGTCTTACCTACCGCATTCAGAACTAGAATTCGCAACATTCAAAAACAAAACTGTGAGCTAGGAAACATTTACTTTAATTAACTATACTACATATTATTATGTTCTTAATGGTGTGTCAATGCCTTTTAGAATTCGATCAAGCCCGTACCATACCTACATGTTTATATATTTTGCTATTTATCTGATTATTTTCTGTTGCATGGTCCAAATAAATAAATAAAAAATAAAATAGACATTTTACGAGTATATATACAACTTTAAAATAGTTTGTTTATTGAAATATTGATAATTTAATTATCCACAACAAATAACATATCATTATGACTGACTGCCAATGACTGCCTCGTTGGTCTAGTGGTTAGATGTGTGGAAAAATCAATCAAATTGGAGCAATAGTTTAGCCGCAAATGATTTTTTAAATGTTTTGCCTCATTTGAACATGATGTATCTTTCCTAACAGATGTTTATGCCTAACGCATCGTTTACTATCCTTAGGGGCTGTCCATTAATCACGTGATGTTTTTTTAACACTTTTTAACCCCTCCCTCCCCCTTGGTGATACCTGGTGAGGTTTAAGACTACCCCTCCACCCCGCATGAAAAATCACGTGTATTTTTTTGTACTAACTAATTCATACTAATCACATATAGTATACGTAGTGTAATTTAATGCCCCTCTGTCATATCAACTCTGTATACTTATGTCGCGAAAATATAGCTGCTGAAAGTTTTAATTAGAGCCCACCTGTTTAATTAAACTAAAATTGATTATCACACATATGTAGATCTAAGTTGATTTAATTAAGCTGTGGGTGTAAGGTAAAAATACGAATTTCACTCATTAATACTTGTCTAAAACTCATTTCATGTTTTAAATGAGTAATTAAATTTATTTCGTCGTGTTGATAGAAACTTCTCAGAGTTCCTACGTTTGTTAAAAGTTCTCGCTTCAAATTTGTTAGAAGTTTTTTGATAATCTTGTCTGTTCGTGAGAGTGTAATTGTATTTGCGAGAGAAATTCCCGTTTTAAAAGTTGCGTGTACTGTGAAATTAAGATATTATTTAGTATTTGTTCCAAGAGACGTGATTTTGTTTTGTAACAATTTCTATTATACATAAACATTTATTCGTTCTTCTTTTTTTGGAACAACCGGTACTTAAACTTAGTTAAAGAAAGACATAAAAATATTTATTTGACAACACACGGAATAAATTCATCAAATACTTAAAAAACGTCCACTCATAAATATGCTAAGCTCACCTATATGTCAAGTTCGGTGGAAATAGTGGTGTCACCGTAAACAGAGGGGCCCGCCTGGGAGCTTGTGTGGCCACTAAACGAAGCGGGCCAAGGCCCCCAAGGCGCCACATGCTCAACCATCGTGGACTGTATCCCGTGGCCCTATTTCGTGCTGCCTCGTTGGTCTAGTGGTTAGATGTGTCGCCTTTGGATCAACGGGTCCCGGGTTCGATTCCAGGGTCGGGCAAGTGTCTTTGTATTATATCTATAATATGTAGGTATTTACAAAAAAAAATGTATATAAGTAGTTTATCATCCATCTCGTTACCATAACACAAGCATTAAGTTGCTTAGCTTGGGACGAGATGGCGTTGATATTTTAAAAAAAAAAAAAAACCGAAGAAAAGAAAGCTCTATACCAAGTAGCTTTTTTCACACCATCCCAGCTTCATGTCACCGCAGATGACATACAGCATTTATTTTGTTATGCTTCCATATGATCTACTTTTACAGAACAATTTAATTATAAAAGTGCATATTCGATTTGTTTAATTAAAAATATAGACTTAAAATACGGTCTTCTATGGAAAATAAATCCAACTTTGAGTGACGATGAAAACTGAAGACATTACAATTTTAAAACACTATCAACCCATAATAGCTCATCAAATTTAATAATCAATGTGGTAACCAATTTAAGAGAATGATAACATTTTCTCAGGCTCAAATGTAAACAGAATACAATAAAAGTATATGTATTATACACAGAAACATTGTTTTATTTTCGCTAACAAACTTTAATTCTATTGTAAACATAGTATACAGACAAAATACTTTGCGGTAAAGTTAAAACAAAATTTGCCAACCTTGGCGTTCTTCCAAGTACTGTTTAAATTCACCCGCCTCGGGGTCTAATATCACTGGACTGAAATTTTATATTCTTTAGTTATTAGTTCTTGTCTGTGACTTGGTTGGTAATGGTCACGATTTTGAATTAATGTAATCAAAGATTCTAAAGATTTTCCTTCACACCCTGTTCCTTAATCTATAAATAGAATAAATAACATTGCAACATACCTCGTTGGTCTACGGGTTACATGTGCCGCCTTTTTATTAAAGGGTCCCGGGTTCGATTCCGGGGTCAGGCCTTTGTTTATAAAAAAAAAAAACAGAGGGTCTTGTTCCGAGTCTGGGTATCATTTGGGTTCATGAATTACATGTTTAAACAGCCCCTTCATACAGAATATAGATAACGCAGGGGTTTCTTTAAAAAATAAAACAAAATTAAACCTTTCCTTTCTAAGGGAACGTGAAAGTGTAAGTAAATAATTAAATACAATGTAATATACTACTACTATTCAGGCCATAAATGACTAAAAGCTGACTCGGATCTCCTCCATTTTACCACCCCATTCCATCATGACGGTGTTGTAAGAGCCGACAAAAGGAAACGACAAGACCGATAACCTCAGTAGGTTATAGGCCTTGTCGTGTCCTTTTGCCACGCTGGCCAGACGGGTTAGCACGAGGTTTCGAGTCAGGTTTTTCTTCTCTTGTGGCTAGGTTATCGGCTTTAGCATTTTCTTTACCTTTTGTTGGGCCTTCAACACCCTGAGGATGGAAACGGGGTGGGGAAAATATGTATTCTAAACCAAAAGAACCCAGCACATGTTTACGTTGAAAACCATTAATTCTGTTCCGGTCTCCATTTTGTGGAAAATTGTTTACTCATCTTAGTGGAATTACGATAACAAGGGCTGACAAGCTAATTGGATCTTAACAAAGTTGAAAAGAATTTGAGGAAGGTGGACTCAGCGCTGGAGCTAAGATATGATTAATGGCTATTGGATCAAAATAATTGTCATTAGCGTTCAAAGGACGAATGCATAATAATCTTGTTTAAGTTTTATGGCGCATTTCACGAAACATCACTTTGAACGTTGAAACCAGAACAAATTATTAATAATTATTGTAGGGTCGGTTCACGCGGTCGCGTAACGCCAAAACAGACAAATGTATGATAAAACATTCTACCTTTCACACCTAACCGATGATGCGTTAGTGCGTCGAGCGTACAGCGTCATACATTTGTCTGTTTTGACGTTACGCGACCGATAATACGCGACGCATTTTCCGTCAGATGTGAACCGACCCTTAGTGGTAGGAGATCTTTGGCTAATCTTCTACGTATTTAAAGGAGATTTCCACGTTTATAGTCACTCATCACGATATCTCTGGAACCATAAGACCTAGAGACTTGAAATTTGGTAGGAATATTCTTTTTACCGAGTAGACGTCAGCTCGGATTTTACAAATTTCCAACATAACGGCGGGTTGATTAAAAAAATATATTTTAGTTTGTGGTGTAGCAACGCGTGCAGGATACTGCTAGTTATATATAAATGAAGTTATATCGTTTCAAGTTTTCCTTCTCTTGCTAGCCGCAAGCTTCCGGCCTTGTCTTTTCCTTTTCGGCTTTTACGACTCCCTCAGGATGGAATGGCTTGGTGACACCATGTGTTCTAAACCCGTCACCATGCGCATAATATATCCATATTTTGTATGGTAGTAGAATATAAAATACTAGCGGAACCCGGAACTAAAATAAATTTTAAGGAACGACATAACACAAATTGTAGTAATATTTTATTTATTTTTTTGGTCAGAGACCTTCTCGGTCTCATGTACAACACTTTGTTGATGATCATTACATGATCAAATGCATACTATACGATTGTATAATGGACATACACACAAACATTCATTTTTATATATAAGACTAGTGGCCCGCCCCGGCTTCGCCCGTGCAAAGCGGGGGTGGGTTATACACATAAACCTTCCCCTTGAATCACTCTATCTATTAAAAAAAACTGCTTCAAAATAAGTTGCGTAGTTTTAAAGATTTATGCATACATAGGGACGGACAGAAGAATGCGACTTTGTTTTATACTATGTAGTGATAGTGAAGAAGTGGTGTGTGTGCACCTTTTATGATACACCCTTGTTATCTCTGGGCTCTGGTTATTTTCTCTCGCAAAGGATGAATCTCGTCCATACAAATATATCATTATTGTGACAGCTCGTGTATCGTGACCCATTTCTCCAGTTTTATTGTATACGGGACCCAACCCACGTCTGCACTCTACTGTCATTTGCATTCAAATTGATGCTCAAGAAATGTTCACGACAACTAAATTGGGACAGGCCTTGTTCTCAAGATTCGTCTGCATTGTTATGTTCATTTTATAATGTTCTTTGCGTCCTGAGGGTGTGGTAGAGGTCGCAAAACTTGATAAAAACCGATACAAAGTGTGTTATAGTGGACACGGTTGGCGCAGCGGTTGAGCGATCGACTACTGCGCAGCATGTCGCGGGTTCGATCCCCGCACGGAAGAAATATTTGTACGACCTACAAGTATTTGTTCTGGGTCTGGGTGTTTCCTATCTTTAATATGTATGTATTTACAAAAAAAAATGTATATAAAAGTAGTTTATCGTCCATCTCGTTACCATAACACAAGCTTAAGTTGCTTAGCTTGGGAAGAGATGGCGTTGTGTGAAATGTCCAAGGATATTTATTTAATTTTTATTTATTTTAATTTCTTTCCATAAATTTGCAAGAAACCTGACTCTTTATGGACAGATACAGTCAGGGCCTACGGGGTAGTCAGCGCGGGACGGTGCACAGGTTTTTTATGAGTGACTATAATGCCTTTGACCTTAGGCCTGCGTGATGTAACCCTGGCGTTGGGTATAAGATGGAGCAGGGAATTCAAGAAAATGCTCTCGCATACACACGACAAAACACAGTCAAACTGCTTGGCCGGACTTAGATGTGAGCGTGGTAGCTATCCGGCCATTAGAACCTACCACCAGGCATGTTTAGTGGGTAGGATGACGACCAGCTCTCCTCAGGCTGATGTGGAAAGTCCATCAAGGATTTTCACCCCCAAAAATATGGATTTGAAGTTGGTTTGAGTTGAAAAAATGTAATTTTCCTTCTCGGTTTTCGGTCCTAGTTTTCGGCCTTGTCATTTCATTGTGTTGGCTCTTACGACACCCTCAAAATGGAATGGGGTAGTGACACTATGTATTCTAAATCCGTCACCATACGGACCATTTGGTATACAAATACATTTATTAACCGTTCTGAACAGCAGATAGGGATGTGAAGGTGATATACAACATACTTTGTCGCTTTACGAAAATGTTAAATATAATTTCAAGGTCCGTGCCAGGTGGGGCCGGTCCCGGCATATTTTAAAGTGACCTCCCTACGGCCTTATATTTTAGTAATACCGCTATTACAGCGACCTTTGCTATAAGAGGAAATGGAGTTTGACATTTAGTAAGTGCTCCTTTGGGAGAGAGTTTCATGGGTAGGATTAATGAACTACAATATTGAAATCTTATCAATGGAATTGTAAACAGCAGCTGAATGAAATAGCTGATAGTACCTTTACTACTGCAGCTCATACAGGACCCACTGCCACTGTAACTATGCAATTGACAGCATCTATCTGATAAATTCAAAAGTTCTTGACCAGTGTTGGGTCAAAAGCGTGCATACGTCCCCAACTGACAGTACTGTCTATGTTACTATAGTAAAGCAGGAGCTTTAAAAAACCAGGTTAGACTGGTAACAGTCGAAATGAAATAATAAAAATAAATAATATCACTGATGACTTTACCAAAAATAAACTAAAGCGAAAAGATAATTCCACGGATAAAATTGACGATCTGAAATTAACGTCAAATCTTTAAGATTATTCAAATTTTATTCATGATCGTATCCTTGTCATTCAAACTGACACTATTGCTAAACCGTCGCTTAATTTAAATCCAAATAAACGTTGGCAGATCAACATTTTCTCCGGGAATTATTTAAATTCGGTTAACAACGGTACCGCTTTGGAAATACCGATATAAAGGACAAACAAACCCACAATTACATTATCATTCCAGAACATCCACCAGGTAACAGTGACGCTATCAGGGTTCTTTATCGTGTGGTGACGGATTTGGAATACACAATGTTACCCATACCTGCCTGAGAGTGTCGTAAAAGGCGAGTAAAGGAACACAAGAGGCAGATCACCTAGCCGCGAAAAAGGAAAACCTGACAAAAATCCTGTGACAACCCGTCTTGCCAGTAGGCTTATTTCCCTCCATGAATTTGGAGGAGGCCTGACTCAGAGTCATTTATAGACTGAATCGACGAGGACTGGACCAATAGTACTGCCACAACTCACAACTCTATCTATCAACCTCAAATATCCACTCTTGAATGTAGGCCTCTCCCATAGATCGCATCAGCGACCTTTAAAAGGTCGTCCGTCAAGTCGAGGGTCGTCTAAAGCTCCGATATCCTATACGTGGTCGCCACTCCAGGACCTTGTGGCTTCAACCACAATCTAGTTTTTGACTTTCGTCTATGCAATCGTTCTAAATTTGTCGCTTTAGTTTTTCTGCGGAGTTACTCATTTCTGGTTCTATCACGCAGATAACTCCGAGCAGATTTATCTCAGGTCATCACCTTCATATCTTTGCCATGATTCAGATCCGTGTATTTCTTTAAAATGTGAACAAATAGCGAACGTTTTAATTTCCCTCCATTGTTCGTTGAGTGACTCTCAGCTGCCATATTAGCCGCATTTTGAGGCCGCACCTCACGGCTGCCCCACCCAAAAACGTACTGAACTGTGTGGTACCTTTTAAATATGACAGGAGCGACATCTTTTATTAAAGAAGGTCGTTACAGCTCTTAAATGACCCACTATTGGGTCTGTCCTCCTCCAATAACAGGGCGGGTAATTCGTATTCAACGAACAACGAATGGGAAGTTAACACGATGTGCTCAAAATGCACCACATGGAACCCTTTAGCTATAGATCCTATAGCAGTTGATAAAGGTCCCTTCTTCCTTTAATAAACTTTTTCTTACATAGCGATGAATAAGAGCTCATTACTACAGAGTGCTCAGTGGGCATTACTAACAATTCTGCGTTTGACTCAACTGTGACTCAGGTCTGTTAACGCTGAGTTTTGTTTGAGTGCCGTCATTATATTTTACACATAAAATTCCTTACAAATCCTAATTTGGGCGTGAAGAAATGTTTAACAGAAATATTAAGGTATTTATTTTTCGTAATATTGGATTACTTGGATGTTGTTGAAAGTGCAAAATAAGAATGGTTTTTATTTGAATATTATTTATGAATACTTTCAAAAAGACAAACGATAATAACAAAAAATAACATAAAATAAAAATCAGATTATGCTTACCTTTTTTACCACTGGTTCCTAGTGCTATCTGTTCCTAATTCCACGGAGATGATCCTACAAGACACTCCACGTTGCAATTTTAAATAAAAGGGTTGAAATGATGGGGGTACAAGCAAGTCTAACTAATAATGAAAGCAATTACACGCTTATGCATAACTAGCGACCCGCCCAAGCTTCGCACGGGTGCAATGATAAACATCTAAATTGATCAGTGGTTTCTCTACAATATTATGGATGTATAATACATATAAACCTTCCTCTTGAATCACTCTATCTATTAAAAAAATCGCTTCAAAATCCGTTGCGTAGTTTTAAAGACTTACGCATACATAGGGACCAACAGACGACAGCGACTTTGTTTTATACTATGTAGTGATAGACACAGACACCCTTTAATAAAAAAGTTGAATAGAAACCGGTGATCGTAATTTCGTAACTTAAAAAGAAAACCATATTTTCTAAACATTAAGACATTTTTCTTCTCAATATTCCGATTACAAGTCTCCAAAGATATTTTTATGACAAATTTAATTAAGCCATTTTCCGCCACTCCCTGGTATTTTATTGTCATTTGAAATTCAATACTCTATTGTAAACTGCGGGTAAATCGTTTGAGAGATGTACAATACGCGAGTAATAAATATGCTGTAACACGATTACTTAATAGACAACACCCAGACTATTTATTTTTTATCTCTGTAATGCAAAAGCTCACATGTGATTAACGGATAGAAATGCTACCCAGAGCAGACGAGAAATACACCTTAGTTCCTGTAAACGAATTGCAGACTGGTCACTAAAGTCTGCGCCTGAATTCCTTAGCCCAATTCAATAGTAATATAATGGTTGAAGTATCTTCTTTATGGTCTCAACCCAGCACAGACTGGTTGTAAATATATATTGAAAGTCTGTTGTATTATATGTATATATGTCTTATTATAGTATAAACTAGCGGCCCGTCCCGGCTTCGCACGGGTGTGATGTTAACCGCAAGTGACGCCGCGGGGCAAAGCTAGTCAAAAAAAGTAGCCTAAGTTACTCCTTAAATCATCAGCTAGCTATCAGTGAAAGTCCCGTCAAAATCGGTCCAGTCGTTCCAGAGATTAGCCGGAACAAACAGACAGACAAAAATTTAAAAAAAAGTTGTTTTGGTCTATGTACTGTGTATACATACTTACGCATTTAGGAAAAAGTGGTTATTTTATTATTACAAACAGACACTCACCCTAAGGTAAGCTGGTAGAAAATGTCTAAGGCATCAGCCTTTGTACATTACTTTATATGTGTGTGTAAAAAGTATAAATAACTAAATACGTTTCCGCTACATAGGCACTTATTAAATTACTACATTATTTATTCAAAGACATACCCTACTTGTATGGAAGGTGCGCCATAAATCACTTGGATGTTATCTGACAGCTCCGAAATGGCCCATAATAGTTGCCTGAGACATCTTGGGGTCTTACTTGGAATAATTAATGCTTTGGCGCCTTAAGACGGCCGGCCTACCTTAAGATGTCCTGTAATTAATTTCAGACGTACGGGGACATCGATGTAGGGATATGAGCCGCACTGCAATTTCTTTCATTTCATTAATAAATACTTATCTTTTCTTGAAATAATGAGTATAAAAAAATATATAAAATTGTTTGTGATAATATAAAAAGTGTTTTAGGCTGAATTGTAGCTGTGTCATATTTGCAATTTTAGGTTTAGGAAATCGAGTAGTTTCCGATTTTATCAAACTCAAAATTAATTTAATCAAGTTGGCTGTTAGGAGCTCTTTTGACAAGTCAACAAATAAACAAATTTAACATTTATCACCGGTTCGGTATGCTTACTGAGAAGATCCGGCAAGATGCATGAAAAACTTTTTCAAGCTCAAAGTCATTCTTGCACCTTTATGAGCTTGGAGGGTTGTATTGATGAGTTTGATGAGTATAATTCTTTAACTACATACGTCTTACACCCACGAATAACATTTTAATCAACATACAACCTAGCACTGACCTGCAAATTGAAATTTTGAATTTTGCGGGCTACCCTGGAACATTCACCTTAAGTATCCTTTACTTTTATCGGCTCTTCCGACACCTCTAGGGTGGAATGGGGCGGTGACACTATGTATTCCAATTCCGTCACCGCACAGGTTGACCTAACGTTTGACGTAATACCTCACATTTCGCGCGACGGATCCCCCATCTATTCTTATTAGACGGCTTATGAGATGAATGTGTTGTGGCACGGAAGGCTGACTTGATATAAGTTTGTTAACGAGATCTGACATGAAAACGTAACGCCTTCTAATACTGTTTACTAAGTTATTTTGCAAATAGCAATTTGTTTTTCTCGCGGCCTTACCCTTCAATTGATTAGTAGTAGTAGTGTCATTTGTGTTCGTGAATTACATGTTTGTAAACTGCCCCCCGCGAAAAATCGTGCAGGGTTTTCGTTTAAAAAAAATGTCGCACCTTGAAATAAATTAAACTCACACATTTTATTACTACCATTTTATTTCCGAAGGTTTTATTGCAGATCTCTTATAAACGTCATATTTCAAATTAACATTATCGTCTTTCGCTTCCACTCTAGGCGGTAGTCTTCATACACACGTATCGGTCGTCATATCTACATTCACATCTTTCATACACATTTTCTCATTCTTTTCAAAAGGAATTTTATTTACGTAGGTTTTATCACAAAACTCTTATAAATAGTTATATTTATAAATACCATTATCATCTTACGGCCCCTCTCCCACACTAGGTGGTAGTCTCCACACACACTTATCTCAGTCGTCATACCCCTTATTCACACCTTTCAAACACATTTCCTCATTCTTACAATCCATCCACATTCATGCTGAAACTACCACCGGTTCGGAATTTTGCTCTCTGTAGTTGCTTTTTATAAATCATTGGTCTTGTTTACAAAATACATTAACGTGAGAGCAAGTTCGTCATTTATTCAAGTTGGTTCACCTAAACTCTTTTAACACGTCAAAATACATTTTACATTTACTATTTACCGGAAGTCTCCTTCACAGAGAAGAGCCAGAGCGAAAATCTATAGATGTGTTTTTTTAATCACTGTTTTTGTATACAAAGACTGAGAAGACAGGTTTGTGAGAGCCTGTTTTATCAGTCTTGCAAGAAAGAAAGAGACCCACCGCATGACGCTCTCCACTGCCAGCGTCATGCTTTCACAGTTTCTAGGGTAAGCGACACGTTAGTGGCATTTCTGGTGCTACAAACATCCATAGGCAATGGTAATTACTTACCATCAGTTGTGCCATATGCCCGACAGCTTAGTAACCATACTACTACTCGCCCATATATGACCCACTGCTGAGTCGGGCCTCCTCCAGTAACATGGAGGGCAATTAGCCTACTGTGCCACGCTGGCTGGACGAGCTGGCACAGGGTTTTGTATTAAGTTTTCCTTCTCTTGTGGCTAGGTATTCGGCATTGTCATTAAATTTTGTCGGCACCTACGACACCCTTAGGATGGAACGGGGTGGTGACACTATGTATTCTAAATCCGTCTAAAGGTATAAAGATCTGCCCATCTTTCGCTGTATATTAATCTGAGAAATCGCTTGAGAACTTATAAGGAAGGTATGATTTGGTATTCAGATTTTTGACTTTCCTTCCTCTCAAAGCGATTGGTGTCGATGGAGATATAATATTGTAAGAGTAGCATGGATTTCGAATGATTTTCCGGGTTCTGGGTTTTGTTATCTCGTGATTCAATAATGTACATTGCACGGTTCGTATTGTGGGTATCAATATTGATTGTAGTAATATTTCTTTATGTTTGGAAGTTGAATATATATCGCCTCCTCCAATTACATGGAGTATATGTCTACTGAGCCACGCTGGCCTGACGGGTTGGCACGTTTCTTATCCAGTTTCCCTTCTCTTGCGGCTGGGTTATCAGCCTGTTTCCTTTTGTCAGCTCTTACGGCGCTCGTAGGATAGAGTGGGGTGATGACACTATGTTTTGCGTCTAGCTCGTGATCGCGTGCCGCCAGTTGTGGCTGGTCATCCCTAAACTGCTATTGACATACCTACATAGCTTTGTATTGATCTCCTGGACACTTCTGTTGTGCAATATGTTACATTGTCCTCACATCTTAGCTTATTATAATTAAACACGAAATCAATGTAACCCAATCAGATGTTTGTAACAGAAAATATGATGCAAAGAGTGTCCATGGAGTTTCTTGCCTGTTCTTCTCCATAGGATCTACTTTTTGGAACAAGCAACTAGATTCCTAACTTCACTTTTGACCTTTCAAAAACACCTGTAAATAGGGTTAATTGAAATAAATGATTTGAGTTTGAGAAATCCAGCACCACTAATAATAAATAACTCACTAGTTAATTATTTAACGATATTTAGTATATCAAAGAATATAATTTGCAACACTCAAAAATGTAAGGCAAGATAATTTTGTCACCAATAATGCTTGCGTTTAATAAGGACTAAGAAAAATAAGATTTTTAATAAACTAATAAGTCTTCTGTTAAAAAATATAAAAGCAATATTTCTTAGTCGCTTTAATATGCGATGGGAATGTTGAATTTTAACGATCTCTACCACTTTCAACAGTTTAAGACACCCTAAAAAAATCTACAAGCTAAAAATTATATAAATCGAGAAACACCCTAATATTACACAGGCATAATATCAGCTCAGAAACTCAATTTACCCAAATCCATCAACCTTAAACCACTCCGCGCGAAATTAAAAAGAGAACTCATGAAAATGGTGACAGCCAAAAAGGCACTGTCAGAGACACCTGCGTAGTGAAAAAATGTATTAAATCGCGGGTAATCCTATTCGGTGAGGTTCTTAACCTGTCACCGTGGGCCGATTATGAAATACGGCGCAGATGGTGCGGGGTCCGTTTATATGAGTTTGGGTCCATCATCAACGTCACATTTCTTAGATTTGTGGTGTGCAATATGACGCTTAAATTGAGATTGGATTTCAATATATATTTTAAACGTGCTATTACTTTGTATTGGATTCAAGTGCAATTTAATAAACAAAAATACATTATTAGTTTTTTTATTTATTAAATTGTCTCAACTAACCTAAACTCAAATTAAAAAAAAAACATTTAACTATAACAAATTATAAGAAAATAAAAATAATTTAATCAATTGGGCCCATGTGATAATGTCCCTGAAATACTGGCAACATTTCCCCTTTGTATCATATAATGTATCATATCAAGTATTTCTTCTCATACGGCTATATTCTAATGATTAGTCTGCTAGTATCATTACTCTCATGGTGGAATGGCCTGCCTGAAAAGAAGTTCAGTACTTCATTCAATTAGCGGAACCCAGGTTAAATATCGGTGGAGCGAAGTTGGCCAAAAGACGTCCACTGCTGGACATAGGCATCCCCCAAGGATTTCCATGGAAGCCGGTCCTGGCTGGCTCTATCGCTTTGTGGCGACCTTAACCACGTCGTCAGTCGTCGAAGTGGGGGGCCAACACTGCGCTTTCCGGAACTTGCCTCATCGTCAGTCCTGCTAGCTATGTGCCCTGCCCACTGCCACTTAAGTTTGGCAATCATGTGAGTTATGTCGGTAACACTGGTTCGCCTGCGTAACTAATTTCTAATTCGATCTCGTAGAGAAACTCTGAGTATAGCCCTCTTCCTTGCCCTTTAGGTGATTTTGAGCCTTATGGTGGAGCCCATAGTGAGCAACTACGTATCTGTACCATATATCTTCATCGAAATCTTTTATCTTTCAATACTGCGCTATTCCTTTCGGCTACGTTAATGTGAGTATGACTATAAAAGACAACCATTCTTTACGAATAAATTTAGCATTTGTTTGATATAATTATACTTCAAGATCTTAGAATCCTTGATGCCTATGGTAATATTATCTCTCTCATTTCCCGTAACCGCCAAAACAAAAGAATACAATACATTCGCGGCCCATTTTGCACGGACGATAAATCCCACAGACTCAACAATGACAAATTCCATCACAACGTGACCTTGATTCCGAGTGGTACGCGAGATATTGGGCCATGACGCCAGACAGCCATTAGTCATTCTGAGCTACCCGTATTAACCCTACTTGGTATTCATGCGGGCTCACACAATAAAATACGAAGCCTTACATAACCCTAACAGCCTAACAAACAGGGATGAGATACAAGGAGTATTTGTTTATTTTCAGACAACCTTTTGCCTCTGACTGTGTCCGTGAGTATCTCAAACCTACAATTATAGAATAGAATAGAAAAATTTTGTATGTTTTATAAACCAATTAAAATCTAGCCAAAGGAAACTTATTACAGTAAGTTCGCATGTTTTAATATAGATGGCGCGGCGCTTATGTCACTTTTACCGCCGATATGGTTTCGCCCAAATTATATTGTGAGTGTGGAAGGATTTTATCTCTCCTTACAACGGAGAATTTTCAATTAGTGACCTACTAATGAACGAACTGGCTCCGTTTGGACATTCATATGATCCTTCGAGCCGGATTCATTCATCTTTTTAACTACTATAAGATCAGAACGCGCCAACAACCGGGAAGGGAAGCCTGACGGATGAACCTCAGTGGTGGTTGTTAAGGACAGCCTAAAATAAATTTACATTGTAATGTAAATTTATACTAACTATAAGTAGTACTACACTACCTACCATGTATGACTCACAGCGGAGTTGGGCCCCCTTCCAACGTATAAAATGTTTGTATGTAGACGTGGCAAGCTGACCAGACGGGGTTCCTTCTCTTGCGGCTAGGTTTCAGGCCTTGTCATTCCCTTATGTCAGCTCTTACCACACCCTCAGGATTGAATGAGGGGAATACACTGTGTATTCTGAATCTGTATATATATATATAAGTTAAGCATACACTTTCCTTGTTTTATTGCCAAAGTTGGTTATGCAATAAAACAAGGAAAGTGTATGCTTAACGACACTATACGTTATCGAAAGGTAACAAGCTCCGGCCATAAAAGCGGTTATCACTACGTTCTCCTTAATTTATAGTCATTTGGGTACATTTTCACGGCAATCGAGCGAAACGTTATTTCGAACATCTTGCGCAGATTGTACGAGATTTAACAAAAATCTCACGTGGTGATGGATTTAGAATACATTATTAGACCTTTTTGTGGGGGGCGGGGTAATATTCTTTATGAACTACTGTCCCACACTGGTCCACCCCAGGCCATTGTGGGACTCTGGTCCGCCAATCAGTAATATGGACAGCGTCCCCATACCCGCTACACTTCCCCCCGATGCACCGTCCCGCACCGCCTGTGCCGCCCTACCCCATTTAAATTGGGAAATATACAAGGAACATAATGTGTATCTATACAGGTGATCGAAGACACACAGGACGAAGCCACCTTACGTGTAAGAAAAGCAAAATATACATAGTACAGTTGCTGCCCTCCATAAAATTGGGAGAGACTCATCTCTAAAAGCATGCACGTGTTGTGTTGCCCATACTAAGACGGAGTGAAGGGCATCATTAGGAGTCCCACGTTATCACCGATCCTACTGAAGGATGGGAAAACAAGGATGATGATGATGGTTATACGATTAACATAAAATTTTGTTTGTATTATAATTTCTCATTACATTACATTACTCCATGACGTCATATACAACATGAAATTCAAAAGAAAGTGATCCGTATTCTATTTAGATTTACTCTCCAAAAGATATCTAGTCAAATTCTGAGCGAGACGGAGGATCTTTTAAAAAACAAAATTCAATTATTAAGATTATTTATTAATTATTTAAAAGCGTACAATCGCTACTATGGTCAACTTAGAACTAACTTAACCTATCCGAATAACGAGCCACCATGGGAAGCTTATCTCAGCTTCGTCAGTGGTCCGATACAATTCCTACGAACGGATATGCTGCGGTTGCATGTAACCGATCGGCATAACAATTCCAGCTAAAAGATAGTGGGCGTATGCTGCGGTTGCATGGAACGGACTGACGTAACTCCTCCCTCCTTAAGTTCGAAGTTCTCTTCTGTGGGAGAACTTCGAAACCACGGTTTACACAGTTTATCATGATATTTAAAGATAGAGAAACAAACTATTAAAATAATTAAAATATAGAGTAACATGGTCCAAATGCTTATGCTATGCACTTCAATAATTGCCCTTTTGCTATCACTATCACTATCACTGAAACTTTTCTTCAGAGCGAATGACAGGAACTTCAGGTCAGCCAGGTCTACGCCTTCCAGGTTTACAGGTGGTGCGAGTCTGGTGTCTTCTGGTGACTGCAGTACAGGTAAGTTTGGAATTGGCAGCTTTGCGTACTCTATGTTTTCCGTGTCCATCTGGTGCATTTTCAGGATTACATCGTGGATTTTCACCTCGCAGGAGTCATCTAAGGTAAGTAAATACGTTCCTCGAATCTTTTCGCGAAATATTTCGTCGCTGCAGGTTCTGGTAAGTATCTCTTCTTCTCTACTATAGAGTATCCATCTGTTGGTCAGTACAAATTGGGCTCGGACCTTCTCAATATTTATGGGGATCTGGATGCAAGACGTCAGGTTCTCAGCATACGTCATCAAACTGGTAATGCAGGGATCGCGAACAAACTGGAGCGTCTCTTGGTCGGTGCAGAGGTAAGTGGACTCATCGACTTCTTCGCACTGGTGAGTGAGCAGTCTGATCTTCGACCCTTTTGCTAATAGGTAAGGATATTTAGGTAATATGACGACGGTGGATTCATGGCGTAGGACAGGTAAGGGAAATAGTTTATAATAGTTATAAGTATCTTTCTCGATTAGAGGTATTTCCAAAAGGTAAGTGATTCGTTTTTCTTTAAAATAAGCTTTTAATGTAATGCTTTGCTCTAACTTAACTAAGTTATCTAAACTAGGTGTAAATACTAAATTTTCTATCCTACTAATATTCTGAAGAAGGTATAAAAGTTGATCAGACTCTATAATAGACTGGTGTAAAACTCCTAATCTACTAAACGATACACTAGTTTCTATCTCGTCTAATTTTGTCTGAATTTGCTGAAAATTATGAATCAATAAATTGTAAGTATTCATGAACTGTATTTCTAAATGCTCTACTTTTAAACCTTCAAGCTTCTTCGCAAATGATTCCATCTTAGTGTTTAATTTAATAAGGTTATCATTTAATATAAATGTAGAATTTGTCAAGAGTTGCATCATTTCATTAATAATTGTTAGTTTTCTATTACTAGCATTCTGTTGAGTTTTAACTTCATTAATTAATTTCTCGTATTTAATGGCATCTTCACTATCTAAATTTCCAGTTATCATTTTAAGAAGTGAGCCAAGAGGATTAATTAAACCTCGCTTGATTCGAACGGTTGGAATAATTTGGTGGAACTTAAATATAGTCGCATTCTTAACATATTCTACTTGTTTTCTTATATCTATAAAATTGTATACAAAATTCTTATCAAAATTAACCTTAACTAACTTATCTAATTCAGAAAGACGTTCAATGTTAAATTGTAAATCGTCTTCTAATGGTTTAATATCTAACACTTTCACAATTGTCCAAATGTCTTTTCTCAAAACTGCGACACCATTTTTCACAGGTAGAACTCCAGGGTTTTTATTTAAATCCTGCAGTTGAAGGGCCTGCAGTTGGCTCATCATGGCTACTGCCAGGAGGACGTGGATGTGTCTGTGAAGGGCGTTTAATATTTTTTAATGGTGCTTTAGTTTGACGGTTTTTCACGCGTATGGGAACTACATTTCTAACAATTTCATCAGTAACTACTGCCTTTTGAAAACGTGGCTTATCTTTACTACTTCTTTTATTAACTTCTTTAGCAAATATTGTATCACCAGGTTGGATAGCAAATTGTGTCTCTCCACCTCGTTTTTCAATTATTTTCTCTTTCTGTCGAATGTTCTTTTCGCTTAAATGTTTGTATAGAAATTTAGTTCTCTTTGCATGTTCTTTTATTAACTGTTGCATGTATTCTCTTTCACAGTCTATATTAAATGGGTTTTTAGTATCTGTATGTCCTAATAAAACTTCAAATGGGGTAAAACCTGTTGTTGAATGTATTGAATGATTGTAAGCCATTATAGCGTACGTCATTACGTTTGCAGCGTCTGAGTATTTGTTCTCATACTTTGCTAGTCTGTAAATCTCTATCAAAGTAGAGTGGAATCTCTCTATGAGACCCATAGAGTTAGGATTATTGGGGGTTCCAATATGAAGTTCTACTTTATAAAGGGCTAAAAGTTCTTTTAAGAGGGCGTTATTGAATTCTGAACCGGAATCAGAGCTAATTTTTATAGGTACACCGTAAAAAGAAAAGTATTTAATAAGGGCTCTCACTACTTCAGGGGTAGATCTATTGGGGATTTCTAATGCTTGACCAACTTTGCTAAATGCGTCAATTACGGTTAAATAGTAATGTCCTTCAATAGAGAATAGATCAATAAAGATTTCTTCCAATGGTTTAGTTTGGGTCTGTGATAGTTGAAGTTTGGGTTTCAGCGGTTTTCTATCGTACTTCATCTTCTTGCAAATTTCGCATGAGTTAATAAAACTAGATATAGTCTGTTCCATATTATGCCAAAAATAAGTACGTCTAATATGTGCTAGAGTTTCTCTTATACCTCTATGACAAGTTTTTCCTGTGTGGTATTTTTCAACTATTTCCTTTTGTTCTAATTCGTCTTCTATATAAACCACTCTTTTAGTACATTCGAAGAATTGAACTGATTCCTTTTTGAATAAGAAAATTACCATTTGTGTAAACTGTTCTCTATGTTTATCGTCTTCAAAGTAAATGAAATATTTTTTATTGTTTCGAATATATTCTTTTAAAAATTGTTTAATAAGATCGGGATGATTAAGGGGTAAATGAACTTCTAAAATTGTTTGCTTTGGTCTGGATAGATTTTTGACTGATAGTCTATCGATTGACCATGAGAATACTAAGATTTGGTTAGGCTTTGTATCAATGGCTTCTTGTAAAATAGGGATACCTTTGGATTCAGTATCTTGACAAGAATGTGCCGTATCGGTAGATGAATTGTCGGCTGTCAAAGTTGAACTAGAAGGGCATGGTATTGAATAAGGCGAACGACATTTTACATTTTTATCTGAATCTGTATCTGAGATAACTATTGCCTCTTCACCGTCTGAAGATAAGGGTGTTGGTTCATTTGGTTGGCCTAGGGTTTTCTTTTGGATTCTACCTAAATTTTCAATTTCTTTTGTTAGTTGTTTTATGTGTTCATTTCTGTCTTCGTCTTTGTCAATGTTAACTTTAGTTGAGGTGTTGTCATCGTTACCTAAGGCGTTCGTTTGGATTCTTGATAAGGCGTCTGCGTTACCATTGCATTTTCCACTTTTATGGACAATTTCAAAGTTGTATTCAGCTAATCTTAATCGCCAACGTGTTAATCTACTATTTGTTTCTTTGAGAGAATTAAGCCATGCTAAGGGCTTGTGATCTGTAACTATAGTGAATTTACTACCATAAAGATAGGGGCGGAAGTGTTTGACTGCCCAAACTATAGCTAATAATTCTTTTTCAGTAACACTATAGCGCGTTTCAGCATCATTAAGTGTTCGGCTGGCATAAGCCACTGGTTTGTCATTTCCAATTGGACCTTGAGAAAGGACCGCTCCAAGAGCGAATTCTGAAGCGTCTGTAGTTAAGATATAAGGCTTTTCTGGATCTGGATATTGTAATATGGGGGCATTTACGAGAATTTCTTTACATTTCTGAAAAGCTGCTATATAATTTTCATCATCAATGGGCATTGAGCGTTTTTTCTTCAGTCTAGCTGTCATTGGTTGAGTAATTTTGGCAAAATCTTTGATGAATTTTCGATAGTATCCAATGAGGCCTAAGAAACTCTTTATTTCAGTAGAAGTACGGGGTAGTGGATAATCTAAAATAGCTTTAATTTTGTCGTTATTGGGTTTTAATCCGTCGGTCGTTATTGAATGTCCTAGGTATAATACTTCTTTTCTTAAAAACTCGGATTTGTCAAGTTGCACTTTTAGGTTAGTCTTTCTAAGTCTGTCGAAAACGGTACGTAATTTAGATATGTGTTCTTGTAAGCTGGATGAATATATAATTATGTCATCTAAATATACTAGGCAGTGAATTCCTTGTAGTCCACGTAGTACATTGTCAATTGTCCTTTGAAAAGTCGCTGGTGCTGTCTTAAGTCCAAAGGGCATACGAGAAAATTCGTAATGTCCAGAGTTTGTACTAAATGCGGTCTTTTGTCTGTCCTCTTCTGCTACTTCAATCTGATGGTAACCACTAGCAAGGTCAAGAGTCGAGAAGTAACAACTGCGTCCTAATTTGTCAAATAGTTCGGTAATGTTAGGTAAGGGGTACTTGTCGTCAATAGTAATTTCGTTCAATTTTCGGTAGTCAATTACAAGTCTATATTTCTTTTCGTTGCTAGCATCCATTTTCTTTGGTACGAGGTGCACGGGTGCACTCCAGGGTGAGTATGATTTTTGAATGATGTCGTTTTCTAGCATATTTTCAACTTGTCTATTTATTTCGTCGTTAATTACTTGGGGTTGTCGGTATGGTCTAATAAAAATCGGGTCTTCGTTTCTAGTTCGTATGCAGTGCTTTACTTCATTTGTAAAAGTCAATGGTAGTTTGTCGGAGTGGAATATGTCTTTGTATTCTAAGCAAAGGTTTCTAATACTGTCTCGTTCTTCTGCGTTCATGTGGTCTAGGCGTAATTTGTTAATATTTTCGGTTAAAATTTGGTCTATTTCTAAGTTATTATGGTCGTCTAATTTGTTCAGATTGCATTTTGTTCCGTCATATTTAGTCACTATAAATGGTCTTGTTATTGTTAGAGTCATTTCTTTGTCTAGTGTATTTTGTATGATTGTCGTTGCGTAACCATTTTCACACTTAACTAAAGCAGTAGGCATTCTAACACCTTCACAGAATAATTTATAATTTAGTATAGCATCTCCATTTTCTAGGTTAGTTGGTAATTTAACTCTTTGTTCACAACGTGGGGCTAATTTTATTTCGTTGCCAGGGTTATAGATAATAGGTATAGCTGTTGAATGGGTGTAAAGAATTTCGTTTTTCATATCAATTTTAGCGTCTAATTGTTTCAGAAGGTCACTTCCTATGAGGCCGTCGTAACACCCGTCGACGTCATAGATGTAAAACTTATGCGTTTCAGTACTATTGAGAGTTGGGAATAAAGGTATAACTATAACTTCATCATGTTGGCTAGATGCGTGGGTGCTAATAACTTCAAATGGTTCATAGTGTTTATAATTTTGAAAATATTCATTTGATTTTTGTGGGCTGATAAAGGATCTTGAACTTCCAGTATCAATCATGAATTTAGCATTGATTTCAGGTATTATTACGTAAGGTAATTTTAGTGTATTGTAGTTAAGCTTTATTATTTCAGGGGTTTGTTGGAGGCATCGGTTGGAAAATTCTCCATATTTTGTGTAGCTATGTCTTGGTCGTCTGGTTGTATATTAGTCTCGTAAAATTCAGGGTCGTTATTTTGGTCGTCATAGTCTTGGTAGTAATCTAGTTCAGAATGGTCGTCACACATGTAAGCATTATAATTATTTTCAGGTTCATTTAGGTAAAGTTCATTCATACGAAATCCTTGAGGTTTAGGTTGTGGAGCTGTACGCATACTAACGTCAGTAGAAATTTGAGGTGGTAATTTTTGTGGAGGTCGGTAACCAAATTGTTGGCCTTGGTTAAACTGAGGTCGATAACCAGATGGTTGACCTTGGTTAAACTGAGGTCGGTAACCAAACTGCTGACCTTGATTGAATTGGGGTCTATATCCAAATTGTTGACCTTGATTCAATTGAGGTCGGTTGCCAAATTGTTGACCTTGATTAAATTGTGGTCGGTAACCAAACTGTTGCGGTTTCTGACCGAACTGTTGAGGTTGCGACAAAGGTAATTTAATTTGTCTACTATGGGGTATACCAAATTTAAATTGGGGTTGAGCCTGATAATGATTTGCAGAACTAGGGTTGTTAAATTTATGATTCTGTTGGTTATATGAAAAGAAAGGCTTCATACCAAATCTCTCTGTAAATGGGTTTTGGTTAGATGGCTGGGGCCTTGCTGGTATTACATTCTGAGATTTTAACATTCTATTGCGTGTGTTATATTGGTACATAAAATTGACTTCTTCTAGTACTATGCTTAAGGCATTTTCTAAGGAATTTACACCTTTTAATCTTACAATACGAAGTAAATCCTCCGGTAAGTTGTATAAAAACACATTCATTGATAAGTGATCGTATATTATGACTTTGCTTCGACGAAGATTTATGTCGTCGATCAGGTTCACCTTAGCAATTAAAGTGCTTTTAACATTTTGTATTCTATTGCAAAAGTCTAAATATGATTCACCATTATTAATTTTAAGAGTTTCTAATTCTATGGCTATGCACTCTTCTGAGCGCGGATCGCCGAAGTGCTGTTCTAAAGCAGTTTTTAAAAGAGGCCAGGTATCCAAGTCTTGGCGCTCACTAATAAGTGCGGCTGCTCTACCTGATAATCTTGATGTAATAACATGGAATACATAAAGATCCTGGTCAGAATTTCTGTCTACTCTACAACAATTAATAACGTATTCACATTTTCTTATGAATAAACTAAGGAGCTTTTCATCCCCGTCAAATTTTGGGATAACGCTCGCAATCTCCTTCGGGATCTGAACTATATTATTCATATTTATTTTCTTTATTATATTTATTTAACACAATTATTATATTATTTAATTTTTATATAATATTATATAGCTATTTATTTAGTTTCAATTTATTTATATAATTTATCTTTTAACTTATATGCTATTTAAAAGAACCACGAAACACTTTTCGATTTTCAGAAATAGCGTTCTAAGCTCTAGATTTACCTATAACTATATGAAAAGGATAGGACTTTGACTGGGAATAGCTATTTGGGTCTACTCACAGACTGCCCATGTCCCTCGGTTGAGTCTAAGCTTGTAGCTATTCTTCCTCCGGTAACTCACTCGTGATGCACTAAAAAGTTCACTTTTTAATGTCCTTGACAAAATTTATTTGGTTCGCGGATTTCCGTAAAACGTTAGAACGTACGACGTAACACTTACTATTTTCACAAGTTTTTCGCGTCGCGGAAATCCTACCGGCTGCGCCAGTCAAATTCTGAGCGAGACGGAGGATCTTTTAAAAAACAAAATTCAATTATTAAGATTATTTATTAATTATTTAAAAGCGTACAATCGCTACTATGGTCAACTTAGAACTAACTTAACCTATCCGAATAACGAGCCACCATGGGAAGCTTATCTCAGCTTCGTCAGTGGTCCGATACAATTCCTACGAACGGATATGCTGCGGTTGCATGTAACCGATCGGCATAACAATTCCAGCTAAAAGATAGTGGGCGTATGCTGCGGTTGCATGGAACGGACTGACGTAACTATCTTGAGCAAAGAAAACACATCAAAATAAACTCGGTCGGGCATAATAACAAAGTTTTGGGCCAACGCCTGCTGTGAAAATAAACTTTAGACGGGCAGGGCGCACGGTAAACATGCGCCAAGTTTTCATTCAATTTACACACAATTATATTATATTATCGTAAGTTTATGTAGAGTCGCGACATTTAGTTCGAGTTTGAATCCCGAAGGATTAAAAACAGTTTCGTGGTAACTCCACGTTAGTATTATATTTAGGTTGTATATCTGAAAAGTATTTTTCAATTAAATTCTAGATCTATTTATTTTAAACAAATCCTTCCCTTAATACTGAAACTCAAAAGGAATTTTATTTACGTAGGTTTTATCACAAAAATCTTTTAAATGGTAATATTAAAAAATACCATTATCATCTTTCGGCCCTTATCGCGCTCTAAGGAGTCTCTACATACTTCATCAATGGTAGAGATATGATCTCTATAACACCATTTATTCTCACAATCCATATTCTCTTTTGGTTGACCAATGATGTTTATTGTCTAATATAACTGTGCTGCATGCCTGGCAGCATGGGCCCTACTGTCATGAAGTCATTTTGTTTTTAGTTTTACGCAGGAGCACGTAGAATACTAAGCTTTAATCTTAAATATTGTTTCTATAAATATATGCCATAGAATCACTTTGGAAATACAGGGTTTACTAAAAACCTAAAAGCAAGTAGTAAATAGTAGTTCTGTGTATAATTGCGGTAAATAATATCTCAACGGTTCTGATCGTGGTATTTTATTTAAACCCCAACTTTTGTTCCGCCTACCTGGGATCCGGTTATAAAATTAATAAAACCCCAAGCCCAACACAAAATTGCAAGACCGTGAAACACTGTGAACGACTTTTGTATCAACCGAGCACGTTGCACATAGCTTAATTATGCTATACCCAGGGTTATGCACCCGAATACGTAATCGACAACATGACTCACGTCCGTCATAATGCCCACAAATATAATTAGAGCTCTTTAGTGTTTCAGCGCTTTATAAATGCTGTGTAATTTTCTGTTTTGAAGTATGCTGGAGAAAGGGACATGTGATCCAAATTTTCACAAAATGAGTGAAATTTGCCGTTGGGCTATCGTAATAAATATTTCTGTGTTTGATTCTCTAGTATAGCATTTTCGCCATCATCCGGTGGCCAAGTATTTAAGAAAAATAAATGGTTTCTTTTTTCATATATATCTCTAGGACTATTGGTCCTTCTCATATTGCACTCTGTTTACGATTCCAGTACCTACATCCAGATGCTCGCATAGTATTAAAAGAAAATATTGTTCTTACTTCTAATCTATAGCATTGGACAATTTCTCTAATTAGCGTTTAATATATTTATAGCGTTATTCCGTGTGGTGATTAATTTAGAATACATACATGTCGCCACCCTATTTCGTCCTGAGGGTATCGTAAGAGCCGAAAAGGAAATCATAAGGCCGAATTCCTTGCAGAACAGAAACTTGATACTAAATCCCATGCCAACCCATCTGGCCAGCATGGCACAGTAGGCAATTATCCTACATGTAGTTGGAGCAGGCCCGACTCAGCAGTGACTCATCTATGAGCTCAAAAGTAGTAGAAAATTCGGCGCTCAGCAAAAACGATTCAAAATTCAAATAGGCTTCTTTTTTTACAAATATAAAATAAGCTGCCAGTACGTGCCTTTGTGCACTCGTATGTGAAAATAATACGTTCGGCGAGATCCCGTCACGTTATCACGTTCGGAATATGAATGGTTCAATCACGTGGAGCTCTGTACGCTCAAATGAACCGTTTTCTTAGTGGTCCGTATTTTGTACGTAACGCCTTTCGATCCAGTTATATATAAACCTTTTATTAAAGAGATAACAAACATCAGTATCCCGAAGAAAAAACGAAAATGGGTCAAAGTTATTAATACTGTGTGTATTATATATTGGATATTATCTACTGGATGTATATTAGAGACTCGTGCAATATGACATCTTGTTGCAGGAAAATTCAAATTGAAATGAGAAAATTTATTGAAATTTTCAGGCTCAAATTAGCTTTCTTTTGATTAAAATACTAAAATAAACAGCAATTTCATTTATACTGACTTAAGTTTGTTGCAAATATCAAATTTTAATATCATATTAAAAATCTTAATTATTTTCTAAATTCGTAACAAATTCATAGATTCACCCATAAGGCGGCCGGAGTTACAATTCAGATATAAAACTTACAATAGATATTCCTACACTAAAGTGAAGTGTGGTGACGGAATAATGATACACAGTGTCACCTCTCCATTGCATCCTAAGGGTGTCGTATGAGACCCTGAGGCAACCCGTTTGGCCAGCGTGGCACAGTAGGCTAATTAAGCTCCATGTAACGGGGAGGCCCGGCTCAGTAGTGGGTCATTAATGTTCTGAGTAGTAGAAAAGGCTGGAAACCCAGCCGCAAGAGAAGGAAAACCTGATAAGAAATCATGCGCCAACCTTTCTGGCCAGCGTGGCACAGTGGGCTTATTAACCGCCATATAATTAGGAGGTGGCTGACTCAGCAGTGGGTAATGTATAGGTTGAGTAAGTTATCGTTTGATAAAATCCGAACTTTAAAAATCTAACTGTTTGCATCATTCAAAAGCCTCGTATAAATCCGTGAACATATAACACGGTAAATATTAGATAAGATGAAAACGAGATAAATTTGGGAACCGCCAGTCAAAGGGAATACATCGGTGAATAAAAATGGGACTATATTCGTATTATGAAAGCCATGGTAGCTAGTCAAAATAGTACTACGAAAAGTATCTTTGTAGTGACGCAATTAGAATAGATAGAGTCAATGTAATTTCGAAACGGTGGTAGGTAAACGATACATTTTACAAGTATCATTTTAAATGGTAAATTTCAAATAATATCAATGTCATTTTATTTGTTTTTGACTTGTCAAAAGATGTGTAATGAGCCAATGTGATTAAATTAATTTTGATTTTAATAATATAAAATTAGAAAAACAGTTGCTTTATCAAACTAGTTAGTCCGTACAAATAGAGTACCTAAGTGTTTGCTTTAAACATTATTTTATATTGTTTTAAGTCTGCAACGTGGTTAACAAAATCCATTAAATGTACATGAATATTGTAATGTAATAATTCATTAAAAACGATTGAATTTAATGTTCTATTCCTCCTTAACTTGAAGCACTATAATACACATACAACCAAAATTACCCTGACATTCACCTCAAACATACACCAGATTCCACGATACAGCCGCACCTCATGTGTTGCTCGTGTCGATCTAAACTCACTATTAATGTTTCCACACATGTTTCCAACTGAACACAATTTATGTTTTAGTACAACGATCTACCTACTCAACAAAATCCCGGCATAATGTTAGCCAGGGGCCACGTCGCAAATTGCTGCCGATCTCGCCATCCATCCTGAAGGGACCATTTTTGATTGCTCCCCGAACCGTAATTGCCGTTTCTCTTGTACCCTCTAATTTTTGTTAGGTCTGGCGGTATTTTTGCGAATTTGAATCATTTTGTTCTTTGAGGGTTTTTTATTCTATTGGTTCATTTCCAATATGCTGACGCAGATTAAATAAAATTAAAAAGCCCTTTATTTCTTACAGCATAATTAAGTTTGGTTCCTAAATTTACTTGTGCTAGTTTTACTTATACTTACACTATTATACTAAAAGTCCTCGCTTGATTAGGCTTCTTGAATACAGTTGGGGCCAGCTGTTCTTTTGATGTCGTCTTCCCAACCAGCTACACTAAAGGTCACTGTTATAGCTAGTTATAGATAGTAAATGTCAGTAATTGATTGAATACCTTAGCACAACATTGTATGAATACCTTTTACAGGGTTCAACTAGAAATGGAAATTGGATTGAGTAAACTCAGCAACTGTCTGAGTGCAGCTAGTTGAATTTATAAAGTTGAATACATTTTACAAATACAGTTGCAGTTGTTCAATGACAACATTTAAGTTTTAATTTGTAAGCTAGTAGTTTCTAATCACATTTACAAATTAATCCTTCTGTACTCTAAAGCGTATCCGTACGCTTTAGAGTAGATATGGTCGTCGTTTCAGCCCATGAATGACGCACTACTGAGTCGGGCCTCCTCCAAATTCATGGAGGGAATTTAGCCTACTGTGCCACGTTGGCAAGACGGGTTGGTACAGGGCTTGTATCAAGTTTTCCTTCTCTCGCCGCTAGGTGATTTGCCTCTTGCGTCAGAGTACATAGTGTAACCACCATTTTCTATCCAGCAGAGGGAAATTACAAACCTAGCTGCAAGAGAAGGAAGAGAACCTAATACAAAACTTGATTCACGCTGGCACGACGGGTTGACCGTTGTGCCAGCGTGAATCAGTAGGCCAATTTCCCTACGTACTATGATGAGGCCTGACTTAGCAGCGGGTCAATTATGGCCTGAAATGATGTTGATGATCACGGTTAACTTAATAAATGTTGAAACATCTGAATCCGAATTGTTTATTACGAAAAATACTCGTACACATCAACAAAATAATGTTAGGTTCTCAACGAGAATTTATCTCGGAATGAAATTTTGATGGATGGAATGTCGAGGGCGTTTTGTCATAACATTCGCTCATAATGTTAGAATTTAAATATTTCACGGTTAAGACCAAATGTTTTTTTTTTTAGATCCGTTTTACGAGATGTTTAATTGTCATCATCATCACAGATAAATTACCTAGTACTGGGTGGGGTGCTTATATGCCCTTCAAATTTTACCATGATTCAGACTCATGTTTTCAGTTTAGAATAATGATAATTTTACCAGAATTTCAACTACTGCACAACTGCTTGTGTACATCGTAAAATATATTTTTGTTCTGTTTCTTTACTTAAACCGCTGATACAATTTTGGTCAACATTGGCTTAAAGATAAAAGAAAAATAAATTAATTTGTGGAATAATGTTAGATCGTGAAATGAGAGACACAATTTGCATAAAAATCCCTTTATTTAGATAGTGATAACTAGCATTACCACTGAAACCACGTACCACTGAAATAATAGAAAGGGCAAAACTAAAATACAATTCTAGAAAGGTCAACATACTTTAAATAGAATCTGACCGTTTGCTACATTTTTAACTCTGTATCGGCGATAAAAATCTATGTGAAACTATTTTATTTTTCAACGCGCACTATAGAACTGCCAGTGTTTAGTCTCAATTGGGCTTTTAGCATACAAATGCCCTTTTTCCTTTTGCGATTCTATTCGATTGCCCTTTGGTTTGAAGAGATAGAGAATCTAGAACAGACGTACATTTTTATACTGAAGTAAACAACGAAAAAAATTTTCGGTGGTGCCCTCATTTTTATTTAACATTAATAAACATAAACGAGTTAGAATTATTTTTTATTAAATTCCCTTTGCAATTTGTACAAGGTGTAAGAGAACCCTATAGCTATAACAAAATAAATAGAAAATGCGTATGTTAAAGATACGGAATATAAATGCTCGCAGCGACTACCGCCATCCATTCGTCTCGTGACCACAGACACTGCATAATGTCTGAAACGTTGGGATTTAAATAAAAGAACACGATCAGAGCCGCCAAAAAATCATTTCCTGCAATGTGCAAAGATAGTGAAAACCTAAGACATCATTAAAGAAACTGTTGATAAAATTTCTGGACTCAATCAAAGTCAATCACTATTTTTTGTTCAAATGTTGGTCAGCAACTGGTGATAACATTGTCACAACATGAGAAATAAGCTCAGTAAGCCAAATAAACTCATGGCATTCAGATAACTACGACTATGAGATATTAATAACGACAGGGAGTTGGTCGAGTTTCACTGGAACCAGATTTAGAAGTAAAATTTTTGATTCAGAAAAATATCGATATCTCATGCGTACTTCGACATAGAAAACTATTTTAAACACAGTGTTTCCTTTAAAAAGCTGTACGCCCTCATTTCGGATGGCTGAAGAGTTATTGTTCATCATCATCATCAACAGCCAATAAATAATTTTCCTTGGACATTTCACACAACGCCATCTCGTCCCAAGCTAAGCAACTTAATGCTTGTGTTATGGTAACGAGATGGATGATAAACTACTTATATATATATACATATATATATATATATATATATATATATATATATATATATATATATATATATTTGTAAATACATATTATAGATAGAAATGACACCCAGACTCCGAGCCAGTGCCTCTGGTTTAGACAAAGAAACTTGCCAACTGTGCCACGCTGGCAAGACGGATTGGCATAGGGTGTGTATCAAGTTTTCCTTCTCTTGCGGCTAGGTGATCTGCCTCTTGCGTTCCTTTAGTCGCCTCTTACGACACCCACAGGATGGTTGGAGGGGTGAAATTGTGTATTCTAAATCCGTCACCACACGGAATGGTTTTTGTTACACCATGTATATTACTAAGGAAAATATTGAACGCCCCGAAATGAACATGAAGTTTAATCCTCAATCGGCTAAATACAATTTTTTTTTGCGATTTATTCACCTTTCAAACAAAAAGACGTAACTCAAACGACATCTAATCAAGAGCTGTTTTATCATAGCGATGCGTCAATATTTTTGTTAGATATTTAAAAACGGAGCAGGATATTTTATAATTTCAAGAAAACAAGAGCATTGAGTCAACTTATTAATATTCATTAGGATGAATGAAAGAGATCTGCTGCAGTCGTCCTTTGACTGCGGGCTTCGAGGTATTTTTGAATGATATTAAAGTTATGTTAAAAAGTATCCATAAGTCCAAAAATTTAACTTTATTAACTGCGATATTAAATTCGGCATAAAACTAATTTGTTTAAAAATATATTGTACACCCTCCAGAAGGTATTTCAAATATAATTTAAAAAATAAAATAACCGCCTTTAAATAGCAAAATATTTTCATGACAACGGTCTGAAATTAAAACAGAACTTCTCTTTTTTAATCCGTAATAAGCTGGTCACACCCGTTGGTTGGGTCATTGAAGCGTTAGTAACTAGCTGCGCCCCGCGGTTTCACTGTGCTGTGTTGATGGAAAATTGTGATAATGACGACAGACAGCATATCATATTTTCGGAAGATATTTTTCTTACTTGACGCTTATCGTTATATTTTGGTTAATTAACATCATATCTTCATAAATAAAATAAACGAATACTACATTATTAACTAAATTCTATTATTATAACTAAATTATTAAAATAACCATTATTCTGATGTGTAAGCTATATTATTGTATAGATTCATCAAAATCTATTCAGTAGTTTTTGTTTTTGAAAGAGTAACAAACATACATCCATACAATCTGACAAACTCTAATATTGGTAGAATTTGTCACATCCAGAGGTTCAATTTACTTTAATTCTGTGTTTTGTTCAATGGCTTGTCCTGTTATTCTCTTTGCGACACCGACCTAGGAGCTGGCGTTGAATAAATTTTGTCTCCCACGCCGCCCTATTTTTTTGTTTGTAGCGTTGGCATCGGGTTTTGTGCTTGAGTTTCTGTGAACACTTTTAATTTGATATTGAGTAATGCGTCCAACCATAATTTGTTTCGAATAAAATCGTTTAATTGCAGGAGCGAGTCTATTTTTAGGTTTCACAGTGTTCGTGTTTGGGGACAATTTTAATAGAGTAGGTAAAGAATTGAGAGTCGTAGTAATTGGTAGATTGTTTTGTTATGCTGCCTAAAATGGTGCTAAAGTTTTTTTTTACAATAATTGTCATCCAAATTTAGATATATATATATATAATGTATCCTTGGATATTTCACACAGCGCCATCTCGTCCCAAGCTAAGTAACTTAATGCTTGTGTTATGGTAACGAGATGGATGATAAACTACTATTTTTTTTTGTAAATACCTACTTATAAATAATAAATATAGATAGAAAACACCCAGACCCGGAACAAATACTTGTAGGTCGTAGGGCGGGAATCGAACCCACGACATGCTGCGCAGCAACCTTACTTAAGAACTCGATACCAGCGACATGCAGACATGATTTAGCAGTTCGTCGTTCGGTCCATAAATGACTACTGAATCGGGCCTCCTCCAAATTCATGGAGGGAAATGAGCCTACTGTGTCAGGTTGGCAATACTGGTCGGCATAGAATGTGTATCAATGTTTACCTTCACTAGCGGCTAGGTAATCTGTCTCTTGCATTACTTTCCTTTATGATACCGTGGGTTAATAATATTCCGTATTCTTAATCCGTCACGTCCGTCAAAAGATAAACATTATTTAGCAGTAAATACAGCAGATTAAAACAAAGGGTCACAGTGTTTGTAATCATCATTTCAGCCAAAAGACGTCCACTGCTGGACATAGGCCTCCCCCAAAGATCTCCACAAAGGCCGGTCCTGGGCCGCCCGCATCCACTGCTTTCCGGCGACCTTAACCAGGTCGTCGGTCCACCGTGTGGGAGGCCTACCAGCACTGCGCCTTCCGGAACGCGGTCGCCACTCGATGACTTTTCTGCCCCATCGGGCATCGGTCCTGCGAGCTATGTGCCCTGTCCACTGCCACTTAAGTTTGGCATGTGTTAGTACAAATCGATCAAAATTGTTTCAAGTTTCGTTGTGTTTTGTGCTACATGTGTGTTACTACTATATTCGTCACACTAATAACAATCAGCCCACATATGACCCACTCCTGAGTCGCACCTGATTTAGTTACATGAAGGGTTTCGGCCTTGACCTTTCGTTTTGTAGACTATTACGACATCCGCAGGACAGAATTAGGTGGTGACTATCTCTGACTTGATCAATCGGTGAACCGTGATCAAAAAAAGCGCTTAAAACCTTTCCACCACCAAAGTGGAACATGAGAACCATAAACATTTTTTAGTCATTAGTAATAAAAACAATCAAACATTTCCATTTACAAAATATTCCCTTTAGTTGTTACATTACATTTGTCAGTCTTATATCTTTTTTTAATTAAGAAATTAATTAAATTATTATTGAAAGTTTGCTACAAAATCTGCCATTATCCAACGGGGATTATTTTTAAGACAAAGCGGTGGTCTAGTTAGGGGTTTAGACAAAGCTTAGCCAGCGGGACTGGCCAACTCGCTTTGTAAGTTAGAAACAATACACGTGTTTGAAACAAAAGCCGTTTAAATCTACGGATTGTGCGGTTGAGAAGCGAATCCCGCGAATTTGCATATCCAAACGGCATTCCGCGAGTTAATTTCAAAGCAGAACTTGCTTGACGGTGGCTAATCATTTGGGAGTTGTGTAGAGCTGGAATTACCTTATTGCTTGTCGTATCTAGGTTGAGGTAAGTCCTAGCTTATCATCATCATCATTTCAGCCGAAAGACGTCCACTGCTGGACATAGGCCTCCCCCAAGGATTTCCACAGAGGCCGGTCCTGGGCCGCTTGCATCCATCGTTTTCCTGGACCTTGTGGGAGGCCTAACGCGGTTGCCACTCGAGGACTTTTCTGCCCCATCGGGCGTCGGCCCTGCGCGCTATGTACCCTGCCCACTGCCACTTAAGTTTGGCAATCCTGTGCAAAGCTTATCGGAAAGTGCTACATTGGAATGCAGATTAAACATCGTGTAGCTTTGATGGGTGTGTGTCTATCAGTAACCAAAATCCCTCACTCCCGGCATTTTTAGATCTATGGCGGTCGCGAAGACACTGTCTAAATTACTCCTACTAGGTACTCAGCCCATAAATGACCCATTGCTGGGTCGGCCTCCATTGAGAGCCTCCTCCCATTACATGGAGGTTATCTAACCTACAGTGCCACGCCGGCCAGACGGGTTGGCACAGGGTTTCGTTTCAAGTTTTCGGCCCTTTTATCCGCCACAGTCCCCCAATCAATCTGTCACTATACGGTCCTAATTAACAACTGGTCTGACCAAAACCAGTACCGGTAATGCTACTGAATTGGTCTCGAAGGGCAGACGGCCATTCCTCAATGTATATATTATACTGGAAGCGAAATCGTCTTTGTATGGTGACGAATTTAGTATACATAGTGTCACCACTACATTCCATCCTATGGGTCAAAATCAAATGTTTTTTATCGAATAAATTCTTGCGTCTGCGTTCAAATAACAAAAAAATAACGCAAAATATGAATAAAAATAATTAATCATTTAGTCTTTACCACTGGTTCAGAATGCCATTCTACAGAGAAGAGCTGGCAAGAAACTCCATGTGGCTTTTAAATAAAGGTGTTACAATGGTGGAGGTACAAACAAGCCTGCTGGATTAATGTTGTTGTTAAATAAGGAAAACTTGACATGAAACCCTGTGCAAACACAGTCTGGCCAGCGCCGCGCAGCATGCTAATTACCCTCCTCCAAATTGGAGGGGGGCCGAACCCAGCAGTGGCTCATGAATAAGAATTAGTATTACCAGTAGTCCTGTACTAGTATGCCAAAATATTCATATTTTTAACAACCCATAAACCTTTTCGTTCGTAACATTTCAACGCAAGTAACAGTTCACACATCCATTCCGCCGATTAATACAGAAATACAATAGGCGTATCGTGTTCACTGGATGGATGTTATTTTAATAAATATGAATACGTCTTCTCGGTGGCTACTATTTATAAATTGGTAGGGTTGTCAACAAGGAAATGATTATTTTAATTACATTACCATTAAAAAAATATAATTAATACAATTTTAATCAGTTTAAGATAATTGATTGGCGTCTTTCTAATTTCATCATTATCATGATTTTAGTCTAAATGACCCACCACTGAGTCGGCCCTCCTTAATGTACTACGTTGGCAAGATGGGTTGGCACAGATAACAATGCCGCAGCAGGACGCGAGTTGGAGCACCCCGGGGAGGTTTAGTGGGTAGGTCCCCACTATGGGGGAGAGTCCCACACTCCCATCGCTGGCCATCCTCGTGGCCGGCGAGGAAGTCCATAATAAAGGATTTTACCCCGGGTGAACCTGCCTCTTGCATTCCTTTAGTCGCCTCTTACGACACCCTCAGAATAATGTATATTTTTGTAGTGTAATGTGCGACGATATTAAAAAAATTGGTGATGGAAGAGTTTAAGCATAAAAAGTATATACTACTACTATTACTCTCCATGTGATGGGAGGAGGCCTGACCCAACAGTAGGTAATTAAGTCTGAGTAGTAATAATAATAATAATAAGATTTATTGGCACTAAAAGGTATACAAACACTTGATCTTAAATCTAAAACTTTTATCACAAAACTCTTATAAATATGACGATTTATAAGAGTTTTGTGATAAAACCTAAATAAATAAAAAAAAAATTGTTACACGTCACTTGTATAGCCCATGGCTGCGCCAAACGGAAACAAATTATTTATTACTTTTTCCTATCCAACCGCAATTGGCTTGCCACAATTTTGGTACAAGTTTGACTTGAACAGTTAACACAGTATAATTAACTTCTAAATGCACATCCCTAGTTAACTTGTACCCATGAGTGCCAAGATAACGAAGTCGAATGATGGATATCGGGACGGGGCAAATGGATTCTATCACGATGTAGATATGTTTGGCGGGCTGTTTACATCACGTTTGATCGATGGCTAGCTAACTTGTGTATGAGAGTGTTAGTTCCTCTTATTAAGCTTAGAGAGCTTATTGGATACTAAGTTTTGGATGCGAGTTCTCGACGCCAAATTATTTATTTGCCAGATTGTATATTAACACGTCCGCGTGGTGAGGGATTTAGAATACATAGTAATAAATAAATAATAAATATCCTTGGACATTTCACACAACGCCATCTCGTCCCAAGCTAAGCAACTTAATGCTTGTGTTATGGTAACGAGATGGATGATAAACTACTTATATATATATTTTTTGTAAATACATCTTACTAATATTATAAACGTGAAAGTTTGTAAGTATGGATGGATGGATGTTTGTTACTCTTTCACGTAAAAACTACTGAATGGATTTTAATGAAACTTTACAATAATATAGCTTATACATCAGAATAACACATAGGCTACAAGTTATAAAGATATTATGTGAATAACAACAATATAAACAAGTCGAATTCAAAATTTATAATTGTTAAATTTTCGACCATATTAAACTATAGACAACATAACGTTTCGCTGTCAGTTGCGTTTTGTTAAAGTAGGTTTTATACGGACGGGATAAAAATCGATCGAGGGAAATTAGTCTACTGTGCCACGCTGGCTGGTTTGTATCAAGTTTTCCTTCTCTTGGGGCTAGGTGATCTGCCTCTTGCATTCTTTTAGTCCTCACTTACGACACCCTAAATATGGTATGGGTTGGTGACATTGTGTATTCTAAATCTGTCACCAAACGGACAGACTAGTAGTAGTACATCAGCTATCTGCCAGTTAAAATCCCGTCGAAATAGGTCCAGCCATTTCAGAGATTAGCCGAAAAAACAGATAGACAGGCAAAATTTTAAAAAATATTGTTTTGGTATATGCATGCATCCGCAACATGCACAAACGGATATTCCAAATTTTATTTCATTTAGACTGCCTTGTTGGTGTTGGATGTCCTGCCTCTGAGTCTAAAAATCATTTGTGTACATGATTGACGTCTTTGTAAACAGCCCCCGCGATACAGGTTAAAACATAGTGCAGGAGTATAAAAAAAATTAAACCCTTTTTTCGCCGAGAGTTAAAAACGGAACGTTGCAATGGCAAATACCTTTACTATCACACAATCGATAGTCGAACAAATATTGGCCCAACAGTGAATGTTCCCTGCATCTGCTGTTGACACTGTTGGAGTACATCGCTTTGTATGCGATCCTTCTGGTGACAGTGAGTTTGCTTTTTGGAAGCCCGGTACACTTACAAAAGGGAACTTTGTTGAATAGAATACAAATAGTTTGCCACATACCTATACAACAATAGTGACGTACCTTCAGCCCATAAATGTCCCACTACTTTATCGGAACTCTTCCAAATTCATGGAGGGAACTTAGCCTACTGCGTAGTGCCACGCTGGTTGGCACGCGATTTGTATCATGTTTTTCTTCTCTTGTGGCTAGAGTATTTTGTTTAAGTCGCCTCCTATGACACTCTGAGGATGGGATAGGTGGGTGACATTGTGTATTTTAATAAAACAAAACTGTCAATAGGAAAGGAGTGGTGATTCTTTCAAATCCTAAGCAAATTCGATCTGCAAGTTAATGGATAGGTGTGCATCATGTCCAATATTTGTGGGTATAATACCTCGGACAGCTGGTCTAACCATATAATTACCAACAGGTGCCAATCACCCCGTGTAAATACGGATAGTTAGCCAAATTAGGTTAGACCAGTGCGAACCCAAAAAAAATGGAAAAAAGAGATATCATATTTTACATTTCAAATTAACACTGTTTTCGTCGGTCGCTACCGTTACCATGTGAACTGGAAGCTTCATTTACAACAATTTCCATTGGGTGGAAATTTAAACACCACCATATCATGGCAATCAACATATAATCGATTGCCACACGATTCGCCGACAGCTCTTGTTTACGCACATCGACTGTTGTTGACGTCGCACGAATTATAACCCTTTTATTTGCGAAAACACGCTCCCACAATTAGCTTATGGAACGCACCCGGTCGTTTCGTATCCATTCCCGAAATTCCGCTTCGATGGAATCAAATAGTATACGAACACACACATATTTTTCGTTTGAATACGACGGAAAAATATCCCAGGTTTTTTTTCATGTAATCAAAATTATTGTTCTTGTAAAAGTTTACTCATATATTGATTAGAAAATGCTTACACAGGTTAATGAAAGAAGCTTTTGTCACCTATAAATCCAGTACCATTTATCCGATAATCACTGATATTAGGAGCTTTATCCCCGTTACTATGATTTTGCCTGATAGAGGCACAAGTTTACCTCTGTCGTCTATTTTCCTTATCGCCCTTTTCTTTGGTTGGGCACGACTTTTTCTTTAACTAACGCGTGTTTTTCTCTTCTTATTTACTTCTCGATCATCAATTTTGTATCTGAATTGACTAGACATTGCTGAAATTATTTTTAATTATCAAATATTTGATAACGATTTTTTAACAGTATTTGATGTATCAGAATTACGCGTTATATAATATTTCAGAATGGTTTGTTTCTCAGTATTCGAGGATACAGATGAATTGTGTGAATGAGAACATGCTTAAGAAAGATATATTATGGCGCTGATAGAAGTGTAAGGAGACTACAACCTAGGGTGGGACAAGTGTCAAAAGATGATAATGGTAGTTTTAAACATGTCGATTTATAAAAAAATTGAAATAAAACCTACATGAATAAAGTTCGCTTACAATTTGAATTTAAATTGAATCTCGAGCTCGATTTTAGTGAGAACCAAAAATACCTAAGTCTAAAATATTTGAACACATCATTATTAAGCGGGCGCCGAGGTCGATGGTTGCGATAAAAAAAACTACGCCTAGCTTGTCAAAAAGAAAAAAAAAACGATAATTTAATACCAAACTGAAGCTATCCTGTTTGGAATTGTTACCAAAACCCCATGTGAAATATACGAATATAGATATACGAAATATAGAGATGTAGAAATTAGAAATTGTATTTGTATTGCTGTAATAAGAATGTAGAAATTGTGGAAAGCCCAATGTACCAAAGGGACCTCATAAACTTATTCCATCCAATGTTCCCAATGTCAAAGTATCTAAATAACAGCAGAGGCCTTGATTGTAATTCCTTTGGCAGCATTCCAGCACAAACAATCCACCAAAGTGGCAGAACAATTAATAAAATTCCGTCCACGTTTAATTACCAGTGTAGCGTTATTTCTGATTGGTATTTTCGTTTTTACGGTACATTAGCTGTTAAAAAGCAAGCAATGTATGGTAAATGAAGATTAATTATCGATTGTGTTCCAATAATATTACCGAGAAACTTTTTTAGAAATATAAATGACTAAATAACAATAATTTCATCCAATTCTGGGAACTAGGCTAATTTGAATTTGAGATTATGTAAATTTCTTCATTTATATTGTTTCGTAGAAATACATGTAATTATAAGAGATAAAGGAAACATGAAAACAATACCTTAATAATAAATATACCGAACATTTACTCCGGCGAACTTTTCCTGTCCCAAATCGACATGCGCATCTTAAATTCCCTTTACCTTTGACATCGGCTTAACGTCTCCCTTGCTTCTGGCATCACTGTTACCCTACTTTCGACCATAAAGAGTTTAAATTAAAGTTGAATTTGAATCGATGTAAGCAAATTGAAATTCGCACCGCGTCCTCGAAAGGTCGAGTCACGTGACAAGAATACCTTTCTCAGCAATACGACCGAGATGTGTGAAATAGATTTCACTTCGTTATGAGAATATTTGATATTTAAATTTATCTACACACATCAAAAGTGTACAGGGATCAATTGCGTTTTACATGATTAAGGATTATTATTCGTATAACTTTAATGGTTCGTTATTGATTGATTGCCTCGTTGGTCTAGTGGTTAGATGTGCCGCCTTTGGATCAACGGGTCCTGGGTTCGATTCCGGGGTCGGGCAAGTGTCTTTGTGTAAATCAGAGGCACTGGTTCGGAGTCTGGGTGTCATTTCTATCTATAATATGTATGTATTTACAAAAAAAATGTATATGTATAAGTAGTTTATCATCCATCTCGTTACCATAACACAAGCATTAAGTTGCTTAGCTTGAGACGAGATGGCGTTGTGTGAAATGTCCAAGGATATTTATTTATTATTTATTTAATTTATTTATTGATGTTTGTGAAGACTTCATTATTTGAATAATAATGTTCTTGTAATATATATTTAACATAGAAAATCAGCTGTCAATCAGGAATTCTCTAGGTGTGTGTAGCGATTTCACAAAACCATCTCAATAGCTGCATCAAAACTGAAAAATATTGGATGGAGGTGGAGCAACGAAATTATTTGACACGATGATGCGACTTGTCGGAATGTTGCAAACTGGATCCACGCAGTATACTGTTGCTGTTGCTCTCCGCACTACACACAGCATCATAAGCTGTCTCTGAATACTCTATCGCATCCATTGCCGACAGAATAGTACAATGACTGCCACGATGTTGGCTACGAGGAGCTCTCATTTACGTGAAATGAGTCTGCGTTCCAGGAAGCCGCTGACAGTTCCACCTCTGCAATCGTAGGGCCCATGTACAATGGGCTTGCGAATACAGAAATTAGGAGAAAGAAATTAGAAGTTTAGGTTCTCATTGACCGAGGGCGTCCCAGGCAACTGACAGTCGTTTGCCCGCGTAGTGGGCTCCTCTTCGGGGCGTCACAGTTAAATGCTCTTACGCGAACATGTGCCACCCAAAGCGTGCCAAGTGAGCGTTTACCGCTGGGGTTTTAGTGGGTAGACGAGTAGTTTCCTGAGTCCCACATAATCGCCAATCCCACCCCCGTCACCAAAAAAAATGAGGTGCGTATCAAATATTCCTTCTCTTGTGGCTAGGTAAGCGTAAGGAATATGTGATTTGAATTCTACCTTATTATAACCTTTTTTCGTCTCTTACGACACCCTTATGGGGTGGCATCACTATGTATTCTAAATCTGTCACAACACGGAACACAAAATGCACACAGGAAGGCCCTAAACTTTGAGAAATCGCTTTATAATCCAAGAAGAAAAATGTGTGATTCCGATCCTTCATGCTTTTGTGAGAAAAATCTCCAGTCATACTCACATTAAGACATTTTCGACAAGCGATCGTGAAAAAGAGAATGCAGAAAGGCCTCTTGTCTCTAATAAAGACGAAAACGGTTATTGAGCTCCTTTAGATTGCTACAATTTATGAACGGACTTTATCTTCTTCACAAAAACATTCCATTAGCAGCGACTGCCCGAGGAGGGCAATGTCAAATTACTGTCAGTTTCGTGTAAGAGTTTTGGAAAAGCTGTTTTTATGCCTGTTTTATAATACCACAGATTATATGTTATCTGATCCGTGCGGTGACGGATTAAGAATACATAGTCACCACCCCATTCCATCCTGAGGGTGTCGTAAGAGCCGACAAAAGGAAATTACGGCTGATAACCTGGCCGCAAGAGAAGGAAAACTTGATGCGAAACCCTGTCCCAACCCGTCTAGTCTAGGAGGCCCGACTCAGCAGTGGGTCATTTAAGGACTGGGAACACCATAAATTGTTGAAACCATTTTCGCCACGCGTCCGCTCGACACGCCTTGCGCTCGTCTTGCAGACACAATTCCGATGGCGGCTGCGCATGTTCCATGTTCACTGTCACTTTACACCGCCTAATAGGCACTAATGCTTTATACGGGATACTTTGAATAAAATTCAATAAAACACCGCTGCCACCATGTTGTGAATGATACGCAGATTTCACCAAGACTGATTTTATTGAATGCCGGACATAATACAACAAGTAGTAGATATGATATCTGGCTTTTAATCGGAACGTCATTTTTCCCTGGATACAGATATATTAAGGGACTATAAAGAGAAGGTATCTTCACATGGCATAGAGATCATTTCCATATTTTAAATACTGCGTGGGTATCCCCAGGGGTATAACCGCACACGTCCCGTTCAGGACGCTACAGATACTCGACAACGCATTCTATTGTGGTGGCCCGATGGGTTGTTACTATCAGAGGACATCCCACGTAACTAAAACGCCCTCAGTGATTGAGGTTTCTGTCAGTGTTAAGTCTGCTGACCCACCACCAGTCCCGCTCTCCCACGGTCTTCGTCCGCTCAGCCAGAGATTTCCTTTCCAAGCCGCTGCACCACTTCCTTCTGCGACATACTGGCCTCGCAGAAGGAAGCCAGCTCAGTCTTCGGCTTAGCGACCAGACAGCTGGTGCGTGAACCCGAGGGCACTACGGTGCCTAGCAGCGGCAGGACAACTCTGAGGACACAAGAGTCCCAGGAGCCCGGACCAGCCACGATGCCGTGTGCAGCGCTTCGTCTAGCCTCTCCTCGTGGCGCCACCTGACATGGGTAACCCTGAGCCCGTATGACCCTAACTGACTTTGAAGGCACTCAAGCTCCTTCACTATACATAATCAATCTACAATTTTATATTCTTGTGTTATTTAAGGGCTTAGGTAAACATACTTTCAGTTGATTAAATGTGCCACGAGTGTTTTACTTAAGCTTTTGTTTGCATTTAAAAGTGAAATCTTTCAAGTGAATACATGTATACCGCCCATTACTTACCCCTTGAATCTAAAGCTGCCTACCCATTCGACCCTTCCAATCGTCACATTTACCAAGCAAGGCGAGACGATCGGAGTAAATGACGTCCATCGAACATTCTCTATTTCCTTCGGCATTCCTTCCGTAAACAAAAGCGGCAATGAAATGGGCTGTTTTTTTCTGTTCAGAAATTGATACGTTGCGTACTGTACATTGGTAAGGGTAAATGGCTGGGTGGGATTTGGGTGATTTTTTTCGCGTTGGACTATACATTACATTGAGTCATCGAATTTTGCTTCGGGTCGTGTTTTTTTCGCCAAATAGGAATGATTGGCTCAACGTTTTTAGTTTGGCTGGCTTTTGATGCTAGATATATTATTTTCTAATACTAAATATTGTATACTTCTAATCCTACAAAAAAAATGTAGTGTCTGTTTGTAATATTAAATTAACCGCTTTTTACTAGGCAAGTGCATTTGGATACAATATATACCAAATCTTTTTTTTACGATTTTTTCTGTCTGTTTTTTTTGGATACATATAATTTGGATACCCTACATATACCAAATATTTCTTTTTATGTTTTTTTCTGTCTGTTTTTTTTTGGCACTAGTCTCTGAAATAGCTGGACCACGAACGGAGGAAAAGGAGTAACTTAGGCTACTTTTATTCTCGTTAGGTTACGTTAGGAGTCCACAGTTACTGAGTTTTCAACATTTTTAAATATTATACCGACGAAGTCAAGAGTAACAGCTAGTAATAGTTAAAGCATTTACTTCCTCACCAAATTGGTCCCTGGCGGAATAACAGCGCTGGTATTAGTTGGCCAGCAAAGTGCTGGGCCTTACAGGACCTCTAAAATAGTATATTTCATTACAAGTGCGGAAAGGCTGTCATTGCAAAGAGTTCCGACAAATGTCTACCCGAGCCGAGGCGCAGCCGAAGCAATTTAATAAAATAATAAAAACACAATAAACTCAACTAACTAATCATTTATGACTTATAAACAAAAATGGCGCCAACCGTAGAATATAAGCAGAGATTTTTTTTTCTTCACCCATTCTAGTAGGCAAAAGTTACTATGCCTGCCCATACAGCCAAGTCTTCAGTAGCATTTTTTTATTGATATGAAATGAAAATTAAATTTAGTGAGATGAATTAAAATGAAACCTAACCTAACTCATTCAATCAAATCATTAAATCTGATATTGAAACAAATTAGTAAGTAGTTTCTTTTTAGAAATATACGTATTTGCATGAATCATAAAAACTTCTATGATTTTTTTAGTAAAAACTTCATGGTTGGTTTTTCCTTTTAATAGACATTATTTTGACAGTTGGGAAAGAGAATACACTAATGCGGGAATGGCAAAAAAAAAGCACGAGTGTGTAATAGCCCACTTCCCGAACGCTATACGTCCCTGCAATACGCCACTTTTTGAGCAATTGTATTAAAAAGGCTATTTTTATAATTTTAATTTATTTCCTATTCTGTAATAAAATATTTATTTCTTTCTCTCATTATTATTTTATGGTAACTTCTAAAAAAATACCGAAAATTAACGTGGCCTATAGTTGTCGTCGTTTCAGCCCATAATTGACCCACTGCTGAGTCGGGCCTCCAACAAATTCATAGAGAGAAATTAGCAAACTACGCCACGCTGGCAATACTCGTTGGCACAGGGTTTGTATCAAGTTTCCTTCTTTTGCTGCTATGTTATATGCCACTTGCGTTCTTTTAGGTGCCTCTTCGACACCCTCAGGATGTCCTCAGGATGTCATCATGGGTTGGTGACCATGTGCATTGTTAATCATTCACCACACAGCCTGACAAATTATTTATCTGCCCTTTAGTGATCCAGTGAAAACCGGTCCTATTGTATCGGAGACTAACATAAAAACATATACCAAATCTTGACGAGAATGATGGTGAAAATGTATCATCTTGTTTTTATTCGTTCGGACAGTCCAAAATACTTATTTATATAAAATATCCACCACCTCTATCGCATGCTACTCTATAGCCGTGAACTCACTCAGACTTGTCAAACTCGAACCGCAGTCAAACCTATCCCGAACTGATATTAACTTCGTCAATCGCCAACGGCAATGGGTAAACTCGAGGAACTTGCAAGTTATTAAACTGGCCAGCCAAAACCGTATCCATAATACACGAGGCAACTAGGCGTCGAGAATTCACCGCCTCATTTCACCCTTGTCAGTTTATCCAAAACAATTTATGGTACGCTGGCCGAAACAAGACAGTGTTTACGTCTCTACATAACTCAGAAACTATGTGATTTATGCGAATCGGCATCCGGGAGTGCCCGTCGAATGGTCGGGAAAAAGGTGAAAACTGTTTATGGAAATTGGGTCATCGAATGTCATCTGGCAAAAAAATATATTTCAAAAACATATTACAACTGTCATCCAGTTTTCACGACAGCTGCAAAGCATTTAAAACGTCGGGAATTAAGTAATGTAAAAATAAATCCGTTAAAAGGTTTTTATAGATAGACTCAGCCCGTAGACAACCCACTGAATCGGGCTTCCTCCAGTTACTTACTTAATTCGCAGCCCATAAATTTCCCACTGCTGAATCGGGCCTCTTCCAACTACATGGAGGATAATTGCCTACTGTGCTACGCTGGCCAGATGGGTTGACACAGGGTTTAGAATCAGGCGTGGTTCTGCACCAAATCCCACAATGCCGCAACAGGACGCGAGTGGGAGCACTCCGGGGATGTTTAGTGGGTAGGCCCCCACTCTGGGGAGACTCCCACACGCCCCCCCTCGGCCATCCCCGTGGCCGACGGGGATAGTCCATAAAGGATTTGACCCGGGCGAACAAAAAAAAAAAAAAGGGGTTTAGAATCAAGTTTCCCTTCTCATGCAGCTAGGTTTTCAGCCTTGTGATTTCCTAATGTCGCCTCTTACGACACCCTTAGGATGACATGGGGTCACCACACGGAGAAATCCGTCACCTCCAGTTACAATGGGGGAATCCTACTGGGCAGACACAGGTGGCACAGGGATTCATATCAATTTGTACACCGAAAACTGAGGTGAAGTTACGAACCGAAACATAACCATATTTAATTTTTCGTATAGCCAAATAACTGTCCACTCTGACAGTGCTGATCAACGTACAATGAAATTTAAATCAACGTTCAAAAGAGAACCTTTGAGATTTAAATTCCATTTTGGTCATTTAGCGAGTATTGTCAATGTTTCCAATTTATGTTAATCGATGTCTATCAAAATTATCATTTTCGTACAGGGTGATCGATAGATGAATTTTTTTTTACTGTTTTTAAAAAACTACTTTTTCCCATCCCATACATGAACCACTGCTGAGTTGGGCCTCCTCCAGTTACTTAAAGGGTAATAAGCCTAATGTGCCACGCTAGCCAGATGGATTAGCACATGATCTCCTATACATTTTTCCTGTTCTTGCGGCTACGTTTTATCATTTTCTTTTATCGGCTTTAACGACCCTCTCAGGATGGAATAGGATGGTGACACCATAAATTCTAAAGCTATGTCATTTATTTTACCCTTTCGTTCGCAACCGAGATTTTTGTGAAATATGTGTTTATTATGTTTTATCTGTTTTGTTTATTACCCAAGAGTGTGGAAATATAAAAAAATCGCTATGAAACTTAAAACACATAATATGACGTTGCCTTACTTTCATTAGTTTATTCACAATAGGCAATTAAATCGTCATGTATTTTAAAAAGCTACGACATCAAAATGCTTTGTAGAAAAGCCAAGTGTCGAGAAAATCTTTGTAATTGCTTTGTCAATTATATAACGACGCTATCAAATACTACAACTAGAACACCGGCTTGTTATCTATAGGTGGCTTACTGCGTAATTTACAGAAGGTTTTATTACTTTCAAACCTTGCTGTTAATTGAGTAAAGTCGAAATTACAATAACAACAAAGGATCCTAACAAATAATACAGAAATCTATTGTGAAAATAGAAAATAAGTATACGAGAAAAGCTGTGTCACATTTTAAAAGGTCCATAATTTGTCTGGTAGGCGAAAAAATTAAGTGGCATTGAAACATCTGAAATTCGAAACATTTTTACGCCCCAAATGTTTCAGTAAATTAGCTGCTGGGTATTATTCTTCGTAACCGTGAAGGCCTGCGACTCTGCTATTAAGGATCCCAGTCAAATAAATGTTGCCCGAAAAACTGCCGCTACAATGAAATAAAACTTTACTGCTTCAATAAAATGCCACAGTCATTTGTGAACCCCGCCACGCTCCATTTGTATCAATTAAGAAGAAAGATGCTAATCATTCTTTTTCGTTTGTTTCAGATGCAGAAACAAGACTAGAAAAGGGCACGAACGTTGAGCGCAAAAGATCGATACACCATGATAAAATGACAAAATATGCTTAGCTATAATCATAGCGTATGGACTAAATTGTATATTGCGAGCATGTGTCAAAATGTTTCCACTAGTGCAACTAATAAGAAAAAATCAGCAAAGCAGCTCGTCTTTGTAAACATCTATTTCATGATAGTTGTAACGTGTCTATCTATAGATACGGTCAACTCTAACACCACAAATATGAATAGGAATTTTAACGAAAAAAATGTGAAAAAATACAATATAAATTTTAATAAACAGAGTGATTCTCCGCATGGGAGTCATTATGATGAACATGAAGGTCAACACGAGAATGTCAATTTTGATAACAACCCTTATTACAATAGCGAACAGTATCTGCATATGAACACGAAATTTTACAACGGTGACAACAACGCCTATAGCAACTACGAAGACTACAAGAAGTTTTACTTGAACCCCACGAACCCCACTCCGAAGTCTAGTGTTAAGTTTAAAATAAGCAGTAGGATAGTACAGACTAAATATGGAAAATTACAGGGCATAGTGTTGGCTATGGATGAGCACAGATATTTGAGTCCGCTTGAAGTGTTTTTAGGTGTTCCATATGCTACTCCTCCAGTTGGATCGAACAGGTAACTTTAAGCATTTTCTTTAATAATCAGTGTGCTGACGGATTTACAATACATAGTGTCACCACCCCATTCCATTCTGAGGGTGTCGTAAAAGCCAACAAAAGGAAATGACAACCTAGCAGCAATAGAAGGAAATCTTGATACGAAACTCCTTTGCCAACCCGTCTGGCTGGCGTGGCACAGTAGGCTAATAACCCTCCTTCCTCTTGCGCATGTTTTGCTAGGCTACGACCTAAATACTATAAATTTAAGACCTGATTTTATAGCAGATAAAATTTTAATAGAACGTAAAAATTGATGAGATTTTATGCTTTATTTTAGTGAATTTACGCGTTAATGGAGATCGCTACCTTAATAGATACCTTATTTGTGTTTTATAATTTGACTCTAAGTTAATAGAGATTACCAATATCCACTCTGAGAATATCGTAAGAGCCGACCGCCGCAAGAGAAGGCAAAACTGGAAACGAAAACCTGTTCTCTTCTGGCTAGCGTGGCACAGTAGGCTTTACCCGCCCTGTGATGGGAGGAGGCCCGACGTGGGTCATTACGTGGGTCATGGGAGGAGGCCCGACGTAGGCGTGGGTCATTTATGGGCTGAGTAGTAGTAATAGTGGGTACGCATGACAATTGATGAAAATGAAAACTCAAATTTGAGCCACTGTTAAGGTAATTCTTTATTCTTCGTAGATTCAGTCCAACCCGAACTCCGTCTCCGTGGGATGGCGTCCGTGTCTCCGACAGGCCAGGTCCTGCGTGCCCTCAAAAGCTACCAGACATAGAGGATGAAAGGACCATATTAGAAAAAATGCCTAAAGGCAGACTAGAATATATGAAAAGACTGATTCCTTATCTTAAGAATCAAAGCGAAGATTGCTTGTATTTAAACATCTTTGCTCCATTGCAGAGTAAGTACTGTTTTTATACTATTGAATATAGATAAGTTTAAAACTAACATACTACAATAATTATTGTTTCAATGTGAATATCTACCCGATACCATTAATTAATTATTTGTTCATTGCTCTTAAAGCTAATTAAATATTTAGGAACCTCTGATAAACATTAATTAGTAAAACAGCTGATTATATTGAAACACAGATTAATCTGTGTTGTAACACACTTTTTTTTAGGATGTTAAAAATCCATCTATGTATAGAGCGTGTAAGCCATAACCAAAGAATCAAACCAAAGAAAAGTACTGCTGTCAAAGTCAATAACATACATTAAATTAATTTTTAACATAGCGCCATCTATTGAATACTTACTGAATCCAGTCAACAGATATCGCCATCTGCTAGAATCGTTTGGGGCTAACATATAATGTCAAATTATTTGCAACAAAATAATATTGCGACTATAAATTGACATGTAAGCTATTCTATCTTTCAAGTTGCACACCAAACATCAAACTGCACACGGTAAACAAAATTTAAACAAATGTTTTTGTTATAGTGGACGAGACGAAGCTAGCTCTGCCCGTACTCGTCTACATCCACGGTGATAGCTACTCCTACAGTTCCAGTCATCCCTTCGACGGCGCCGTACTGGCAAGCTACACTGACCTCATTGTTGTCACCTTAAACTTCAGGCTAGGCGTATTAGGTAAGTAAGGACTGCTAAAGGATATTTTATTATTTGGATATTTATCAGCAGGATAATTATATGTGTATTAGGTAAGGACTATTCTGATAATCTGATATTCAATAAATGTATTTATTGTATACAACATTTGTCACAGTTTGGAGCGTATGGCACACGTGGGTGGCAATCAGCGTTAGGTATTAGTACTTGTGCCAATACCTAACATAATGCTCTCCTGTGATACACATTCATTGTCCTTATTGGCAATGCCAATGCTTTCTACGCGATTTTACGATAAATCTTTTACTATCCAAGCTGTACGTCTGTGGAATGCCTTGCCATTGTCGGTGAGGTGCGCTCAATCCTTGACAATTTTCAAGACTATGGTGAAGGAGCATTACTTGACCTTCTGTTTAAGTCGTACATAATAATTTGTTTAATTATTTATGTGTATGTATATTATATTTTCTTGTTATTATCTATAATATGTACACTATAATTACCCTAAACGGATTCTTGTTCCAGCTAAGTCCATCCAACGGTTGTCTGGAAGAAATTGCTTTTAGCAATAAGACCGCCATTTGTACTGTAATTTTGTATTTAATTTCATGTTTAAGTTTCTTTTGTGTACAAGTACAATAAAGAATATCTATCTATCTATCTATAATGCTGAGCTGGTGGCTCTTTGGCTCTAACACTCGTCTTGGTTATATTTTTCCTGTTAACTTAGTTTTTCTTGCGGTCAATAAATGGATTTTCTTTCTTTCTATATGACCCACTGCTGAGTCGTGCCACCTTCAGTTACATGGAGGGTAATTAGCCTACAGTGCCACGCTGGCCAGATGGGTAGACACAGGGTTGCGGATCAAGATTTCCTTCGCTTGCGGCTAGGCCTTGTCATTTCCTTTTGTCGGCTCTTACGTCACCGTCAGGATGAAATGGGGTGGTGACACTATGTATTCTAAATCCGTCACCACACGGAAAATATTGGGTAAGGACTGCTAAAGGATATTTATATTGTCTGGATATTTACCAGCAGGATAAACTTCCATTAATCGTCAGTTCCAGTAATAATACACTAATTTAAAATCCTTCCCTTTGCTAAAGCTTATTGTGCCTGGGGATTTCTTGCAGTGTTTGTTCGCTTTTTCGTTAGACGCTAATTATGACAGCCTCGGGATAGAATGGGTTAGTGGTATTACACATACAAAATCTGTTGCCCCAGCGACAATATTATTAAGTAGTAACAACATCAAACCCTTGGACTTTTACCAAGCTCTTCGATCATGACCTTTATTTGAACCGCCACAAAAGACGGTCGTACCCTTCTTGGTAAGAAACTTAATATCTTTAAAAGGGTAACCTCAAACTTCTAAAGGATCTAGATCATTATCGAAGAATTTACTGGCACAAAGACAGAGTAAGACTTTTCTGTTATTATAGCGATTTCAGTATACATGTTGGCTACAAACCCCAATACAATAATAACTGAAATAGGAGAGCCTAGGAAAAGTTTGTACTACTACTCGGGCAATAAATGACCCACTGTCGAGTCAGGCCTCCTCCAATTACATAAATATCCTTGGACATTTCACACAACGCCATCTCGTCCCAAGCTAAGCAACTTAATGCTTGTGTTATGGTAACGAGATGGATGATAAACTACTTATATATTTTTTTTTTGCAAATACATACATATTATAGATAGAAATGACACCCAGACTCCGAGCCAGTGCCTCTGGTTTAGACAAAGACACTTGCCCGACCCCGGAATCGAACCCGGGAGCCGTTGATCCAAAGGCGGCACATATAACCGCTAGACCAACGAGGCAGTCAAAATGGATGATAGTAAGCCTACTGTACCACGCTTACGGTTTGGCACAAGGTTTCGTTTCAATTTTTTCTTCTCTTGCAGCTAGGTTTCACGACATCCTCTGGGTTGAAAAGTGATGACACGGGGGTATTCTAAAGCCACATTGATAGGCATAAATCACATCATACAATAATTCGAAAAAGAAAATACAATTAATTTAATAAAGTTGTCCGTGTAGTGGTGGATTTATAATACACATTATCACCAATCCATACTATTCTGATAGTGTCATATGAACCCGCTAAAAGAATGCAAGAAGCAGACCACACATCTGCAAGAAAAGGAAAACTTTACAGAGGTGGCGGCGACCAGGGCCGACGAGGGCAAGACTGTTTTGCCAGCTTGGCACAGTCGGTTATTTTCCTCCATGAATTTGGGGGAGGCCTGCCTAAGTAGTGGGCAATTTATAGGGTGAAATGATGATGATCAATAAAGTTAGCCCATTTGCAAGTATTGGCGGTATTTGAAATTAATTTAGCATTCTAAATTGTTTTATTTTTGGCCATGTCGAGAGAATGAATGAAGAACGATTGACGAAAAAAGTGTATATGGCGAGTGTGAATGAAAGTTTTGGAAGGGGTAGACCTAGGCGAACGTTTCAAGATCAAATCATGGACGTCTTTAAAAAAGGCCAGGTCAAGAGTAACCTACACCGAAGAGCATGTATGAAGGGAATAATGAAAGTGGACGAAGCGAAACCAGTATGTAAGGATCGTAGCAAGTAGAAAGAAGTGGTCTCTGCATACCCCTACGGGAAAGAGGCGTGAATCATAATAATAATAATAAATTTATTGGCACAAAAAAGGCCGATGTGATGTGAATGTGTGTGATATAAAGCTCCTATATATTGTCTGTGCCCTAATAAAAATACATTATAGAACAATAGAATAATTCGACTCATGCGATTAGCTTAAATATACTACCTAAATTATTGAAGTGTTCGTGTATGCCGCAGTGTTTTTCTGTTGCTCGTTTAGAAGAAACAGACGCAAGCGCCTCTTAAATGTATTGATTGTAGTGGTAGCCCTTATAGGCGGCGGTATGTTGTTGTATTATATGTATGTATTTATTTTTAAACATGTGGTACATTGCATGTTAGCCTTAGCTATCATGATTAATAAGCCTACTGTGCCACGCCGGCCAGTCAGCTGGGCACAGGGTTTTGATTCAAGATTTTTTTTCTTGCTCTGGTTATAGGATTTGTCGGTTCTTACGACACGTTCAGGATGGTATGAGGTGGTGAAATTATGTATTCTAAATCCGTCACCACACGGACAATGTATTTAAGGTGACCTTATTTTATTTTTTACATAATATTATATAAATACTGACTAAAATTTCATTGATATTTTGCATACAGTATCACTATCACTACATATTATAACACAAAGTCGCTGTCGTCTGTCCGTCCCTATGTATGCTTAAATCTTTAAAACTGCACAACGGATTTTGAAGCTGTTTTTTTTTAATAGATAGTGTTTCAAGAGGAAGGTTTTTAGGTATAATACATGCATAATTGCACCCGTGCGAAGCCGGGTCGGATCGCTAGTATATTATAATTATAAAATCCTTTCAATAGGTATACATACCCTATTAGTAACACGCCGTGTAGCATAAACCGGTTTTAATTAAAGTGTTAAAGCGTATATGAAAAGTTAACATGAGCTTTTCATTATGAAGACTACTTATTTTTAATTAATATATTATTCTACTACTTTCGTGGATGAAAATACAGGGAGTAGAAATCTTAATCGAGAAGTAAGGCTTGATGTTATGGACTCACTCTTAAGCTTGCTTTGTAATATTTTATACAGGGGAGATAAAATACGTTCTTTGTAATTTTCAATACGGGAAGTAATTTAGGTATTACGTACTTCCCCGTGTGGGGATGGGGCAGAATATCACACATCCCCACCGCACGCTGGAAAAAAAGCGTGTTGTAAAAGTCAACAAAACCCAGCACGCTTGGTGGTAGGATCTAATGGTCCGCCCAGCTAGCTACCACCCTCACATCTAAGTCCAGTGTCAAGCAGTTTACTGTGTTACGACGTGTGTATGTGAGAGCTGGTGCCCGATAGAGCATTTCCTTGAATTGCCTGCTCCATCTTAGACCCTGGCGTTGCTTTCCATCATGCAAGCCTAATGTCAGAGGCATTTAAGACGTAGATAAAAAAAGAAGAGCAACCTACTGAAGATGTTTATCTTCTCATCTCAAGAAAGATAGAGTTGGCTCTTGTTCGGCTCACCGTTCCTTCAGGCTATCACACAGTGTAGTAGTTACCCAAATGGCGAATCCAAGGGGGATTGTGGTGACGCCTGTATTCTTTTTTGATGACACCACCCTGTCCTTAGGTTGTAGGAAGAACCGACAGAATGAAATGACAAGGTCGAAAACCTATCTACCAAGTGTGATAAAAACTTAATACGAAAGCCTATGCCAACCGGGCTAGCCAGCGTAGGCTTATTACCCTCCACAGAGGAGGCTCGACTCGGCAGTTAGTCATTTATATGTTGAGTAGTAGTAGAAGACTAGTTAGGGCGTAACCGCGGTGCAAATACCAACTTATCAATAAAGCTCTCAATAAAGACGTCCACCGCGTCAAAATCAAAATCAAAATGTTTTTTATTCGAATAAATTCTTGTGAATGCTTTCAAATAGTCAAAAAAAATGTATTAAATTTAAAAGAAATATAAAAATAACTAATCATTTAGTTTTTACCACCGGTTCGGAACGCCATTCCACAGAGAAGAGCCGGCAAGAAACTCTGTGGTTGCTCTTTTAAATAAAAGGGTTACAATGATGGTGGTACCAACAAGTCTTACAAATTTGTGAAAGTAATAACACTCATAATCATGTAGTTCATCATCATTGTAATTAATAGGAACTCTGGACTGAAAAATGAGCTGGCTGAACTTCATACTCACCTCATGGCCGTACAGGAGCAGAGAGACCAACTGCAGGACACTGTTGATTCATTCCATAGTTGTAGTACCATGCATGAACAGGCTCTGAGTCGTATTACTGAACTGGAATACTCATTGCATGAAGCTCAAATGGCTATTGAGAGCTTTGAACATTTCAAGGAGTGCCAGAATAGTAGTACCACTCAGTCCCTATATGATGAATTACTGGGACAATCAGAATGTAACAATATATGTAACACAACATGCCAGGCTGAACAGGATAATTTTGTTAATATTGCCAGTAATAACAAGATTAAAAAGTATATAAAAATTAACAAATTAATTAGTAAAACCAAGAAATTAATAAAATATAATAAGCAAACTAAAATGCTAAAATCATTAAGCAGTAATAGGCTAATATTAATATCTAGGTTACGTCAATATAAAGATAATTTAGTAAAATCACAATATATTTATGACAAGGATACATTTAACTTACAGGTAGACATAATTAATCTGCAGAAAGACCTTGCCAGCATTGCACAGAAATATGAGGAGGCCCAAGTCCAAATTAAACACCATATTTTGGCGACTAATGAACTTTTGAAAATGAGCTCTTACAATGCTGAGCGTTTTCAATCATTGACAGATAATTGCCACCAGCAATTGTACCCAGAGAACGCATGCAGCACTGTCTACCATGATCATGCAGAACCATCATCATTGTCATCATCATCTCCATGTGGTGAATTATGCAATGTAAGTGTTTGTAATGTATCACAACAAGATGTGCGCCCCTGTACAGCGGCATCTAAAGTTGTTATATACTCTGACAAATTAGGTCAAGGTTTTAGCTCACTCTTGAAAGACAAATGTGATGTACCTATATATAACATGTGTTCGCCTGGCATTACCTTAGATACTCTAACGCATAGTATCCAGCCTCATAATTTGAATAAAGACACAACTGTAATAATTTTATTTGGTAACAGCATTTCAGTTAAGCGGTTACACATCATTAATTTGGTAGATAAATTATTGGAGCTCAATGCCAAGTATGGCTGTAAATTTATTATAAATGCCCTTCCTTATTCGCAGTCTTTAACAGTCAATCAAAATAGACACATATTTAATTTAAATATGCTTATTTATAATCTAACTCATCGCTATGACAAAGCGATATCATTTTTTGACTGCAACAAATTTATATCTAGATTTAAGTTGACAAAGGATACTATGTACCTGCCCCCTAGAGATAAGAGACAAATGGCTACGTTGATAGCTTATAATTTACACCCTGTTGACTATGTCACAGGAATTTTTTTACATACTTCTAGTAATAGGACACTGACAGACTGTGCTATTCGCAGTTCATCGGACACATCTGGTTGTTTAAACAACTAGATAAGACAACAGTCATGCCCTCTCACTTACGCATTGTACACCAAAATATACAGGGCATGACTAGCAAACAGTTAGAGGTTGATCTTTTTCTGGACTATCACAAAGTTCAGGTATTTTGTGTTACAGAACACTGGTTGAGAGATCATGAGCTTGGGCGCAATAACATGAGCCACAAAGTAGTTAGTGCTTTTTGTAGATCATCTGCCATCCGTGGTGGGTCTCTTATATTAGTGTCAAGTTATTTAAAATGTAAAGAACGCAAGGATATTGTGCAGCTCTCAATAGAGCGCACGATCGAATTGTCTTGTGTAGAACTTGACATGTATATAATTATTTGCGTTTACCGCCCTCCATCAGGTATATACAGTCAGTTTGAAATAGTAATGGAGGAAGTTTTAGGAAGAATTACAGTAAATAGCGGTAAAGATATAATAATATGTGGTGATTTCAATATAGATTTGCTTGTTGAATCAGCGTCAACTTCTCGCTTTATTAGCCTGTTTAAGTCATTCGGATTGACTCACGCTTTTTGTGAGCCAACTAGAATTACTAAAACTACATTTACTTGCCTGGATAATATTTTCTGCAGCTGTGATATGGTCGATAAATCAATTCTAAACGACCTATCATCAGATCATAGCGGGCAACTTATTGTTCTACCCTTTCTAAAAACAGCCGAATGCCCTAAGTTTACTACTAGACCAGTCACATGTAGCAGATTAGAATTATTCAAACATAATATATCCAAGATGACTGGTGGCATGACTCTTGCACGTGGCGATCCAGATACTTTATATAGGAACTTATTTGATATTATTAAAAGGCAATACGATGATGTATTTCAATTAAAAACTTTTACTATGAGAAATAAAATTAAATTTTGTGATTGGGCTACACCAGGCATTTACAAAAGTAGGAATACTTTATATAATCTTTATTCCATGAAACAGATGAATTTTGATTCAGTGTTCCACGATTATGTAAGGTCTTACTCAAAAGTTTTTAGGAAAGTTTGCAACACAGCAAAGTCCCTACACATAAGCCGTAAGATTAAAAAATCCGAGGACAAAATAAAAACAACTTGGAAAATTATTAATGCTGAAACTGGAAAATCAAAGCCACAAGAATCCATGTTCCAATTAACTGTAAACAACAAATTAATAATTGATAAGTATGAAGTGGCTCAAACCTTTAATAACTTTTTTGCATCTATACCGTGTCAAATCACTGCTTCGTTGAATTCTTCTCCTGTCGATGCCGAAGATCTACTCAGAAATAATGTTAAGGAGTGTTCAGCCCTGTTCAGTTTCACTCACGTTACAGCAATTGATATTATAAATACTTTTAAAACCATTAATTCTAAGAAAACCGAAGATTTGTGGGGTATGTCTACACTAGCCATTAATAGCATCATTTACGAGATTGCCCCATACCTTGCAGATATTTTTAATGAATGTATAGACGTGGGTACTTTTCCTAATTTAATGAAACATAGTAAAATCACACCATGGTTCAAAGCTGGTAACAAAAAAGAGCCTGGCAATTACCGTCCTATCTCTATTCTGCCAGCTCTAAGTAAAATTTTTGAAAAACTAATCTTAAAACAATTACTTCGTCATTTCGATTTACATAAATTATTGCATAGTGAACAATATGGTTTTACCAAAGGTCGTTCTACGACGAATGCAGGTGCTGCGCTCTTAAAACATATTTATGATGCCTGGGAGAACTCGCAAGATGCCATAGGTATTTTCTGTGATCTATCGAAAGCTTTCGACTGTGTGCATCACGAAACCTTGTTAAGAAAGCTTCAACACTATGGCGTTAAATACAATGCGATCAATTTATTAGCGTCGTATCTGCGTGATAGAATTCAGTTCGTTGACATTAATGGAGTTAAGTCTGATGGATCGCCTGTGTCTATGGGCGTGCCACAAGGGTCCATCCTTGGTCCTTTCCTATTTCTGGTATATATTAATGACCTTGCATTTTTTATTAATGACATTTGCGATATCGTGCTTTTCGCTGATGATACATCTCTTGTATTTAAAGTTGACCGGAAAAACGTTAATTATGACGACGTGAATAGCGCGCTTAGTCAGGTATCTTACTGGTTCACAACAAACAATTTGCTACTGAATTCTGTAAAAACTAAATGTATTCGATTTGTAACACCGAATACTAAGATAATAGATACCAAACTAGATTTGGATGATAAGGAAGTAGACATAGTAGATTCGACCAAGTTTCTAGGCATCACTCTAGATCGTAAATTGCAGTGGAAGCCTCACATTGCAACTCTTACGGGGAAGCTTAGTTCAGCCGCCTACGCTGTTAGACAGGTTAGGAGACTCACTGACGAAGACACGGCAAAACTCGTTTACTTTGGTTACTTCCATAGCGTTATGTCGTATGGGATCCTACTCTGGGGTAATGCTGCTGATATACAAAACATATTTATTGTACAGAAGCGCGCGCTACGTGCAATTTATAATTTAGGACCTAGAGAATCACTGAGAGAACGCTTTAAAGATATAGGGATTTTAACTGTAGCGTCACAGTACATTTTTTCTAATATAATTTTTGTTAAACAAAATTATAGTAGCTTTAAAAAAAATTGTGACGTCTCGTCCTCCAATATCCAGACAAGAAATAGGCATAAGTTAGTTACACCATTCCACCGGCTACAAAAAGCACATGGTTCTTTTGTAGGTCTCGGAATTCGCCTGTTCAACAAATTACCGGAAGCAGTTTTGGATTGGTCGTTCGAGAAATTTAAATGTTACGTTAAGTCCGGTTTAATTAAAAAAGCGTACTATCAAGTCAATGACTATCTATCAGATAGTGACGCATGGGAGTAACGTCGGCTATGTTATGGTCTAGCTCTGATCTTTCAGCCATTACATTAGTGAAGTTTTGTAAACAGTATGTGAGTGCAGTTTCAGCACGCACCATGTAATTTGGGTAATTTCACTAATTTTTATGTTCTTATTTTTTAATGTGCTACATGTTTATGCGTGTTATTGCTTTCACTAATCAAAATCAAAATCAAAATCAAAATCAAAATGTTTTTTATTCGAATAAATTCTTGCGAATGCTTTCAAATAGTCAAAGATTTAAGAGAAAAAAAAATTAAAAATAAAAATCATAAAATAAAATTAATAATTTAGTTTTTACCACCGGTTCGGAATGCCATTCCATAGAGAAGAGCCGGCAAGAAACTCCATGGTTGCTCTTTTAAATAAGAGGGTTACAATGATGGTGGTACAAACAAGTCTGACAGGTTAGTGAAAGCAATAACACGCATAAACATGTAGCACATTAAAAAATAAGAAAATAAAAATTAGTGAAATTACACAAATTACATGGTGCGTGCTGAAACTGCACTCACATACTGTTTACAAAACTTCACTAATGTAATGGCTGAAAGATCAGAGCTAGACCATAACATAGCCGACGTTACTCCCATGCGTCACTATCTGATAGATAGTCATTGACTTGATAGTACGCTTTTTTAATTAAACCGGACTTAACGTAACATTTAAATTTCTCGAACGACCAATCCAAAACTGCTTCCGGTAATTTGTTGAACAGGCGAATTCCGAGACCTACAAAAGAACCATGTGCTTTTTGTAGCCGGTGGAATGGAGTAACTAACTTATGCCTATTTCTTGTCTGGATATTGGAGGACGAGACGTCACAATTTTTTTTAAAGCTACTATAATTTTGTTTAACAAAAATTAGATTAGAAAAAATGTACTGTGACGCTACAGTTAAAATCCCTATATCTTTAAAGCGTTCTCTCAGTGATTCTCTAGGTCCTAAATTATAAATTGCACGTAGCGCGCGCTTCTGTACAATAAATATGTTTTGTATATCAGCAGCATTACCCCAGAGTAGGATCCCATACGACATAACGCTATGGAAGTAACCAAAGTAAACGAGTTTTGCCGTGTCTTCGTCAGTGAGTCTCCTAACCTGTCTAACAGCGTAGGCGGCTGAACTAAGCTTCCCCGTAAGAGTTACAATGTGAGGCTTCCACTGCAATTTACGATCTAGAGTGATGCCTAGAAACTTGGTTGAATCTACTATGTCTACTTGCTTATCATCCAAATCTAGTTTGGTATCTATTATCTTAGTATTCGGTGTTACAAATCGAATACATTTAGTTTTTACAGAATTCAGTAGCAAATTGTTTGTTGTGAACCAGTAGGATACCTGACTAAGCGCGCTATTCACGTCGTCATAATTAACGTTTTTCCGGTCAACTTTAAATACAAGAGATGTATCATCAGCGAAAAGCACGATATCGCAAATGTCATTAATAAAAAATGCAAGGTCATTAATATATACCAGAAATAGGAAAGGACCAAGGATGGACCCTTGTGGCACGCCCATAGACACAGGCGATCCATCAGACTTAACTCCATTAATGTCGACGAACTGAATTCTATCCCGCAGATACGACGCTAATAAATTGATCGCATTGTATTTAACGCCATAGTGTTGAAGCTTTCTTAACAAGGTTTCGTGATGCACACAGTCGAAAGCTTTCGATAGATCACAGAAAATACCTATGGCATCTTGCGAGTTCTCCCAGGCATCATAAATATGTTTTAAGAGCGCAGCACCTGCATTCGTCGTAGAACGACCTTTGGTAAAACCGTATTGTTCACTATGCAATAATTTATGTAAATCGAAATGACGAAGTAATTGCTTTAAGATTAGTTTTTCAAAAATTTTACTTAGAGCTGGCAGAATAGAGATTGGACGGTAATTGCCAGGCTCTTTTTTGTTACCAGCTTTGAACAATGGTGTGATTTTACTATGTTTCATTAAATTAGGAAAAGTACCCACGTCTATACATTCATTAAAAATATCTGTAAGGTATGGGGCAATCTCGTTAATGATGCTATTAATGGCTAGTGTAGACATACCCCACAAATCTCCGGTTTTCTTAGAATTAATGGTTTTAAAAGTATTTATAATATCAATTGCTGTAACGTGAGTGAAACTGAACAGGGCTGAACACTCCTTAACATTATTTCTGAGTAGGTCTTCGGCATCGACAGGAGAAGAATTCAACGGAGCAGTGATTTGACACGGTATAGATGCAAAAAAGTTATTAAAGGTTTGAGCCACTTCATACTTATCAATTATTAATTTGTTATTTACAGTTAATTGGAACATGGATTCTTGTGGCTTTGATTTTCCAGTTTCAGCATTAATAATTTTCCAAGTTGTTTTTATTTTGTCCTCGGATTTTTTAATCTTACGGCTTATGTGTAGGGACTTTGCTGTGTTGCAAACTTTCCTAAAAACTTTTGAGTAAGACCTAACATAATCGTGGAACACTGAATCAAAATTCATCTGTTTCATGGAATAAAGATTATATAAAGTATTTCTACTTTTGTAAATGCCTGGTGTAGCCCAATCACAAAATTTAATTTTATTTCTCATAGTAAAAGTTTTTAATTGAAATACATCATCGTATTGCCTTTTAATAATATCAAATAAGTTCTTATACAAAGTATCTGGATCGCCACGTGCAAGAGTCATGCCACCAGTCATCTTGGATATATTATGTTTGAATAATTCTAATCTGCTACATGTGACTGGTCTAGTAGTAAACTTAGGGCATTCGGCTGTTTTTAGAAAGGGTAGAACAATAAGTTGCCCGCTATGATCTGATGATAGGTCGTTTAGAATTGATTTATCGACCATATCACAGCTGCAGAAAATATTATCCAGGCAAGTAAATGTAGTTTTAGTAATTCTAGTTGGCTCACAAAAAGCGTGAGTCAATCCGAATGACTTAAACAGGCTAATAAAGCGAGAAGTTGACGCTGATTCAACAAGCAAATCTATATTGAAATCACCACATATTATTATATCTTTACCGCTATTTACTGTAATTCTTCCTAAAACTTCCTCCATTACTATTTCAAACTGACTGTATATACCTGATGGAGGGCGGTAAACGCAAATAATTATATACATGTCAAGTTCTACACAAGACAATTCGATCGTGCGCTCTATTGAGAGCTGCACAATATCCTTGCGTTCTTTACATTTTAAATAACTTGACACTAATATAAGAGACCCACCACGGATGGCAGATGATCTACAAAAAGCACTAACTACTTTGTGGCTCATGTTATTGCGCCCAAGCTCATGATCTCTCAACCAGTGTTCCGTAACACAAAATACCTGAACTTTGTGATAGTCCAGAAAAAGATCAACCTCTAACTGTTTGCTAGTCATGCCCTGTATATTTTGGTGTACAATGCGTAAGTGAGAGGGCATGACTGTTGTCTTATCTAGTTGTTTAAACAACCAGATGTGTCCGATGAACTGCGAATAGCACAGTCTGTCAGTGTCCTATTACTAGAATTATGTAAAAAAATTCCTGTGACATAGTCAACAGGGTGTAAATTATAAGCTATCAACGTAGCCATTTGTCTCTTATCTCTAGGGGGCAGGTACATAGTATCCTTTGTCAACTTAAATCTAGATATAAATTTGTTGCAGTCAAAAAATGATATCGCTTTGTCATAGCGATGAGTTAGATTATAAATAAGCATATTTAAATTAAATATGTGTCTATTTTGAGTGACTGTTAAAGACTGCGAATAAGGAAGGGCATTTATAATAAATTTACAGCCATACTTGGCATTGAGCTCCAATAATTTATCTACCAAATTAATGATGTGTAACCGCTTAACTGAAATGCTGTTACCAAATAAAATTATTACAGTTGTGTCTTTATTCAAATTATGAGGCTGGATACTATGCGTTAGAGTATCTAAGGTAATGCCAGGCGAACACATGTTATATATAGGTACATCACATTTGTCTTTCAAGAGTGAGCTAAAACCTTGACCTAATTTGTCAGAGTATATAACAACTTTAGATGCCGCTGTACAGGGGCGCACATCTTGTTGTGATACATTACAAACACTTACATTGCATAATTCACCACATGGAGATGATGATGACAATGATGATGGTTCTGCATGATCATGGTAGACAGTGCTGCATGCGTTTTCTGGGTACAATTGCTGGTGGCAATTATCTGTCAATGATTGAAAACGCTCAGCATTGTAAGAGCTCATTTTCAAAAGTTCATTAGTTGCCAAAATATGGTGTTTAATTTGGACTTGGGCCTCCTCATATTTCTGTGCAATGCTGGCAAGGTCTTTTTGCAGATTAATTATGTCTACCTGTAAGTTAAATGTATCCTTGTCATAAATATATTGTGATTTTACTAAATTATCTTTATATTGACGTAACCTAGATATTAATATTAGCCTATTACTGCTTAATGATTTTAGCATTTTTGTTTGCTTATTATATTTTATTAATTTCTTGGTTTTACTAATTAATTTGTTAAGTTTTATATACTTTTTAATCTTGTTATTACTGGCAATATTAACAAAATTATCCTGTTCAGCCTGGCATGTTGTGTTACATATATTGTTACATTCTGATTGTCCCAGTAATTCATCATATAGGGACTGAGTGGTACTACTATTCTGGCACTCCTTGAAATGTTCAAAACTCTCAATAGCCTTTTGAGCTTCATGCAATGAGTATTCCAGTTCAGTAATACGACTCAGAGCCTGTTCATGCATGGTACTACAACTATGGAATGAATCAACAGTGTCCTGCAGTTGGTCTCTCTGCTCCTGTACGGCCATGAGGTGAGTATGAAGTTCAGCCAGCTCATTTTTCAGTCCAGAGTTCCTATTAATTACAATTTCGATTTCTTTTTCACTGTCATCACGTTCTTTCATGAGCTGGTCACAAAGCTTGTTTTTGGACTTCAGTTCTTGGAGGGCTACCTTCAGCTTGTTCTCCATATCCTTGGCAACCGCTTTGCGAGTCAGCGCCATGTCCCACTAGTGGACTGTAACTGAAAAATAACAGGAAAATATGTGAATAAAAGATAGAATGTAAAGATGGATGGAAATGTAAATATAGTTAAATTAAGAGGTTGGTAAGAAGATGTAGTAAGAAATAAATAATGATTAATAAATAGTTAACACTGAAAGTAACAAACACAGTTACAAAATTTCAATTATTTAAATGTTTCTACTTCCTTTTTCTAATGGGGGTAGGCAAGTACACTGTTCGAACTCCACTCGAAAACGATTTCAGATCTAATTGATAAGCAAAGGCCAACCAATTATGTAGTTAAAGATATAGCGTGTATGTATAGTGTAGCTGTGTATTAACTGTATGAGGCTTTTTAACTTTCGTCGTCGACTTTGCTTCCAACTTGTCAAGTAAAGCGAGACAAAACGAAGCCTAAATGTGTGGATAGACGATGCTCATAACACGTAGAATGAGCTATGAATAGTGTAATATGCGTGATACAGTTTAATACAAACAAAAACATAAAAACAATACTCCCAGGGATTCAATCAGCTGCTTGATTGTGCGGTATGCCGGTAACGGTCAGCTGGTCGGCGTACGAACTCCAAACTCGATAAAGTCACATATAAGTCATATAACAACACTTGATAACACTTGTTTAGGTAATACACGACTTAGTATATATTATTTATTAAAGAAAATTAGTGTATAAACTTGTAAAACAATTTAAAACAGAAAAATCTGTCAGACTTGTTTGTACCACCATCATTGTAACCCTCTTATTTAAAAGAGCAACCATGGAGTTTCTTGCCGGCTCTTCTCTATGGAATGGCATTCCGAACCGGTGGTAAAAACTAAATTATTAATTTTATTTTATGATTTTTATTTTTAATTTTTTTTTTCTCTTTAATCTTTGACTATTTGAAAGCATTCGCAAGAATTTATTCGAATAAAAAACATTTTGATTTTGATTTTGATTTTGATTTTGTAGCCTATTAAAAATTTAAAAATAAAAATCAGTGAAATTACACACAAATTAAACAAATTACATGGTGCGTGCTGAAACTGCACTCACATACTGTTTACAAACTTCACTAATAAAATGGCTGAAAGATCAGAGCTAGACCATAACACAGCCGACGTTACTCCCGTCAAAAAAAGGTCACAAAAACGTCAAAAAAAGGTATTCAGTTTTAGTTTTCTCCGGATAAATTTTCTTTCTTGCTAATTATTTAGTCATCTTGAATGGCACCCTTATTATGGAGGAGTTGGTGTCAGCATAATATCCCTAAACACTCAACGCATAGGTGGACTATCATAAAAGAGTTTTTTTCAATTTCAAAGTTTTTTTTTGCCATTTCGATTGATTTTGTTATTATGTTTAAATTTCTGCTATGTTTTAATAAAAATTTTAATAATTTTATACGTCATATATATTTTACGTTTTGCACTGTTTGCAGGTAAGAAAGTATTCTTAATCAGAAAGCATCAAATGAAATGCCAATTAAATAAATTGAGAGCACGATTAAGAAATCCGAACGTAACTTTGTATAACTGAATCAAACGAACGTCGTAAACTTAGACGAGGTTTTATTCTGATTACACCAAAGTTTAACGTTTCAAATTAAATTTCTTGCAATGTTGAAATGTCATTAGGTACTACGAATCTTTGAAAAGTTGTACAACTTTTTTTATGCCACTCGCGGGTCTCTTTCCTGATGATAGACGGATACCACTATTGTTGACGTCTGTAACATGTGGCTTTGTTGAAACTAAACACTTTTTAACGGATTTATCGCGTGTATAATGTAATATACACGCGATAAATCCCTTAAAAAGTTTTAATTTCAATGTGTAATAATCGCGAAAACCTAAGAAATCATTATGTGGCTTTGTGTTTTAAAAATATTTTTTGTCCATTTTTGTGTGATTTGAGAAAGAGTTTTATTTTGTTTGGTAGTTTCTGTATTATATTTATTTGTCTTTACTAAATATAAAATTATTTCTATTCTATCTTCTTGCTATTTATAAAAATAAATGTTTGTCTGTATGTCCATTATAGAATTGTAAACTGCATTTGAACATGCGATGATCTTCGGAAAAGTGTTGTACAAGAGCCCACATTGGTTTCTGAACAAGACAAATTTGAATATTTGTGTAATGTCTTCCCTACAAATTTATTTTAGTTAGTGGCGTAGCACTCGTGCTCAGGGTACTTACAGCTAGTATGTAATGAATTTTAATCAACGTGAAAACTTAGCTGCGGGATAAAAGTTTAACATGGAGACAAAATTTTCCCCTTAATTATACTGCTCAAGTCGTAAGAGACCCGATGCTGAGTCGAGCCTCCTCCAAAGAAAATGGTTGACTGTGCTACGCTTACTACTCGGGTTAACACTCGGTTTTGTTTTAGTTTTCCTTCTCTTGCTACTTGGTTTCCGGACTTTTCTGGGGTTGGTTCTAGGGTTGGTCGGCTCACTAGACCAAGGAAGTTTTAGTTTATTTTAATAAAGTTGTATTGTTTTAATATTCACGTTCCAGTTGACGCTTTTCAGATCCAATAGAACAGTTTGTATATGGAATATGTTGGGCACTATATATATAAATTAAATTCTAAATAGGACCGCAAAGTAATAAAAAAGAAAAGAATGACAAGCCCTCTGAGTTTCTTGCCAGTTCTTCTCAGCAGTGGTCGCGTTCCGAAGTGGTGGTAGACTATATTACTTTGCTTTGTATACATTTTATTAATATGTTGAAAATTTGTAAGTGTCCATTGTGTGCTATGCAAAATAAATGATTTGACTTTGACTTTCATTTCCTTTAGTCGGCTCTTAGGATGGAATGGAGTATTCTAAACCTTCAGCACACGGACACTCAAATATGTCACTGAGTATTTTAAAATTAGCAAATTCAACGGTTTTAATCCTATTTGGAAATGATTGATTCTGTTCTACACGAGTAGCGTTTACACATGCAAATATCGTCCCGTAAAATCTTTTTAAAATCTCGCCCGTAACGAACACGTTGTAAGGTTTAACAAAAAAGGTATAAGTATCAACGTTTTTTATTTTATTTTAAGGTACAAACTAGTAACGATGCCTGGCTTCAAAATCTCGTGTGAGACAGTCTTTTTGATTATTCTCGAAACAAATTGTAATAATCATCATCATCATCATTTCAGCCAAAGGACGTCCACTGCTGGACATAGGCAAATAATAATATATTGTATTTAAGTAGTTTAAGTATTATTTAGTATATTATTAGGTTGATTTTATTTTGTATGTATTATTTTTTTTTTTTTTTTTTATTTTAATGGTTCACAAAACTGATGTACAATCTTATATACACAAATGAATAAATACTTAGAGAAATACATATGATTGACATCTACTGGATGTGAACACTACATGCTTATACTAGTTAATAAATAATAGGTAATCTAATAGCTACATTTAAACACTTTTATAAATTAAAAATACAAGTGAAAAGCAAAAGAAAAAAAAAAGATTTAGCCTAAACTATTTTAGCTGCGATAACACGTCTAACTGAGGCCACAGAACCAGAAAATACATCTACTTCAGTCCGAATCGAGTTGGCGAAAGTAAACATACGACACAGAGGTGAATTTTGACCTACGTTAGTGCGCCTATAAGGTACTGAAAAGGTTTTCCGGTTAAGCAATCGACTACCATTTCGTGGAACACAAATATTAACTTTTTCCAAAAGCTCTGGTGAATCTACGAAACCATGAATTAATTTATATAGAAACATTATATCTAATATTTTTCTACGTGCATTTAATGATATCATTTTATAAAAACTTAACCTTGATTTATACGACAACAGTAATCGGCACTTGTTCTCTGAGAAACTTAAGTGATAGAGAAACCTTTTTTGGACACGTTCAATCCTGTCAGAGTGTACTTGATAGAAGGGATTCCAGACTGGGCTACAGTATTCCAGTATACTCCGAATAACGCTGTTGTAAATGGAAATAGTAAGAGAGGGTTCTTTGACAATTTTCATCTCTCTCACCACGAATCCTGTTAACTTGGTTGCCTTGTTGATAATTGAATCCATATGAGTCCTAAAATCTAGTTTACTGTCCATTATCACGCCGAGATCTTTAATACTTTTAACTTCTTGTAGTTGAATATTATTGATTGTATAAGAAATTTGACAAGATTTATTTTTTCTGCTGAAATTAATAAAGTAGCACTTTTTTTGATTTAATGTCATGTTGTTGACTTGACACCAATTATAAATGTTATTTAAGTCTAGTTGTAGCTGAAATATATCCGATTCACTTTTAATGATGCGGTATACTTTTAAATCATCAGCATAAAACTTATAATTGGAATTGATTTTAGAATTCAAATCATTTATAAACACTAAAAATAACAATGGACCTAAATGTGATCCTTGAGGCACACCTGATGGTACGAAACATGGAACTGACTTGAACCCTTTAAGAAATACTATTTGGGATCGATTTTTTAAGTAAGATTCGCACCAGCGAAGCAAAGATCCATGTATTCCCATCTTCTCGAGCTTGTCCAACAACAAGTCATGATTTACTAAATCAAAAGCCTTTTTGAAATCTGTGTATACAGTGTGTACTTCTTGCCCAGTGTCTAGTGCCTCTGTCAGATAAGAAACGTATTCCACTAAATTAGATGTTGTAGATTTTTTTGAGCGAAAACCATGCTGATTATCATTAATCAGTTGTTTTATATGGTTATAGATTTTCTTTTGGACAAGGGATTCTATTACTTTACCACAGGCTGAGAGTATGGAAATTGGTCTATAATTTGAAACGTTTTCAATAATACCCGATTTAAAAATCGGTGTGATGTTTGCTATTTTCCAATGGTCCGGGAAAATACCCTCCGATAAGGAATGATTATATAATGAAGTAAGAGGACCAGCCAAATTGTCTGCACACTTTTTCAGAAAAATTGGTGGTATTGAGTCCGGCCCTGGTCCTTTATCACAGTTAAGGGAAATCAGGCAATCAGTAACTTCTTTGACATCGAGATTACAATTGCTGAATGTGTTACTATGAAGAAGATTAGATGATGTTGGAAATGTCACACCATTACTTGTCCCTTCATAAACAGATTTAAAAAATTCAGAAAACAAGTCACAGATTTCCTGACCACCCCTTGCTGTATGTAAGTTATATAAATTCATTTTACTAGGAATGCAACTGTCAGCAGCTCGTTTGTTTTTGAGGTACTTCCACACGTGTTTAGGATTGTGCCGAAGATCAGTCATTATGGTATTTTTAAAGTTAGAAAAGCATTCCTTTGACATAGCATTGCAGCGTAACCTTAGGCAATCAAAAGTAAGTTTATCCCTAGGATTTCCATATTTTTTGTAGCGTTTGTGATACTTCGCCTTCTCCTTAATAACCTTTAATAAAGATTTACTGTACCAGACAGGATAGCGCGCATCGCGTGGTTTCGTAAGTGGAGTATGCTTGCGGATGATTGGTGTGAGCTTGTCATAAAATACTTGCAACTTCTCATTAATGTTAGTTTTACCATACCATTCATTTGACCAGTTAATTTTTGATAGTTCTTGATTGACAGCATCATAATTACAGAGATAAAAATTTAAGTAAGGTTTTTTACTCATTATAACCGGAGTAATTTGTTTTGTTTTTAATACGACTTCTATAGCTGGATGGTGCGGGTCAATGGGTAGTAAGGGTCTAGATGCTTGGGATACTAGCACATCACTGCCGTTATTGACGAGGACTAAGTCGAGGGTGCGGTTGTAAGAATTTACAATGGAATTCCATTGATACATGTCGTTAAATGCCAGCATATCCTTAAGGTTATTTTCATGTATATTGTTCGACCCTTTGGGGACTAAAAGTCTAGATTCCGCGTCATATTCCCAAATAATGCTGCCCATATTAAAATCTCCTATTATTACATTAATAGAGTGAGGTTTACTCTTTTTATTTACCACTTCAGTAATATTATTAAAAAGAATATCTAAATAATCTTGTTTGATTGGAGGTGGTATATAAACTGCACAAATATTGATATTCAGGCCATTATCGCACTTAATACTAACCCACAACTCCTCGCTTTGTGACTCCCAGTTTAATCTTCGTAATACTTCATACTTTTCAAGTGTTGCAATAACGACACCACCGCCATCTTTTTTAAAGTTTGAAGACGTAGAAGACCTGTCCCGCCTAAATACCCTATAACGATTATCTAAAAATTCATGGTTTAAAACTGTTTCGTTTAGCCAACTTTCAGTCGTAATAATTATATCATAATCAAAACTTAAGGCAGCAATATATAATTCCTCAGTTTTGGTTCTTAGGCCTCGGACATTTTGGTAATATATTTTTAAATTGAATGTTAATACTACTTTTCTATAAGTCATGGTATATCTTTTTTCTAAATATCAAAAATTACATTGCTTTTATTGAATCGAAGTTCTTAATTACGAAGGACTTGGATGTTACATTTTTTCTGACCAATATGCGACCGTTCCTAACCCAAACGAAGTTATATTTCTTCTCTTTAGCAGCAATTCTTGTCGCCGCATGCAGTTTTTTATTTTCCAGTGATAGATTTTCAGATACGAAAATCGGTTTTTTATCACCGCTTATGCCGATATGACTGCAGTTTAACTTGTCGCTCATGTTCTTATTGTTGAAAACTCTTACAGCAGCTAGCAGATTATCTCTTATGCGAGGACTAGTTAGCTTAACAACAATGTTTCGTGGGCGATTTGAGTCCGGATTCATTTTCGCAACTCTGTGGAATGACTGGAGCTCATTATCAGAAATTTCATTACCCACAACTTTTCCTAGTTGTTTTATTACCGTCAGCAGATTTTCAGACTTATGTTCAGGAATGCATTGAATCTCTATATTACTCTCACGTGCGATTTGGTCAATTTGATGTATTTTTAGTTCTAACTCCCTTACAAGTGCGCTCAGCTCCGTATTTTTATTATTAATTTCCGTGATTAATGAATTATTTCTTGAATTCAATTTTTGTTGCTCGTCATGTGCTTCCGACAGAAAAACTACAGACCCTTTAAACTCTTCAAATTCTTTACATATTAAAGAAAACTTCGAGGACAGTTCGTTTACATTTTTCTGGACGTTTGTTAATGTAGATTCAAACTTTGATATCATAGCCTGCTGATTGTCAAATTTCTTAATCATTTCATTGCGCATCTCACGAATTTCTGAAAGGATTGCATCTTTATGGCTTATTTCTCCATGATAATGCTTTGGAGAAGCTATTGACCGTTCACCAGGCATAGTGAGGACGTCAACGACAACTCTAGCATTCCCCTGGTCACACAGGCTAGACTGTCCCAATGTCGGTAAGTCTGGTGAAGTATGCACTGATGACGGTTGCGCATTACCCTTATTATGAATTGGAGTATTGGTATTATCTAATTTCGGGCGGCTAGCAACGCACTTAGGGCAAATCCATTTCGTTCTAGGCATTACCGATTCATCGTATTTCACACATTCCAAGTGATACTGTAGCGTGCATTTGTTGGCAGAACATTTTATTCTTTTGTGTGTCACAAGAATTGTACTGTTACATCCGCCGCATATCATTTTGAATAAAAATCAACGAAGAAAAAAGTACAAAAAGGCAAATTTATAAACACCGTGTTCACAAAAACTCGGGGCCGCTGCCAGGATTCGATCTCAGGTGCTCTTGAGATCGGACGGCTACTCACACGAATGTGCCGTACGCTCATTAATACTTAGTGCTGAATTCGTAGAGTGTACCTTTTCCCTTGACAGTTATTATGTTCAAGCTATTGACATAACTTAAAAAGTTTCGCAGTTACCCACACACTATTTATTACGTGATTTAACTATGCCACAATCTTGCTGTTTTTTGTATATTTTACGTTACAAAACGAGCACTGATCACTCTGCAATCACTGTCACTTAAACTTTGCACTATTGGTTCCAGTCTACATTAAATTTCGATGGTTACAGTTTATTATTTATAGTAAATATGATTATTTATTTGCGGAGTAAGATTATAACTATTAACGTACCCACAAAAGCATGAAAGTAGTATGTAGTATGAATTTCTTAATTAGTTCACTACATTAAATTCTTATTGTTTTAGTGCATCTAGCCAAAGTTATTCTCTGCTTCACGCAATGGTGGACTGTTAGAAAATGCCTCTAGGCATTAAGTCCGCCAACGTATGTTGCATGAAGTATTAAATTAAATAAATAAATAAAGACTTCAATTAATTGGGTTGGAAAATTCAGTGTCCATTTTGAACTAATATTCTGTAGCTATCTTTTAACTGTACCCTAAGAACGTGGGTTTCCGTAAAAATCCTTACTATAAAAACTGAATAGAATTTCGTAATTTATAGTGTACTTATTAAACCATTTCTAATTAAAAAAAAATAGATTTAAAAAAATATTAAGTAGATAATTGTGACGATTTTGAAAAAATCGGGTAATTTTCAAATAATTCGTAAAATTCTAATTCTTACATCTCGAAATCCATGAGACTTATCTTCAACCTTTTTTTGTGGAATGGACCTAGAGCTAGCCTACTTCCAGTGACACTATGGCCTGCAATTTTCGGGACAACCTGTATATGTATAGTTTATAATTTAAAATACATAGTGTAACCACCCATTCCATCCTGAGTGAGTCGTTAGAGCTGACCAAAGAAAAACCTAGCCGCGAGAGAAGGAAAACTTGATACGAAACCCTGTGCCATTTTGTCTGGCCAGCGTGGCACCGTAGGCTAAATACCCTTCATATAACTGGAGAAGGTTAGACTCAACAGTGGGTCATATAATGTGCTGAGTAGTAGCAGTAGTATAGAATAGAAATATGCTTAGTAGAAACAAATATAAAAAGTGGAATAAAACAGAGAAAATTTTCTCTTAGATTAAAAAAAAATCAATCTCTTGCTTGCTTTTTTTTTTAAATATATAAAAATAAATATACTTGGACATTTCACACAACGCCATCTCGTCCCAAGCTAAGCAACTTAATGCTTGTGTTATGGTAACGAGATGGATGATTAACTACTTATGTACTTTTTTTTTTGTAAATACATACATATTATAGATAGAAATGACACCCAGACTCCGAGCCAGTGCCTCTGGTTTAGACAAAGCCACATGCCCGACCCCGGAATCGAACCCGGAACCCGTTGATCCAAAGGCGGCACATCTAACCACTAGACCAACGAGGCAGTCGTGTTAATATGTACGGCCATTTTGTTCCATGCCATATATAGCTCGTACATCTCGTAAAGATAGCGTAGCTTTTTTATTTCGTTTCATTTCATTTGCATACAGTGTACTCTGAATAAAAAAAACCCTTGAGACTAGTTACATGAATCCGTATTGGACATAAATTGGGTTTCGATCTGGGTATTTCGTAAAAGCTATTCAATGCGATCATTGTTTATATTGGTAAGGGGATTTGGAGGGAATGTCCAATTTTGGAGCAGCTGTGGATATGAGTACATCATTTCTAATAGCCAATTTTAAATTTAATTTGAAAATCGAAGCCGCAGAATCATTTATTTGAAATGGGAATGGAAATATGCGTGTTTATTGCACTGCATCGTTTAATGCTTTAGTCGAATTAAGGCTTTAGAAGGGTCTTGTTTTGTGTGTCCGTTTATGGTGATAAATAAATAAATAAATATCCTTGGACATTTCACACAACCCCATCTCGTCCCAATCTAAGCAACTTAATGCTTGTGTTATGGTAACGAGATGGATGATAAACTACTTATATACATATTTTATTTGTAAATACATACATATTATAGATAGAAAACACCCAGACCCGGAACAAATACTTGTAGGTCGTACAAAAAATTCTTCCGTGCGGGAATCGAACCCGCGACAAAAATGATTTATTTGAAAGCAGGCTTTTCAGCGTTTCATAGACATGTTTTAGCAAAATCGGTATAACCGTTTTAACGTAGTTTTTTCCTATTGTATCGGAGGTCCTCGAAATACTCAATGTTGGGTATGCACATCTGCAGTTTATCAACTATCTCGCAATATTATTATATTCGTAAATCTTAATTCTATGGCTTGATTGACTGCCTTTGGATCACGAGTTCCCGGTTCGATTCCGGTGTCGGGCAAGTGTCTTTATGTAAACCAGAGGCACTTTCTCTGCGTTTGGATGTCATGTGTATTGGTGAGTTATATGTTTATAAACCGTCCCCTAGCTACTGGTTGTACCAAGAGCAGGAGGTTAGTTATAAAAAAACAGTAATTTATCAACCAAAATAATGATAGTAACCAGTAATTCATTGTCCACAGGCTTCCTAAATGCCAACCCAGCACCTAATCTTAAAGCCAGAGTGGCTAATTATGGGTTGATGGATCAGATAGCGGCTCTCCATTGGGTGCAACAGAACATCGCGCTATTTGGAGGCGATCCAACAAACATCACTTTGATGGGTCACGGTTCGGGGGCTGCCTGCATCAATTTCCTCATGATATCACCCACTGTTATGCCTGGTAAGATATATGAGTGTTTGGGGGAATTTTGCAAAAACCGGTCGTGTTTATACCTCCTATAAAAATAGGAGTACTACAAGTTTCATGTGTTTTCATAGCTCGTTAAAAGATTTTGTTAATATTGTATTATTATATTTCTTGCTTGTAATTTTTTTTGCAAAGAAATGGTTTCGGAGCTATAATTTGCACATAAATATTAAAGCATTAGGTGGTGGGACTGAGAAAAAAAAGTAATGCGCGGTTCTTTTGTTTCATACGGCGATTATGAAATAAAGGCTTTTTTTCTAGTTTCATGTTACTATTTCATTATAATTTTGAAAATATTTTGCAATGTATAATAGTTATATATTTAGATATTAGGACATTTCAGGGTAGAGTTGTTGTCTGAAATGTCATCATCAATCTAAAATTTTCCCCAAGATTTTATTACAATTTCATCTGTTTTGTAGATTTCGTCAGGCAATTTTGTAGGCTACTAAGAAAAAAAAAATAGCCAAACAAAATAGTTGCAGACCATGAATAATATCACTTCATTAAACACCTTACAAAATAAACAGTAATTTCTTGGGGAAAACACAAAGTTCAAATTTATTTGTCTCTTTGTTCTGTAAACAAGGAACAAAGAAAACTTGACTTTGTTATGAAAATGTGATATTGATAGGAAAACTTTGAGTTTTATAATTCTGGACTTTCCCGTTTAATAAGCTTGTTTCAAAGTTGGTCATGTTTTCAGATTAATATTGAAAACATATGGTGACGCACATAGTATACAATAATGTCACCACGCTATTATATCCTAAGAATGTAAGAACCAACTAAATGGAGAAAAACTAGCCGTAAGAGATACCTTGATACGACACGATACCAACGTGGTAAATTAGACTTATTTTCCTCCATAAATTTGGAAGTGGCCCGACTCAGCAGTTGGTCGTATATCGGCTGAAATGATGAATTGGAGAAGTCCCGATTGTGTATCGTCAATCGGGTCTTTTATGGGAGGATAATGATGAGGGAATTAAAAAATCGCGGTCGCCCTCGCAAGCGCTGGCTGGACGTCGTCAAATCCGACATGAGAGCCAATGGCCTAACTGAAAAGGACGTTGAAGATCGGGCAAAGTGGAGGAAGCTCAGTCGGAAGGCGGACCCTGGCAATAGCCGGGACTAACGCCAGGCAGAAGAAGAAGAAGACTGATGAGGGAATTAAAAAAATGATATCACGTAAAAAATACGCTTAAGTCACATCTGCAAAATGACTGTTTAACAGCGTCATCAATATTGTATATGAAATTACAACGACGAACTATTTACTAATTTAAGCTCAAAGCAATTTTGATGTCAACACGAATAATATCATTAGCTATACGTACAGATTTAATAATACCAAACTGAACATCAAAGGCTTTCACAGTACTTAATTCAATTCCTGTTTCAGGTCTATTCCATCGGGCTATTCTACTATCAGGCTCAGCACTAAGCTCCTGGGCGTTAGTAGACGATCCTGTATATTATTCGCTAAAACTAGCCAAACATATGAATTGTAGTATACCAGAAGACTTAGCAAAAGACCATGAAATCATCGTGGACTGCCTTCGAGAAGCAGCCATAGAAGAATTATTATCAGCTGACATATCTCCCCCAAATTTCCTGACTGCGTTCGGGCCATCCGTAGATGGCGTTGTTATCAAAACTGATTTTGCAAAAGACTTTCTCACCATGTATGCAACGGGTGACTTTCCTAGCTTTGGACCTTTGAACAATATGAATTTTAATATGAACTTTCATAAGAAACGGAGTGATAGCGGAAGAAGGTTGTTCCAAAATAAATATGATTTGCTATTTGGCGTTGTCACCAGCGAAGCACTTTGGAAATTTTCTGCACGTGATGTCCAGAATGGCATTGAACCTGAGAAAAGAGACAGAATGCTAAGGTGGGGGACATTTTTCTGAACTGAACTCTCTTAATAGTTTGTTTTATACACGTAAGGAGACACAAAGAAAATACAGTCTGTGTCAGATATAAAACATAAAAATAAACAGACAACACAACCAAACGAGCCTAATCAAATATTTAATAAAACAAGCTCTTTCTCCTGTAATATAACATTATAACAGTGCTCTAACTTTATATTGTATATGGAATATTAGCCGGGAAGTAAAAGATAATATATATAGCGGCGTATTAAAATATTTTATCATTTTTGGTTTAGCTAATAAAGTTGATTACACATAAATTTTATTTATCAGAAAATTATTACGTACCTTTCAAATGTTCAGCTTCAATATCATTCAATGTAATACGTTATAAGAAAGTTTATTTCCTTTTTTAAGATACAAGACATAGTCCCCAATGAAGGACAATATCTGAGTCGCCGAAATATTCGAGTTCTAACTCGAAACTTAGATAAAATCCCTAAGGCTTTTATTAAATTCCATTCCCTTTTGCAGGACGTACGTGCGCAATTCGTATACCTATCATCTCAGCGAAATATTTTATACTATTGTCAACGAGTACACTGACTGGGAAAGAACGGTAGAGGTTTGTTTGTAACTTTGTAGGAATAGTTTTACGGTTATCGGCTTTTTACTCACTAAAATCTGGTTAATGGATTCTTCTTACGGTGGTGTCGGATTTAGAATACATAAAGTCACCATCCCATTCCATTCTGAAGTTGCCGTAAGAGCCGATAAAAGGAAATGACAAGGCCGAAGAACTAGCTGCAAGAGAACCCTGAGCTAACCAGTCCGGCCAACCCAGCGGTGGGTTATTAGTAGTAGTTATTGTTCTAGTTCTTAGGGCAAGGTTAGGGGTTTAATAAATCCTTTAGTGTACAATAATATATTACTACTACCTGACCCCGCAAACGCTGTTTTGCCATGTAATTAAATAGTTGTTCATCTTAGGAGGGTGAAAATTTAGGGTCGTATGAATTGTATGGTGTATCATAAAAAATAACAAGTACTCATAATTCAAAATATACTTTTTGAAAATTTTACAATCATACAATTTTATTTTAGAATCCAATAAATACTAGAGATGCTACAGTGGCGGCACTGTCAGATGCTCAGTATGTAGCTCCATTAGTCCAAAGTGGGGATCTACTCAGCGGCGGACCAAAGCCAGCTCCCAACGAAGATGAGGGACCACGCAGACCCACAAAGACGTTCTTCTATGTTTTTGACTATCAGACTAAAGATGGTTTCTATCCTCAGGTAAGCAATAAAACTGGAATCTTAAGTATAATCAATATTGATTACTGTTTTAACCGACTTCTATAAAAAGAGGAGGTTCTTAATTTTACTGTATATTTTTTGTATTTAATAGATTAAGATTTTTGTAGGTATGGGTATCTCGTGGCCCTAGAGAGTTTAGACGTTCTCCAAATCGCACAGATAGTTTCACAGCCACTCTTAATCATAACTAAACATAGCATAACATATTCATTAACTATCTTTGCAAACGGCGCTTGCGTTTGCAAAGATAGTTAATGACAGAAACGTTTTATTGTTAGAAAATTATTTAGTACCTTTTTTTAGTTTGTTTAACATTCAATTTAACAGGTATAAGAAAATAATATATATAAGTATAATTTTATTGATATTGCCTTTTTTTAATTGGTATTTAGACCCCAATGTAGTACTTAATATCTGAGTCGCCGAAATATTGAATATTCACAGCCACTCTTAATCATAAGCGCTTACGCTTACGTAGGGCATCACTGAATAAACCATTTTTGATAATGTAACCAAATTATAATAGTTCCCGACGTGGGTGCTAAGCGATCTGTTGGGCGCCCTGTACACCGCTTCCACGACTCTGTCAAGAGTGATATACACACCAATACACACTTATACAAGATATATCACTACTGGTACAACAGTTGGTTACAACAGGATCAAGCTGAGGAAATATCTAAACTAATACCACGACGAGACATGAACGGCGACCTTCGCCATTCAACGAAATATGCTTAACAATATATCTGCATTACATGTGATTGTGTGGTTGCGGATTTGGAATACACAGTGTCACCATCCCATTCCATCCTGAGGTTGCTATAAGAGCCGACAAAAGGAAATTACAAGGTCGAAAACCTAGCCGTAGGGGAAGAAAAATATGATACGAAACCCTCTGCCAACGTCGTTTCAGTCACACATTGGCTTAAACAGTCATTTGAAAATATGCCCTCGCATTAGGGTCATGCACTCACTTGCATGCATCGTATGTAAAGACGCAAAAGTTAATATGTATTATATTCCAAAATCATACCGCCAGCTCATTTTAAATTAATAAAAGCATTTTCATTTTTGTATATTATTTGTCTATTTTGACTTTAATATTATCCAACTTTAATAAAAGTTATAATACTTATAAATTTCAAGAGCTACTGGCTCAACAAATTAACAAAAGCGGCTTTAATTATTTTCTTACCACAAAATTCTTTGAGCCCTCTTGATATAAATCAGGGCGTCTACTTAAAATGTTACTTGGAATAAAAAATCCAAATTTTATTCCAAAAAACCAAGAAAAGTCTTGTTTTGTTATGGTTTATATTGTTTAAAATATCACTGTTAGATTTGGTGTTGTTTACTTTAAATAGGGCGTAAGAGAATGTTTCAGACGGCCTAGTTGAAACTCAGTCCATAAATAGATGTCGCTAAGGTCAGGGGTCCTCCAAATTTTGTGGGACGGAGTCTACTATGCGATGCCCGCCAGGTGGAATAATTATGTAGCCCGTTTGGTTAGCAAAACTATTTACTATTGTTGTTTATACCAACCGAATTACACATATAATTCGGTTGTGTAATCGACCATTTGAAGTCGTGAAACTCCATGGAGACTTTTTAATCATATTTTCTGTTAATATAGTACAATATTTTGAAGATTACACGAACAAAATGATTTATTAATTCTAAAGACATTATGCCAAGTGTTAGTGGACACTGCCTTAGTTTATTTTATTTCCGTAGTAATTTAGGACCGATACAAAATTACTTATTATAAATAAATATCCTTGGACATTTCACACAACGCCATCTCGTCCCAAGCTAAGCAACTTAATGCTTGTGTTATGGTAACGAGACGGATGATAAACTACTTATATACATTTTTTTTGTAAATACATACATATTATAGATAGAAATGACACCCAGACTCCGAGCCAGTGCCTCTGGTTTAGACAAAGAATCCGGAATCGAACCCGGGACCCGTTGATCCAAAGGCGGCACATCTAACCACTAGATCAACGAGGCAGTCTAAGCTAGATTGCAATAAGATGCATTGATGTCAGAGAACATTTTGGGTAACAGTACATTTATTGTTTTAGAGAATGGGAGCAGTACACGGTGAAGAATTGCCTTATGTGTTCGGAGCACCACTGGTGGAAGGTTTTGGACATTTCCCAGTGAATTACACCAAGTCCGAAGTTGCCTTGTCCGAATCCATGCTGTTATTCATAGCTAATTTTGTCAAGACTGGGTGAGTGTCTCACTGCTGCAGAGGTAACTGTGTCATAAGCTCTAGATAAAATGGTTTCAATTCAATTACACGGTTATGGTTTGTCAGATAGGAACAATAAGATTTAGTCTGTTTTTCAATCTTCAAATCAAACTCCGTGTGGTGACGGATTTAAATTACATTGTGTCACCAACCCAATTCACAGAGTCGACAATAGGAAATGACAAGGCTAACAACTTAGCTGCAAGAGAAGGAAAACTTGATACGAAAGTGTGCCAACCCGTCAGGCCAGCGTGGCACAGTAGGCTAATTTCCCTCCGTGAATTTGGAGGAGGCCCGACTCAGCGGTGGGCAATTTATAGGCTGAGAAGTAGTACGTAGTAGTAGCAATCTTGAAAGTAATATGTCTAAACTTTTATGGTTTTCCATGTGGTGATTTAGAAATTAAACTACATACTTCACTACATAGTATAAAATAAAGTCGCTGTCGTCTGTCCGTCCCTATGTATGCTTAAATCTTTAAAACTACGCAACGGATTAGGTAGTGGTTTTTTTTAATACATAGAGTGATTCAAGAGGAAGGTTTATAAGTATAATACATGCATAATTGCACCCGTGCTAAGCCGGGGCCGGTCGCTAGTTATATATATTTTACAAAATTAATTTTCTAACCAGACACATAAACCAATTGTAATGTTTTTGTGGAACTAACCTTAAATAGATTAATTTTATGTTTATTTCTGGGAAATCCTCACGGATACTCAGCCTTTAACGACCAGCTGGATACAAAATAATCAACACACTCTAATCTATCACTATTTCCAAAAACTCTATCTTAAAAAATTGCACTGGTATTTTTTTTTAATATTGGTAATTCATTACGACGATTAAAAGAAGATTTTGATTGTTCATTACTAACAATAATATTATTATAATTAAAAAAATATATATATAATACATTCTTTTTTTTGTCATCTACCCTAAAAGTCTTGACGCAAGAATTTGAACTGAAATATCCCTATTCCTAATGAACTTTGTTCATAGACTCCACTAGACAGTAGCTTCTTAAGGCAGTTCCAAAAAGTAAAGACAAAAGAGAACTTCGAATTGTAGATAGCGTTAAAACTAAACTGGGAGTTCGCCAACTCGAAACTAAGTTAGCAGGAAGCTGAGGCTTACTTCAAAGACTGGAAGTGCACAACAGATCTTAGTCAAAGATCATTCAAAGCACTTGCGAACTTCGCTATGAGTAAACGTCTTAGCCGTTTTATTTGGCGTTTCGGAATTCCGCCGAAATTGTTTTTCAACCTGTGCATGCCTCAACCTTGGCTGGATTAACTTAAGCCCCACTTTACTCCTTTGTATAGTACCGTACAACATAACATTTTGAACCAAAATCTACCATGGGCCGTATTCGATGAACGGAAGCGTAAGCCATGTGATTGGTTGATGGCATGCACGAAATTATCCCCACCACGGTGGTACTGGTTCAAGATAATTTTAAGCTACTTGTAACTGAAACTGGCTTGGCACTAAAGAAAAAGGAGAGTTTGGTTATAAATTGAACAAACTTTTGTGCACTATTCGGTCAATTGCAAATTTATTTTTAAAATTACTACTTGTACTTGAAACTAGAAAATTTAATTATCATCATCATAATCATCATAATTTCAGCCAAAACACGTCCACTGCTGGACATAGGCCTCCCCCAAGGATTTCCACAAAGGTCGTTTAATATTTAATATTTCTACCATTTAATATTTTACTTATTTTGTTATGAACTGTTTATCATCAAAATTAACTTCAAAGCCACAGCAATTTCAATGCTTAAGTTGCCACAAAACATGATTAATCTTCAACGCAACCTGAACCTTATTAATAAATAAATGTGCGTCACTCGATTTCCTAACAACTTTCGGCTTAAAATCTCTGCACAGCAATTCCAAGTGATTCTTAAAACGAAATTTTAAAGCTTAATGTTAAGGCTCAAATTTATTTGATCCAGTTTGTGTGCTTCAGGGGTAATTTTACGATAATCTCTCCTTCTAATTATTTATTTTACACTTTGTAATGGCGGTTATAAGAACTAACGGATCATTATAATTTAGAGGCTTTTATGGGGTCTGAATTTAACGAGGTTAAGATAGAAATATTTTTAAAATATGTGAGTATTTTTATCAATAGCAATTCAGGTATAAGCCAGTGTCTCTTTTAAACCGTCCAATAGGAGTGATTCTTTTGATTCCATTCATTAACATCAGCATTTCCGCAAAGGCTGGTCCTGAGCCGCTCGCATCCATTTCTGCAATACACATTTGGTTGCTGTTTTATAAAAACGAATGGGTAAATCACGTATCAGGTCCCCCTTTCAGCAACAAAAGGCATCACTAAAGACTTCCTAATGCCGCCTTTATTACTTCGCAAGAAAATATTCTCTGAAATTTCTCACCGCCGCGCCGTATTATATGCGAGGCGAGATTAACCATACATTTCTATTATAATACATTTATTAAAGCTCATATTACAGGAGCCCCAACGACAATGTGCGACAAGAGGCCTTGCTTCCAGCCTCGAGGGAAAGGAACAAGTTTAGAGGCATAAACTGGGAGGAATATGATTCAACGCATCAGAAATACCTAGAGATTGGTAAGGATTATCGTTATTAGTAGTTATGAGTTGCTTATGATTTGCTCTCATAAATCTGTCTTATCCCGGCCTTGTACTTAAAAATTGCGATCTAAAAAAACAACTACAGTGTTTTTTGCTGACTCTTCCCTGCAGAGCTGAATTCCGAACCGGTGATAGATGGTAAATTTTTAATTTTATTGCATTGTTTGACGTGTCAAAATAGCTCATGAGCCAACTTGATTAAATGAATTATAATATGATTTGATTGTTACCTGTAAGTCTGCGTCTGCGTTAAATTAAAACTAAGTTTAATAAATGTCACTGTTTCCATTTTGATTCTTGACGAAATGAATGGTTGTTCAGTAATTTTAGATTCATACAGAGTTCATACATTGCGTTTATGGCCAGACGAGTCGGGGTTATGTTTTAAGCTATCTTTGCTAGCTAGCTCATCAGTGAAATTTTACTGTCGATACAGTCAGTAAATAAAAATGATAAAGGTTGAACCTTATATCCATACGAAAAAGATTGATAGTACCACTGATATAGATACCGTGTACTACTTTTTCCCTGAACTACCCTTGAAAGCGACATAATTTGAGTTTTTTGGTATTAAACAGAGCCCCTGCTGTAGGTATAATGAAATTCACGAACACAAATGTCACCCTGACTCAGAGCAAGTGCCCCTGGTTTACACAAAGACACCTTGACCCCGGAATCTAACCGGGATCCGTGATCCCGTGATAAAGTTTTCAGTAGAACCCATGTTTTTGTTAGTTTACTTTGAGTGGATTTAGGGATTATGTTGCACTCTGCACAGGTAACACTAATGCTTATCTCGTTCAACGCAAGCTACGTTTTAATGTTTTATACGAAATTATTACTAAATTGAGAAATTATTAAGGTGTAAAAGCAAGTATAATCCCGGAAACTTCTGAATTTGTATGTGTGCACCGCATACAAGACCCATATATGACCCACAGCTGAGTTACTTTTTGCTCTTTAGAATTTTTATTGTTTTTAAGGTCGGTTTACATTTTTGTTTAAAAAAATACTTTAGCATTTCAGATATGTGGATTCGTTATACAAATTAATAATCTCTTTTGTTAAAGGACTGAAACCTCGTCTCAAAAACCACTATAGAGCCCACCAATTATCCGTGTGGCTCCGACTCGTTCCTGAACTCCATCGAGCTGGCATGGAGGATGTGGCAGCCCGACACAATCTCTTCAAAAACCACAATGAACAAGAACTTTACGAGGGCATAGTCAGACCCGATCCATTGGCAAGGAACATCAACGACAATGATGCCATTAGGCGCACAAACGGCTCAGTGTACACTGAAACAGCGCTAACTACCGTTGATACGATACTAGCAACTTGCGCAACGATCTTGCCAGGGAGAGATTTGCAAACATTGAACGCGACAGAAAACACTTTGGCTAATTTGGAAGCAGCCGGATACGCCGCTTATTCGACAGCACTCAGCGTCACAATAGCCATCGGATGCTCTTTACTGATACTCAACGTTTTAATATTCGCTGGAGTGTATTATCAAAGGGACAAGTCTAGGTCCAGAACCAAACAGAACAGGTTCAATGAAAAGCATTTTGAGACGATTTCTGGGAAGCATTCGCATTACCACATAGATCCAACGCACGCTCCAAGCTTGGTTGTTGACGTGGAAAGGCAAAATCGGAAGAAACATATGATGAGTAGTGACCATTTGGCGAACTTGAATTTCAAAGGACCATTGGATGTCCCAAAGTCTCCGCCTAGTCCGAATTTGAGTATGGACAACATGATGCTCCCTGGGAAATTGGGCAGCAGAAGCAGCAGCTTTCGGATACCAAACGTGACTTATCCACAGATGGGGTACGCGACAATGCCGAAGAATTTGAGCCAGTTTAATAACTCGCCGCCTTTACAAGAGTTACGTCACCAGAAATTCCAGCCACCGAATGGATCGGCGGCGCAAGGCTCGCCGGGAAGGGAGAGTGAGGCTAGGGGGGCGCACGCAACCCTTCGAAGAGGCAAAGCCTCCCTTCAGTCGAGCCTCCCACAAGCCGCCATCGACGAAATGAGAGTGTGACAGTTAATCCCATCTGACTTTACATCACAGGAATAAATGTGTACATTTAATTTGTACGGTTGTAAATATTTGTAATTGTGGATGGATGCACTTTGTTTTTAGAATGTTATGGATTATCTTCCGAAATTGGAATATGATTATCAAATAAATCAGATGTATCATACATTTCAAAGATGACATTTTATTTAACTTGTTTGTCAATTCGATCAAGCAAAAAATTCTTGACCTGATTCTGCTTTGAACCTAATACATACTAAGGCCCCGTACGCACTAGCGGCCAGCCGGTAGTGCGTATGGGGGCTAAAAGTCAATTCCTGCAATTCAAATGATTTCCTGCAATGTGCAAAGATCTCGAAATCCTAAGACACCTGTATATAAAATTTGACTTTTAAGAATCACGATAATGGTTCATGCAATAGTGTCTTAAAAGTCCTGATGTGCAATATTTTACCCTACAAGCAGCACAACCTAAAAATAACGACAGCGGGCTTGAACTATTACGGGCACAAATATATTGGTCGAACCTATTTTGTATCAAGCCTAGCTATTGTGACTTATTCAGGGTCTCAAACGAATTTATACTGAGAGTGTAAAATATTAGGTCTGGCTCTTTATCAGAGACTTTTTGCTTATCTTTAACTGAAAGCCTCCTAAAACCTTACTAAAATCGGAGTCCCAAGTTCTACTAATGATACTAAAAAAAACGAAGGCCTAATCTCGTGGTGGACACAGATTAATTGCTGCGATAGTGTCCAAGTTTCTCACTCGTAGTGATTAAGCCAATCACTTTACTAACTTAGCAGAAAAAGCTTATCTGGTGTGGAGATTTCATATCTTAAACGAAGGTCGAAGCGTAAGTATCGATCAATCAAGATTACGGATCTAAGCTTATGAGTTTTGTCGGATTCCTGCTGCAATTAAGATATGGGGCTGGGTCTACTCTGATCAGTTACATTTTAGCCTAATGTTTTTTTTGGTTACTCAAAATAGTCTTAGAACTACTTCTTGTTCAAACTATGCTATTTTCAACGGTATTTTTTTCAACAATAAGCGGATGGTGAGATTGGTTTTCTTTGTAGATATTACAATTACTCAGCCCACACATGACCCACTGCTAAGCCGGGCCTCCTCCAGTTACATTGAGGGTAATTAGCCTGTACCACACTGGCCAGACGGGTTGGCTCAGGGTTTCGTGTCAAGCTGTCCTTGTTTTACTGATAGGTTTGTCATTTTCTTTTGTCGGCTCTTACGATGACGACACTGACGGAATGGGGTGGAAACACTGCATTTATATGCAATTTGAAAGTACCTCTAACTTTACTTTACGTCTTCTTCGTACAGAAAATCAGTTCACAAGTTAAAGCTGACATTCGATTGTATAGATATACTTCAAAACTCGGTCACCCATAAGGTGAAAACGCATATCAAAATGGATATTAAAGACGGTAGTGTTTTAATCTGTAAATGTTGTTAAACGTCATTATCATCATCATCTTTGCTCATAAACGACTCACTGCTGGGTTAGGCTTCTTCCAATTAGTCCAGGAGGAATCGGCGCATGAGTACCGAAAACCACTAATCATGATAAAAATGCATGTTGCCATGGGGCAACCTATTGTTATGATCCTATGGTTAAGGTCCTATGACTTTTCATAAGTTAATATTTTTAGAGATATGAATTTTTAGACCCATGAAAAATATATTAGAAAAATATCTTAAATACATTTTTTTTATTTCTTTATACTATGGTTAATAATATTCTTGATAGAGATTTAAAAAAGACTAAGTTTATACCTGTTTTTTAATTGTTATTTTCGCCTACTTTGCCACTCTAAAAAAGTAAGTTCTTGGCACCCATTTCATATAATTGTTTATTTTTCACATTTTTTGTTTTACTTAATTCTGTGTTAATATATCTGTACTATCGGAGTCGATAGCCTATAAAACAATTCCGACTTTGGGCACTATATTAATCAAAGGTCAATAAATTCTATAGAATAACGAGGCAACCAATGGACCAGTTGACCGTAATGTAGGCATTTTATGTGAGCAGTTGGTCTTAATACTGGTAATAAATTATTCTGTTATTGGCAAAGCCAAAGTATGTATTGGAAGCTTGAAATTTCTACTTGTATATTTATCATCATAATCAGCCCAAAGAAGGCCACTCCTTGGTTATAGAGCATAAGATAAGGCAAAGGCCGGTCCTGAACCACAATTACCGAATGTTAAAGATGTATAACCATCAGACATCGGAATAAATTATTTACTTTAAGGAAGTAACATATACTTGAAAACACCTTCTCGTCATTTGCGAGACGAAATACTCATGATCTTTTATAGAACTTTGTACACGTGGTATTCAATTACGGTTTTCAGGTATCATATTGTTGGGATTTTGTTCTTAGAATAAGATAAATAATATATAATCTAGGCCATTTCTGAACACCTTTTTTGTTTCACATTGATCCATTTCTGTGTAACAAGAATTATTTCAACGAACACTATAGTACCATGTTTTCTTGATAATGACAAAAAATATCTGCCGAAAATATCTATTAAACAGAGGGTAACGAAATATAGCCATCCAAAATTTACGATATAGAGTAATTCAGTGAACAAAATGCTTTTCCGTTTTGAAATACGAAGGCGAAACAGACGTATTCGCGATATAATTTTTTATGACATTTTTTTTGTGATGCGTTAGAATTAGGACTAGCTAGCTAGCATCTAGCTGCCGTAAATATTATCCAACAAGCTAGGTTTAATTTTTCTGGTTATGACACTTTAACACACGAATTGGTTATCGAAACGCAAAGAAAAAAAATGTTTAAGGTTTACACAGTATAATTATCAGTAGCACTTACGGATCTATTCTTTGTGACTGTAGGAATTTTGTTACACTCTGTATAAAAGTCTCGTGATCGCATTCGTTGCTCAACTCCTCCGAGACGGAATTTACCTAGTGGGCTATTTTTTATATGGCAAGACAATACTTACCGGATCAGTTAGTATTATTAAAATAAAAATAACCACAAACCACGGATACTCTTTCACCCAAAACGGTCACGACTAAAATGTAACATAACGAGTCGTCCCTCGCAGTTAGGGTACGACGCACCCATTTAGCAAATAGTTTTTTGATGAAGGGCCAGAAGCGGATGAACCATAAAACTGCCGCCTTGCCCTTCGGCAAAGGTTTTTTATTAGCTTCGGATGTACATCACGGGCCGTTGGTCCGAACGGGGTTGGGTGACACCAAAGCCCACGTGTACATCAAATATCTACCCTGTCATTCGCATATCAGCATATGTCTAATCCGTTTTTATCTGATAATAAGCGGTTATACAACCCCAGATTTGACTACTAGTACTTCAACTACTCAGCCCGTAAATGACCCACATATTTTTATCCGTATGGGGACGAGTCAAAATAATTATACTTCCCCAACGTTTGTTGTACAAGTGAACAAAGCCCAGCACGCTTGGTGGTAGGATCTAATTAGGAGTTGCTTTCTCATCATAAACATTATTTCAGCCAAAAGACGTTCACTGCTGGACATAGGCCTCCCCAAGGATCTCCACAATGGCCGGTCTTGGGCCGCCCGCATCCATTGCTTTCCGGCGACCTTAACCAGGTCGTCGGTCCAGCGTGTGGGAGGCCTACCAGCACTGCGCCTTCCGGATCGCCACTCGATTACTTTTCTGCCCCATCGGGCGCCGGTACTGCGAGCTACGTGCCCTGCCCACTGCAACTTAAGCTTGGCAATCCGGTTACTTCCTACGTCTCTGAAATTCGTTTTTTTTTATCCGTGACTCCGAATTAATCTGTCAAATAAATAAGTAATGTAGAGTTTGGTGTTAAACTATGGCTTGTACTAACATTAGATCAGCGGGTGTGCCCACATGGGATGTGGAATCCTTTTAGTTGCTGCAATTTGTACGTCGAGGGAACGGCAATGGTTTGTATAATGTAAGTAGTTCTACACGAAACATACAATGGAACTCTATATTGTAACACAACAAAGGCAGGACATTTTCCTACATTTGCTCTGTATGTATATACAAACGGTTCGTGTGGTGACGGATTTAGAATATTGTGTCACCAACCCATTACACTCTAAGGGTGTCGTAAGAGCCAACAAAGGAAATGTCAAGACCGATAACCTAGCCGCAAGAGAAGGAAATCTTGATACGAAAACTTGTGCTAATTTAAGATACACCATATCACCAACCCATACCATACTGAGGGTATCGCAAGTTGATGATGTGATGATGGGCAGAGCATCAGCTTTACGAACTGTTGTGGCTGTGGGCTACTAGATATGATTACTGACATATCATCATCATCATTTCATCATCACTACTGAGTTCGTCCTCCTCCAAAATGGAGGGAAATTAGCCTAATGTACCACGCTGGTAAGACGCCCGGGTTGGTACAGTTACTGACATCAAACATTCATTTTATTAACCCCCGACGCAAAAAGAGGGGTGTTATAAGTTTGACGTGTCTGTCTGTCTGTGGCATCGTAGCTCGCGAACGGATGAAGCGATTTCAATATAGTTTTTTTTTGTATGAAAGGTGAGTGTTCTTAGACATGTTTGATGAAAATCGGGTGAGCCGTTTAAAAGTTATGAGGTGAAAGTGGGGAAGAATAACCGAATGTCTGCAAATATAATCGAGTGGGGTCTCAAATGAAAGCGCATCACGTGCAATTTAACAAAATCTACATTATAATAAGTATGTACCTATAAAAAGTATAAAATAAAAATTAAATTAAAAATTTAAACAAACCCCCGACACAATAACCTTTAAAAAGTAAAAAATAAAAATAAATACTTCGCGTTGGGGAACCAGGGGTCAGGTAATAAATAAGTGGGAGTGGTCCCCCAACGCGAAGTATTTATTTTTATTTTTTACTTTTTAAAAGTTATTGTGTCGGGGGTTTATTTAAATTTTTAATTTAATTTTTATACAATACATACCTTTGATATAACACCACGTCCCCAACCCATACCACACCTTCAGTTGACTCTTACGACACATCATCATCATCATCATCATCAGCCCACATTAGTCCACTGCTGGACATAGGCCTCCCCTAAAGAGCGCCATAGCGCCCTGTCTTCAGCTTGACGCATCCAGCTGCTGCCCGCAACCTTTCGCAGATCGTCGCTCCATCTAGCAGAGGGCCGTCCCACACTACGCTTGCCGATTCGCGGTCTCCACTCAAGAACTCGTCTACCCCAGCGGTTGTCGGTTCTTCTACAGATAGAAGTGGCAGTGGGCTGGTCGCCCACTGCCACTTCAGTCTGCTAATTCTCTGAGCTATGTCGGTGACCTTGGTTCTCTGTCGGATAGTCAGGATGATACTCAGGATGAAATGGGATGGAGACACTGTGTATTCTAAATACGTCGGAATAAAGCAAATTAACTCTAAAATTGTCCTCCTCAATTTTATTACATAAAATTAATATTTGCACAAGTTATCCTCTAACACAATCTGCTCTCAATGAACGAATACGGCTATCATAATTGAAATCAACAAGAACATCCCTACTGCATCAAATATCTCGTGTATTTCTAACGATACATAACGAGGTAGGGGAGCACGCAATTATAAGCGACTTGTACAAATATTTTGCCCCAGGGTTGCCCCTTGTACGTAATTGACAACGTGTATAATGCTGGAGATACATACTATTAAGGTATGTAATATATTTCCGATAGGTACAAAATAATGGGTGAGTCTCAAAGCCATATCGGGTTTCTTTTAGGGATATCGAGAGAAGCACTTAGGTATTTTTTATTTATTTTTGTTTATTCTTTTTATTTCATATTTTAAACATATATTCTTAAAAAAACAATGTTATTCAAAAAATATATAGAAAACCCGTCGACAACGAGGTCAATGACCTTAGCTACCGATGGTTCAGGGCTCCAGAGAGAGGAACCTCCTCACGATCCTTGCCGAGAACAGGATTATTTTATTTTATTTATTTATACAAGTCTTGAATTTAGGAACTAGCGTGGGGGTGAAATATATCTTACTGAACTAAAAAACTGGATAAAATAACGTATAGAAGATATTGTTGGCTAAAATCCCTTCTTCCCTAATTTAGTTGCGATTGGTACTAGTGTAACCTGATTCGACTAACTACCACAATTTACTTACTTCTTAGCCCATAACTGACCCACTGCTGAGTCAGGCCTCCTCCAACTAAATGGATGTTAATTAGCCTACTATGCCACGCTGGTCTTGAATTGACAAGAAACCCTATGCCAACCCGTCTGGTATAGGGTTTCTCGTCAAGTTTTCCTTCGCTTGCGGCCAGGTTTCCTTTTGTCGACTCTTACGACACCCTCAGGACGAAATGGGGTAGACGAAATGAATAGCCTTAGTAGCGTGAAATCTGTCAGCTGGTCTAATCAAATAACTATCGTTTGTCCCCTTAGACGGATTGTGGTGACTGAAGGTGCCGGAGGTGAATTAGGGAATGCAAGAGGCATACCACCTAACCGCTAGATCAAGAAAACTTGATACAAACCCTTTTTTTTTTTTTTTTTTGCCCTGGGTAAAATCCTTTATCGACTTCCTCGCCGGCCACGGGGATGGCCAGCGAGGGGAGTGTGGGACTCTCCCCCATAGTGGGGGCCTACCCACTAAACCTCCCCGGGGTGCTCCAACTCGCGTCCTGTTGCGGCATTGTGGGATCTGATGCAGAACCACGCCGCCGCAGACGAGGAGGCCCGCCTCCTCTCCTCAGGCTCCTTACGAGCACTCAACGTCCTGCCGTGAGCACCCGGCAGGACGTCGCTTCCCCTCAGATCCCGTGTGTGGCGAGACATCCCCGTACCCCGCCCCGGGATCTCCTATGTTTCGCCGTGTGCGTGGACGGCGTCTCCTTGGGACCTGATCTCCATTGGGTGGGGGGCGATCCACTGTGCCCCCACCCGGAGGCCCCGGTTAGGGAGGCAGAAGGCGCACGTGCGCCAGTCTGCGGCGCTTGATACAAACCCTGTGCCAACCCGTCTTACCATCGTGGTACAGTAGGCTAATTTCCCTCCATGAATTTGTAGGAGGCCCGACTTAGTGGTGGGTCATTTATCATTTATAAATTTAATTAATTTTAAATTATAGCAAATCATAAAAATGATGTTGGTGGGTCTAGTGGTCAGATGTCCGCCTTTGGATCAACGGGTCCCAGGTTCGATTCCGGGGTCGGGCAAGTGTCTTTGTCTAAACCAGAGGCACTTGCTCGGAGTCTGGGTGTCATTCGTTCTCGTGAATTACGTGTTTGTAAACTGCCCCCGCAACACAGGTTATACCAAGTGCAGGGGTTTCGTTTAAAAAAAAAAGATGTAGCATAGAACTATTTACCGTATAGAACCTAGTAAAAATCCCCCAATTAATAACAACTAAATAACTACTCGTAATTCCCACCAAATCAATCCCCATTTGGACCAATACTTTTACCCCAAGTTAAGGATTAAGTTTTCCCCTAAACCATTACAGTTTGATACACTTAACGGCAAGTCCCGTTTTTGCCGAGCCCTGCTTTATTGGACTATTCAGACGAACTTGAGCGAACTTGGAGAAAACTTCTATCTTATTTGGACATACAGAATGTTCGATATTACATTAGTATTTTATTAGCTCCGGGGTAAATATTCACGTCGGAGCATAACTATACAGAAGCTAACAATAACCCAATCTCTCTCTCTCTCTTTGCGTCGTATTCCTCAGTGTTGAGGGTCGTGACCACCCTTCAGCATCACTTTCTCTTGTATGATGTTCTTCCATCTGTTCCTGTTTCTGGCGGTGTGGAGCGCATTGTGGACCGTAGAATTGAGAGTGGTGCGGATTTGATCGGACCAATGTGTAGGGTTGCGTCCTCGAGGTCGTTTTCCATCTACTTTGCCGATCACAATGAGCCTTTCGAGGTTATCACCATCTTTCCTTGCTATGTGACCGAAGTATTTGAGGACTCTGCGTAGGCATTCAGAAGTTAACCGCGAGGAAATCTTGAGCTCGTTTAATATAGAAACGTTGGTCCGAAATGCTGTCCAAGGAATGCGAAGCATCTTTCTCCAGCACCACATTTCAAAGGCGTCGATGCGTCTGCGGTCTGCAGCTTTCATCGTCCAGGTTTGATTGGTTTGATAACCCAATAGGTATACCAATATGAACTGGGAACATCAGGTCCTCAAAAAAACATTGCAACTAAAAATGTAAATGGTAGCGAGAAAACTGACAGCTGGTCTAACCACTTAGTTAGATGAATCGCAGAGGCAGATTGCCTTCATCATCATCATTTCAGCCAAAAGACGTCCATTGCTGGACATAGGCTTCCCCCAAGGATTTCTACAAAGGCCGGTCCTGGGCCGCCTGGGCATCCATCGTTTTCCGACGACCTTAACAAGGTCATCGGTCCACCGTGTGGGAGGCCTACCAGCACTGCGCTTTCCGGAACGCGGTCACCACTCAAGGACTTTTTTGCCCCATCGGGCGTCGGTACTGCGCGCTATGCGCCCAGCCCACTGTCAGCTTAAGTTTGGCAATCCTGTGGGCAATGTCCGTAACCCTGGTTTCCCTGCGTATTTCATTTCTGATTCGATCTCGCAGGGAAACCCCCAAACATAGCCCTCTCCATTGCCCTTTGGGTGACTTTGAGCCTTCTGATGGAGCCCATGGTGAGGAACCACGACAATGTGCCATATGTCATCACTGGCAACACACATTGGTTGAAGACTTTTGTCTTCATACACTGCGGTATTTGGGATGAAACGTTCTTTCGCAGCTTCTCGAACGCTGCCTAGCCGAGATTGCCTTAGCTCCATCTAACCAATTAAAATTTACCATGCGTTTAGAGATCATATTAATAAGGTACAAGGCAGTTATAAGACAGAATTGGGAGAGCAATAGTCGCAAAGGGTCGAAAATCAGCAACATCTAATCCATAATAGTAACCGTTTAATACCTGAGCTAAGTATGTGCAGCACAAATCAATTTAAACCTTTTTAACTCACAATATAATTGAAAGTCGAAAGAAAAGCAGGCCCTTTGAATCGCAAGGGCAAGTCGTAAAGTCTTTACTAAAATTTCAGTAGGTCACGGGCAAAGTGAAATCTGAAGATGCAATAAAGAAAAGAGCTTTTTACGAGTATGTGGGAGTTAAATTGCTTTATGGAGTACGAACGTTTGTCGGGAATGGCGGGCTCTTAAATTCAAGGGTGCAAATCGTTGGCCGAGACTGTGTGCGCTTCGTCTCACACGTCATAAATCAGTTTGACTATATTCTCTTCACTCTCTTCCTTCTCCTTCCTTCTCAAGAGAGTGAAGAGAATAGAGTCAAACTACTCAGCCCAAAGATGGCCCACTCGGGACTGTCGGGTCTTTTGCAGTTACATGGATTCTAATTAGCCTACTGTGCCACGCTAGCCAGAAGTTTCCTTTTCGGTTAGGTTATCATACATACATACATATAATCACGCCTCTTTCCCGTAGGGGTAGGCAGAGACTACTTCTTTCCACTTGCTACGATCCTTACATACTTGTTTCGCTTCGTCCACTTTCAATATTCATACATGTCATGCTCTTCGCTTTAGGGCACTCTTGCCCTGGCCTTTTTTCAATACGTCCCTGATTTGGTCTTGAAAAGTCCGCCTAGATCTTCCTCATCCAACACTTTCATTCACACTTGCCTTATACACTTTTTGCGTCAATCGTTCTTCATTCATTCTCTCGACATGGCCTGGTAAGAAAGGTATGCTGAGATGGTTTATCTCAGCATACCTTTCTCAATTTTTGTCACTACATCTTCTTTCTGACCACAACGCTTCCTTATCTCACTATTTATTATCCTGTCACTCAGTTTAACTCCTATCATACTTCATAACGCTCTCATCTCAACTGCAGTTATTCTGCTTTCATGAGGAAGTGTTGGTTCCGACATGAGTGTCGGAACCAACACTTCCTCATGCACAGCCAAACGAGCCTTGTTAGACACCTTCCGCCTGTTCATAAAGGAGTGCAAAGCTCCGTTCACCATGTTCCCTGCATTCACTCTTCTTTCGATATCACTCTCACACTTTCCATCTCTTGTAAACATTGAACCCAGATACACAAACTCATTCACCTGTTCCACAGGTTATCAGCCTTGTAATTTCCTTTTGTCGGCTCTTGTGACACTCACTGATGGAAATGAGGTAGTGACATTATGTACTGTAAATAGGAACAGAGTTTTATGCCATGTCCTGATCTACTACTACTACTCAGCCCATATAAGACCCACTGCTAAGTCGGGTCTCCTCCAGTTACCTTCTTATTCGACTAGGTTATCGACCTTGCGATTTCTTATTGTCAGCTCTTACGACACCCTCAGGATGGAATGGCGTGGTGCCTATGTATTGTAAATGCGTCACCAAACGGATACACTACTTTCATAGAATAAATAGATGCCCTGATCATCCAAAGTATTTACACGGAGCCATTGCCTTCTAACGTATAAGCCTTTTTTTTGTTGTCGCTGGGGAAATGCTTTATGCATACCACCGCCCCCGGGGGAGAGGTCGGTGATTATGTGGGACTCCGACAAGGGTCGTCTACCCACTAAAACCCCAGCGTTATACCCTCACACGGCGCGCTTGAGGCGCCACAAGTTCGCGTAAACGCATTCTACTGTGACGCCCCTGTGGGCGTTGGTGCACCGCAGCGGTCCAGGACTCATAGGGCAACTCTGAGGACAGAGGAGTCCCTGGAGCCCCAGTCCACTGTGGCGCTGGGTGCCGCTCTTCGTCTCACCTCTCCCAGTGGGCCCGCCGGGCATGGGAGGCCCTGGCCGTTATGGCCCCACGGATCATTGAGGCACTCAAGCCCCTTCACCACGACAAGGTGGCAGCACATTCGAGGGGATCCTGTACAAGCCTAATGAGACGACCGGTAAGGTAAGGTAAGGTCAGGTAGATCAGCTGTCAATGTTGACACTATTTTCTTCGAGTAACGAATCAGCGGCTTTACGTACTTTGCTGGAAGTTCGATGGACAACGTAGCTTAACCTGCAGATCAATTACACACAAGTTAGATTATAAAAGGACCAATACGATGAAGAGTTCTCTCTTTTAGATCCTGTTTGAAGCTCCAAAGTGAATGGAGTATTTCCAATAACATCATTAAACTTATTTTCCGTCTCCCCATCCTCAGACCGTTGCCATTTTAAAATTAATCATAATTCAATCGAAATTTACTTCACCGACTTTCGATTTCCCGCTTTTAATAGTCGTTTTTATCGTCTTTTCAGGGATCCAATTATATGTTGATTACAATTTCAATGAGGTGTTACCGTTTACGAATATTTTATGTTATGCCACCGCGCTTTGAATCCAGAGGTTTGAGGCAAAACTCATTAAAACTTTATAATAATTTAACATTCCATACTCACATTTTTTCATGTACATTTCCTTGTCATTATTTTCCATACTCACATACGCACAGAGATACACACACATGTACTCGTAATTACATTTATATCAATTAATTTTTCACTTCAAACCCGTAATAGCGGAGGCCTGCTGACATAAACATAGGTTACCTTAGTTTAGGCACCAGTCTTCGCTGAATTCTTAAAAGATCTATAGTCCTTTTATTTTTTATATTCTATATTCATATATTTTTTACATATTATTCATAAAAAAAGAAACATTTTTGTAAATACACTGTCCTGCAATACTAAGTACTACACTTTTAATATTTTTTCTAAACTATAGAAGTTAGAGACTTAAAATAAAAAACGTTTTATAGCAAATGCTTTCTATGTAACTAAAGCAAACTCTACAGGGCGGAAGGGTCTCAAGCCACCTAGTGGTCAGTGCTGCAAAGAGAGAAACCGCCTAACAATACACGCTGTCTCAAGCAAAACTGCCTTTTGTATCAGTGGAACCCAACCGGATATCGATAGTTGATTTAGGTGTTCATCAAAACTTTTCGATATCAAACCATGCACTGATACAACGATCGGAATGATACTGGTTGACTCAACACTCCACATGGAGGTCGTCCATTTATTATTTCTATTATATATTATATAACTAGCTGTTACCTACAACTTCGTCTGTTTTGACTTTAAACAGGGTTAGTTATTTTTTTGCAAATATAACGAAATCCCTATTTACAAATTGTTACATAGGACGAAATAAAGTTATTCATTAATTTTTTAAAACATTAGTAGGATAGTGTACATGCGTTGTATAGTTTACCTGATGTCCTCCTGCAATTACATGGAGAGAAATAAGCCTACCGCGCTGGTCTGAAGCTAAGGATCGCAGCAGATGGAAGAAAATTGTACGGGAGAAACTGATGCAGCGGGGGAGTCACGACCACGACACTCAGTAATGAGGAAAACGACGCGAGGAGGGAGGGCTGGTCCTGATTCTTTATTTTCCGGCGACATTAACGAGGTCATCGGTCCACGGTGTGAGTATACCAGCACTGCGTTTTCCGGAACGTGCTCGCCACTCAAGGACTTTTCTGCCCCATTGGGCGTCAGTCCTGAGCGCTATGTGCCCCAGCCACTTAATTTTGGCAATCCTATGAAAAACGAAAAGGAGAAAAGCAGGGAAATATGTTATTGTAGAGAATGGCAGCAAGTTATCATACCCTATTTAACTTTATTTGGGGAATCTCACACAACGCGTCGTACATTAATTTGTAAGGACACAAAGAGCTCAGAAGATTGGCGACCCGACACACTGGAATAATTCTTCCAGGAATCCGTACACAACCAGAGTTGGGCTGTGGAATATTCCTAACTATTTTCTAAAACTTTTAATTACCTTCCGTGAAGTGACGGATTTAGAATGGTACCTACATATTGTACCAGATTTAACGTGAGCTTGTTAGAGCAGATTAGAGGACCCAGTCACACACAATTAAACTTATACTAATCCCTGGTGATTTAGTATTAGTAATGAGTCAGTTATGGGCTGATGCTGAATTAACACAATAGTTTTAGTTTGAGGGGGGGGGGGGTTATAGTACTATAATCCCATTGCAAGAATGTGTCGCCTCTATAATGAGTTGTGTTATAGTTATCCAAATTTCAATATTTTCTCACCTAAGCCAAATTTTTTCTGTTACACAGTTCGAAAGGTGCTTTACAGATAGGATTTAAAACTTAGAAGATAAATTTTAAAACTATATCAATTAAAACAATAGTTGCTTTTTATTATTTATTTGTTTTTTTATTATTAAATGTAACTATTACTATTAATTGTACGAGTATGCGAGTAGGGGAGAGCGGGGCTGGTACTAACAAATTTTGTATTATGGTTCATATTTTCATTAATAATAAACATTTTCGTTTTATTTTTTAACGAAAACGTGCTTTGGTTATACAGCTATGATATTAGTAACAAAAACCATGAGGTAAGTAAGTGCTTTCAGAAAGAGAGCCACGAAAACGAAAAAAGTCATTTGTTAATACATACCCCGCATCTGGGGCAAGTATTAACGTAAGGGGCAATTATTAACAGAGACAACAATTTTATCAAATACTTAAATAAAATGTCATTTACATACATGAAAATGTTTTATTGTCTCTAAATTTAAACAAATCGGTACTTTTTTTTATGATAGGAACTGAAATAATAAAGAAAATTCTTTTAAATCTACACTTACTTGAACTTTTTAGGTTCAACAGTCTTTAAGTTTCTTAATGAGGTATAAAATAGTATTAATCTTATAAATCTGCACTCATTAACAACACTTTAGTGGGTATTAGGGTTTTTTTCTTTTGGTTCTGGAATATTATCTATATTGTATCGAATGGCAAGCTCGTAAGCTCATTTTTTGATATCGTCATCCAAACTAGATGATCGAACATTTAATGCAATATTTTTTTCTTATTTTTTCCACTTCAACAGAACTTCCCTCCTTTTTTCTTGGCGTATTTAAACAGTGTTAAATGACAAATATCGTATTCCGTGGCAACCTCACTATATTTCTTGATTTTTACCAGAACTTCTTCAGCTGCCAGCTCAAATACTTCTTGAGACGTACACCCCCTTGAACTCTTTCGTTAGTAATTTCGCATATAAAAAAAAACATACTTATTGCAAAAACCACTTGTAATATCACATACCTACATAATATGTACTCCCCACTCAATTTGTTAATTTTAGCCCCAAGGTGACTTTTTATACTTCATCAACTACAGAAAATATTCTAGTAAAAATAATTACAAACAAGTATATTAGTTTTTAAGTCAATAAAATAGAACTTTATTTAGGATAAACTATGATTGTATTTAGCGAAGAAATAAATGTTAAATCAATTTATCACGAAATACGAAAAGTTGGTTTACCTGTCAATCCGAGGTTACTTCGCTTATCTATCACTAACGACGGCCGGTTGATAACCGACAAGTCAGGACATGTTCGGCTGTATATAGTTATCCTAAACCAAATCTCATATTTTTAACCCTTCACGTTTGGCAGGAATAAGCTTGTTAATTATTACCTCCGTTAACACCAACCCCGCTCTCCTATTAACAAAATCAAAATGTTTTTATTCGAATAAATTCTTGCGAATGCTTTCTAATAGTCAAAAGTTAATATGAAACAAAATTAATCATTTTCTTTTTACGACCGGTTCGAAATGACATTCCACAGAGAAGAGCCGGCAAGAAACTCCGTGATGATTAATGTAACTACTATTATTTAGATTAGTTCCGTCTATTAGAATTACTTGTTTAGTTGCTGGTTGTTTTCTTGTTCTATCAATAAATAATGTTTCTTGTACGAAAGTCTTTATGTTTCGCTTTTATTACATGTATAGACTTAAGATCCGATACTCCAAGACGTTCCGATATTAAATTTTGTCGCCAGCCCTACAAAATAGGGGCCCCATTTATCCTTAGGTCGCCAGCTGTCAGATTAGTGACGCACCATCGCGCCCCGGTTTAATGGAGACAGCTTTCAAGAAGTTCGAAGCAAGATCGTATTGCTTTTGAGGTCAAAGCGTTGGAGTCAATTTAAGTGGGCGGCGATTGGAAATCAATGCATTTTTTTTGTAGAGCTTATTTTGAAGTCCACGTATATTTTTGGTTAATTAGTTTTTATTTTTTTATTTATAGTGCAAATAAACGTTTGCTTTGTAAGGTATTCTAATAATAAAAAAAATTGTGGTCGAAATAACACAAATTTGGCATTCTCATAAATAAATTTTTGTTCATAACTTATGTCAAGTTTTCTGCTAAACTACTAAGCCGAATTCGAGACTAATCTGAAACCAATATGAAACAAATGACAGAGTTTTGCGGTAAGAAACATAAATATAACCTGTAGCATAACGGCAACGGAGGTAGAATACACAAGGTCACCAACCCATACCATCCTCAGGGTATCGTAAGAGCCGACTAAAGGAATACAAGAAGCAGATTACCTAGCCGCAAAAAAGGAAAACTTGATACAAACCCTTGCCATCTTGCCAGCGCGGCACAGTAGGCTAATTTCCCTCCAAATGTTTGGTGGAGGTTCGACTCCACAAAATATATGGTGGTAGGATCTAATGGTCCGCCCCGCTTGCTACCACCTTCACATCTAAGTCCGGCACCAAGCAGTTTTACTGTGCTCCGTCTTGTTTATGTGAGAGCCGGTGCCTGACAGGGCATTTCCTTGAATTGCCTGCCCCATCGTAGACCCTGGCGTTGCTTTCAATCACGCAAGCCAAAGAGACAAAGGGATGCAAGTTATTGAAAAAAAAAAGAAATAACTCTGTAGTGGGTCATCTATGGGCTCAAACGACGGTAATACAAACAGCATAGATATAATAATATCGAAGCAACCGTGCACACTAGTTTAATACAGCTTTATCAAATTGGCTCCTGTTCGAACTCCGCATCGCAGCCATGTAACGAGCAAATTTCATTAGCTGACGACCTTTGAGATGCCGAACGAGTATTATACGCGATATTGCATTAGAGTTACTGGTATTGTATATTGGGAAACCAGAGCAAATATTGCTAGCTTATAGGTAGAGTTAATCCGTGTGGTGACGGACTTAGAATACATAGTGTCACCAACTTGAGGGTTTCGTACGAGGCGACGAAATGAAACGCAAGATCACCTATCCGCAAGAGAAGAAAATCTTGACACAAACCTGTGCCAACCCGTCTGACCAGTGTGGCACAGTAGGCTTATTACCCGACACAGCAGTAGGTAATTTAGGGGCTGAGTAGTAAAATAGCAGTAGGTAGAGTTAGTGGAGGTTAAGTGAACTAATATTGTTTTGCGCACGCCTCCCAGCGGTGGAACAGGGGGGCTGACAGCCCCCCCTCAAAATCGGAGAGGCCCGGCTTGGAGCATGGGGCTCCACTAAACCTACGTAAATAAAGTTAATTTTGAGTTTGAGTTTGAGAAAGAAGTAACAATAAAGTTATTTGGCATAAATGTACAAAATTATCACAAATGATTGATATGAATGATTTATAGATTTTATTAATTAAAATTTCTAAGGGGTTGTAGGTTGAAAACAGCTTTGAAACCATATATAATTGCCAACTGTTATCACCAGTTGCCACAGCATGGAACGCAGATGGCAATGACAGCAATTTTAAAATAGTAGTAGTGCCAACCCCAATGAAACTGGGAAGAAGCTGAATTACAATTAGGAGTGAGGAGTTGTGTGTGAAAGGTGTGAATGTAGGTATGACGACTGATAGGTGTGTGTGGAGACTACCACTTAGTGTGGGACAGGGGCCGTAAGATGATAATGGTATTTATAAATATGACGATTTATAAGAGTTTTGTGATGAAACCTACGTAAATAAAGTTCCTTTTGAGTTTGAGTTTGAAACAAGATGGGCCAAGGCTTACCAGGGTTGCGGAGCATACTCCCCCGACCGGGAGGAGTGACTCCCGCAGCCCTGGAGTTGGACAGTCGAGGATCGCCGTCGGTTTTAGTGGGTAGGTCGGAGCGCAATTTACCATCTTTACGCGCCCCGGAGTCCCACATAACCCGGCTGGATCCCAACGGCCGGGTATCCATGAGGATCACCGACGAAAAATAATAATAATATTGTTTACGTAAAATTTCCATCGCACATCGGTAGCGGTAACAACATCCCAGATTGAAGTACGGCGGTCGCTGTCTGGACTCGGAACGCAGTAGTCATTAGTCTAGTATGCCTATGTTATGATCCTTGTCATTGTATTTTTAAAAAAGTATACAAAGAAAACGGTGGAGCCAGCTTCTTATGATTATAATGAGGGAATGCACAAAACCACAAAACTGGCAGTGGCTCTAAAGTTGTAATCATCATCATCATCATCATCATCATCATCAGCCCACATTAGTCCACTGCTGGACATAGGCCTCCCCTAAAGAGCGCCATAGCGCCCTGTCCTCGGCTTGACGCATCCAGCCGCTGCCCGCAGCCTTTCGCAGATCGTCGCTCCATCTAGCAGAGGGTCGTCCTACACTACGCTTGCCTATTCGCGGTCTCCACTCAAGAACTCGTCTACCCCATTAAAGTTGTAATGAACCTCTTTTTTTGCGATGGCATGCTCGGGCGAGGATGTAGTGCGGGTGGAAAATTTTGTGACTTGTCTTGTTTCATATTCGCGTGGACAGTGACTGACGTCAGAATAAGTTACACGATGCGGCTCCTGTATTTTTTTTATTCAAAACGGAGTGACGAATATTGCATAAAACATTTAATTTTCATCTATCCACACTATTACTCCGTCAGTCCGGGGGTTACTACACAATAATTCTTCCGTCATTCTGACTAGAATGATGAACTGAACTGACGATAGAATTAGTGTGTAACTAATATCTGTATTGGAGGGTTAATATATAAAAAGAAAAACAATTTTAACGGGGCAAATCAAGTTTATTTTCGCGACAACACACACGCGTGTAGCTTATGCTTTTATATAGTTTTTCAATTTCCTTGAGTTCAATCTTAGCCTAACTTAATTTGGCCAACTAGCAGTAACATGGAGTAATTACCAGTTGCCCTTCAAACCCCATTTTGTTGGACAACTGTTAATGCGGCAAAGTTTATCCAACTATAATCCACGGTTTAGTTCTGAAATAGTACAGACAGACTTTCGCATTTATAATATTGGTATTTGGTCAACTTTTACTTAATCTTCCACAACCTCTCAAGTTCGTTCCACAAACACTAAATAGTATTTGAAGGAAATCCATTAACATTTTCATAAAGTAAATGTTGGCGTAGAATTTCTAGAATAACTTGGAGAGTTTAAGCAGAATATCAAGTAGCAAAGACCTTTGAGTAAAAGATTTAGCAATTTGAGATTCTGCCGGTGATTTAAAGCTATGAGTTATAACAATATAACATTTATAAACGAAGGCTGTCATTGGTTTTATTGTTGGCAATATTGGGGTTGCCATCTGTTGTAGCCTTACAAATAATGCGACAGCCGTGCGGTTACAAAACCATGTGGAATCCGCCTATTTTTTTTAAGGTGGCTAGACGACGTTCTCATTAGTGACATTAGCTCTTGCGTCATTAGGTGAATATTATCAGATGACAAAAGTCAAGCAAGTATTTATGCAACTTTTTATTGTCGTCTGTATATATTCTGTTAAGGTGCTGTGGTATGGCCCATAGCTCACAGGACAATTGGTCGTTGGTCCAGCAAGTCTCTTGAATGGTAACCACTTAACGGAAAGCGGAAAACTCATCATAATCTATACTAATATATAAAGCTGCAGAGTTTGTTTGTTTGTGTGTTTGTTTGTTTGTTTGTTTGAACGCGCTAATCTCGGGAACTACTGGTCCGATTTCAAAAAATCTTTCAGTGTTAGATAGTCCATTTATCGAGGAAGGTTATAGGCTATATTTTATTTTCAAAAGAATTAGGGATCCGTATGAAAATTGCGATTTTGTAAACCAAGGTGTAAAATCAAAAACCTATTTATGCGTGCGCTGCAAAAACTATTGACAATAGAACAAAATGATGTACTACAGGTTTGTAGGTCTTATAAAGATCTACAAAAAAGTCCACGAAAGCACATATCTAACTATAATAGTTTAGTCACAATAACCGATTTTAGTTTCATAAAAAATATGCACGGGTTCGAAGCCCACGCGGGCGAAGCCGCGCACAAAAGCTAGTCGTCAATATAGACGCCACCTAGTGTGGGACAGGAGCAGAAAGATGATAATGGTATTTATAAATATGACGATTTATAAAAGTTTTGTGATTCTTTTGAGATTGAGTTTGAGATACGGCCTATTCAGGATATTGTGAAAGTCCTTGGCCCCACAAGGACTAGATACATACACCTTATATGTTATGTTTTAAGTTAGTACGCGAAGAACAATAAATAAATTCATTTCCAAGGTCGTCATCATGGTCGTATCAAATTAAATGTTTCAGAATCGAATCAGTAGTAGGTATTCGATTTTAGCGTTAGTTTTAATCGGATTCCTCGGCGTTCTCAATGCTATCGCATAATGGACGGACATCACCACAGATGTTTGCACTTTAATTGGGTCACTCTTGCTGCGTTCAGTTATTTATTCACAAACCGATTGAAGTATTTGAAAATTGTTTTGAACTTTGTTTGATATTTTTATACAGCCGATATCTTCTCGTCATTCTTGCCTATGCCAGTCTCACAGGGGTCAGCAACAGTTTAACCTGACTTGGCTAACAACCAGTATTTTCACGTGCTACGCCGATGACACGCTCGTGACGGCCAGGGCCAAAACACACCGCGAGGCAAAAATCCTCGCCACTGCTGGGGTAGCCCAGGTCGTGGCGAGGATTAGGAGGCTGGGGCTAGAGGTGGCTCTAAACAAGTCTGAGGCCCTCTTTTTCCGTGGGCCTCGGAATATTCCGCCACTAGACTCCCACATCGTGGTTGGAGGTGTTCGAATCGCCGTCGAGCCCACGATGAAGTATCTGGGTCTTGTGCTCGACGGCAGGTGGAACTTCGGGGAACACCTTCGAAGATTGGCCCCCAAACTACTGGGGGCAGTGGCTGCACTGTCACGGCTGCTGCCCAACCTCGGGGGCCCAAACGCCTCCTGTAGGAGGCTCTACACGGGGGTCGTGCGGTCGATGGCCCTGTATGGCGCACCCGTATGGGCGGATTCCCTGACGGCACGTAATGCCGCATTGTTGCGAAGGCCGCAGCGGGCCATGGCCGTCAGGGTGATAAGGGGGTACCGCACGACCTCTTTCGAAGCGGCAAGCCTTCTGGCCGGGCTCCCTCCGTGGGAGCTTGAGGCTAGGTCCCTCGCCACCTTGTATAAGTGGCGAGGGGCGGAAGTGGCACAAGGGCGTCAACTCTTGCCGCGAGATATAGAGAGACGGCGGTTGGAGTTGCGCCAGGTAGTGAGGGAGGAGTGGGCCTCATTGCTGGCTCACCCTACAGCGGGGCACACACTTGTTGGGGCAATAAGTCCTATCCTAGATGAGTGGCTGGAGCGAAGGCACGGCGCACTCTCCTTCCGGCTGACGCAGGTTCTGTCCGGGCACGGGTGCTTCTCAAAATACCTTTGCCGCATCGGCCGGGAGGAGTCCCCAGGATGCTTTCACTGCGCGAAAGGCGCTATAGACTCCGCGCAGCACACCCTGGAGGTGTGCCGTGCATGGGACGGGCCTCGGCGGAGGCTCGTCTCTGTTGTGGGAAGTCTGTCGCTGCCGGACCTTATTCAATCCATGGTCCGGAGCGAGAGAGCCTGGAGAGAAATGACCTCATTCTGCGAGGTCGTCATGTCCGCCAAGGAGGCGGCTGAGAGGGAGCGGGAGTTGGCCTCCCTACGTCCAAGTGGGCGTCACCGCAATCGGCGCCGCAGGGCGCAGGATGACCTCCGCCCACCGTAAGTGGGTCTGCGGGCGATAGACCTGGGAAATCCATCGCCTGCGCAATATAAACCCCGGGAGGAAGGCGCGCTGCGTTCCGCGCGTGCCTCCCAGCGGTGGAATGGGGGGAAGCTACTATAGCTATCCCCCACGTAATCGGAGGGGCCCGCCTCGGAGCTGGGGGCTCCACTAAACGAGGCGGGCTGAGGTCCCCAGGGTCCCGGAGCATGCTCTCCTATTGGGGAGTGTATCCCGTGGCCCTGGTTCGGACATTCGAGGATCGCCGTCGGTTTTAGTGGGTAGGTCGGGGCGCAATTTACCATCTCTACGCGCCCCGGAGTCCCACATATCCCGGCTAGTCCCATACGGCCGGGAATCCATGAGGATCTCCGACGTAAAAAAAAAAAAAAAAAAAAAAAAAAAAAAACAACCAGTATTTCCTACCACTACGTCTTAGCCGTTAAATGAACCACTGCTGAGTCGGGCCTCCTCCAAATCCATGGAGGGAAATTTGCCTATTGTGCCTATTGTGTAAGACAGCTTTTTATCGGGTTTTCTTTCTCTTGCGGCTACGTTATATGTCTCTTGTGTTCCTTTAGTTGCCTGTTACGACACTCTCAGAATGGGCTTGTGACATTTTGTATTCTAATTCCGTCACCTTACAGAATCCACGATTGTAGTAGCGCTCTCACTCCATAAATAACATATGGTATGAATTCATATTTATTCGTAGTAGGATTCCACACATTCCATTACGTAGAAGCAAATTAATTATGCACTCCAAAATGCCATTTCCAATTCCCAAAACTGTGACCTATTTCAAATAACTTGGTGTACTGTAACAGGATCATAATATAATATGTGTAATTGGAACCAGTTTCACACGAAATGCAAATATGTTACTGAAAACAGATAACCACAAAAATCTTGTTTCGGCAAGTTGGAATCTTCACATGCGAGAACGCTGGATTAACCCGTAATAACATGCAAATTAGTATCTCATACCATAGTCTGTGGAACAAGTCATACGTTATAGTCTAGAGCAATACCAAAACCACTAAAAAACTCAAATCATTTAAAGTTTTTGAAAGGTCAAAAGTGAAATTACGAATCTAGTTGCTTGTTCCAAAAAGTAGATCCTATGGAGAAGAACAGGCAAGAAACTCCATGGACACTCTTTTTATCATATTTTCTGTTACAAACATCTTAATGGGTTACATTGATTTCGTGTTGTCACTGTCTATACTTATAAAAGTATATAATGGCAATCACAAATGATAAAGATTGTTGCGTAATATTAACTTTTTTTTAACGCAACCCGTGCGCTAGTTATAACCTATATCGCGGCGGTGGTTTACAAACTTGAAATACACGAATACAAATGACACCCAGACTCAGAGTTAGTGCCTCCAGTTTATACAAAGACACTTGCCCGGCCCTGGAATCGAACCCGGGTTCCCGTGATCCAAAGGTGGTTCATTCAACCCTTAGATCAACAAGGCAGTCAATTGAATTGCATGTCATGTAATTAATATTGAAATTTTGATTATTCAAAATAAGTAATAATGCAAACTTAAATTGAACTTTCGTCTAACTTAACACAATCTTTAAGACAATCATTTCGGATATTTTGTTTTCTTTTGAAAATTCAAAAAAATTTGAAAATATTAATTTCAGATACTAAGTAAGATCATTCTTATTGGTAAAATAAGAATGAGTATTCTATCGTCAATTTGAACCACCAAAAACTAAACAGGTCTAAAAAGATTCCATATTCCCAAATTGTCGACCCGCTCAAGCGTACAACCTGAACCAAATGGTCCTTATACATAATTCATCCACTAAGTTTTAGTTTTACAGGTACGCACAAGGAACGCTGCTTGTAAACTGCTTAGTATGTACACAAAGTCCCAGTTGTGGGACGATTAGCCACCGGCTTTCATCTAAACTGTTACACTTCAAAACTATGCCCGTAATTAAGAAGACTGTTTCCCATTTATATCACTACATAGTATAAAACAAAGTCGATGTTTTCTGTCCGTCCCTATGTATGCTTAAATCTTTAAAACTACGCAACGGATTTTGAAGCGGTTTTTTTTATTAGATAGAGTTGTTCACGAGGAAGGTTTATATGTATAACATCCCCCTTGCTTTGCACGGGCGAAGCCGGGGCGGCCCACTAGTTCAAAATAAAAAGTCTATTTTTCACGTTAAAACACATGTACATTTAGTACTTACCACCGGTTCGATACTTTACAGAGAAGAGTCGGCAAGGAACTCAAGTACAGAGTTTTAGTAGTTTTTATTCTAGATTTGTTGTATATTGTTTGATGAAACACAATGATAAATAAGTGTAGTGAATGAAACGATAGACTTACTAACGAAGGTCGTTCAAAATCAAAACTCATTTAATCTAGTAGAGATTAGAGCTCTTTTGACAAGTCAATGAATAAAATACAAAATTATCTATTTAAAATTGAAAATTGATTATTTGCCATCTGCTACCAGTTCGGAATGCAGCTCTTCAGAAAAGAACCGGCAAGAAACTCTGTAGTTGCTCTTTTTAGATCGCCATTTTAGGTACAATGCCGGGACAAGACAGATTAGTGAGAGCAAGTTCATTACTGAGATGCTACGTCGAATGCTTCGTAACTATATCTAATTTACTACAATAAGAGAGATGTGTGAGAGCAATCTCGCACAATAGTCACATAGGTCGCACGTATCCGTTCACGATGTGGGAACGAAGGGAAACCTCTTATAGGTGCCCAGCCTGCGGGACATGGCCTGGATATGTGAGGATCCACGGGCGGAGGAGATGGTAAAGTGCGGACGGGCAACCCACTAAACCTACCACGTAAAGTCTGTCAATTGCCATATCCGCGCAGGAAACTTCTATACATTCTCGCTGAAGAGCCCATTGCCGCTTAAGTTTGACAATCATCGGTAAATCTAGTTCGCATGCATATCTCCTCATTTCTGGTTCGACCTCGCACTGAAACTCCAAACATAGCCTTCTCCTCTGCACCTTGGATGACAGCAATTTTTTTATGCTTCTTTGTGCACCTAGTCAGCCCAGGCCCAACCAAAACCAATGCCTTAGATATATCAGCTTACTATGCGTAAGCTGATATATCTAAGGCATTGGTTTTTTATCCATGTTTGAAGAGTTGAATTTCAATAACGTTAAAATCTTTAAAATTTACCTAAAATCATTTTCATATTTAATCGGCCTAATTAAGATTCTTAAACAAAAATAAAATAAAATTGGCGTAAACTGCAACGGTCGTTCCCCTTAACGTTAAAACTAATTAAGAACTCGGTTGTCATGCTATGTTTGAGCCGACCAAGTTTGTAATTAAGAAATGACATTTTCAAAGCAAAGTCTAAAGTAATTATATGAAGCTTGCCGGCTAGCATAATGAGAATAACGTTTAGCTATTAAGCCATACACATTTTTCACGACAAATTTTAACGGATTTCACGTGTGTACTTCTCCGTATACAGGGTAAAACACAAATATGTACACTAAAGTCATCTGAAGTGAGGGCATGAACCAACAATATAATAAAAATAATTTCAGCCAAAAGATGTCCACTGCTGGACAAAGGCATTTTTGCTACGTCATGTATAATTCATAAAGTTTTGAAATATCTGTAGCAATTGTTGTCACGGGAGTGACTAGACCACATATGCCTCTAAACTAATGATATCTATAAAAATAATTAAAAGCACCTCCCTTATTAATAACGATCCCTCTGCACGTAGGAAACGAATCCTTTTAAAGGGTGTTAATTAATTTATGTTAATGAATTTGAAAATAATATGACGGAAAATATCTGACATATTTATTAATTAAGACCGATACGTGATTTATAACGTTTTAAAAACATCATTTAGAAATATTCATTATAAAGTAACGATATTAATTACTTCTTCGTGTGGTGACGGACTTCGAATACAAAGTGTCACCACTGCATTCCATCCTGAGGGTGTTGTAAGAGACGACAAAAGGAAATGACAAGGCTGAAAACTTAGCCGACAAGAGAAGAAAAACTTGATACAAAACCATGTACCAACCCGTCTGACCACCGTGGTACAGTAAGCTTATTACCCTCCATGTAACGGAGGAGGCCAGACTCTGCAGTGGGTCATCTATTGGCTGAGTAGTAGTAGTAACTACTGATATCAAAGAACAGAGACCCCTCTCCTTTCAAAGCGTGACAATTTCCACAGTCCAAGTTATAATATTGCATTCCTTACTGAAGCGAGAACGTAAGTCCTCTATTGAAGTTGAGTTGTAAGCAGCTCCTTCGAAGCTGCGCAAACAATAGACACTGTCAACATAGACTGTGGTGTCCAAGTCATAGACTTAGTGGGGAAGAAACTAGAATTAAAAAATATACATATATACACCAGATGTGTAGAGACCCTGTTGTTGTGTTACTCGTAACATACTGTGTGTGTGTTGCTTTGCCCACGCGTTATGCTTGTGAACAAGTGCCGCTGTTTGGGATTGGTCGGCTCACTGGATTCAAGACTTGTAATTTCAGTTATTAATTATTCTATAAATTCTATATTTTTCTTTTTTTTTTTCATATTATAAAATTCATATATTTCAGTTGAGTGCCTTTCGGAACCGCACGAAACTAGTTAGTTTTATAAACAAGGTTATTGTAATATGGCGTTTAAAAAAAAATACAAGCCCTCCGAGTTTCTTCCGCCAGTAGTGTTATAAAACTGATGTATCCGGTGACGATTTTGAACGCCATAATTGGTTTATAGAATTAAGCATTTTTCTATTCTATACTATACCTTCAAAGCAATTTGTATTTTGCAAAGTTATTTTGTTGTCTTTTTCTATTCCTTTGGAGCCATTAAATGACCCACTGCTGGGGCCATTCTGCCATCACTGGGAGGGTAATTACCCTAATGTGTGCCACGCTGGCCAGACGGGTGGGCACAGGGTTTCGTAGCAAGCTTTTTTTCTCTTTTCGTAGCAAGTTTTCGACCTTGTCATTTCTTTTCATTTCAGGCCAATTACCCACCATGTAATTGATGAAGGCTCGACCCAACAGTGGGTCATTTATGGGCTGAATAGTAGTAGCAGAACAATTTAGTTTTATACACATTTCTCAAATTTTCTTTTTTGTTGTGGCTTTCCTGATTTATGGATGTGGTATGTTATTTGGATACCAATTCGTGATTTGATAAATAACCATCATCAGTCGTCATTGTAGTAATCGCCATACTGTTATGCTTTGAACCGCTACATAGCAAAGTAATAATTCAAACTTCTTGAAAGCCAGTCCGGTTAATTTTGTCTGCGTTCAACCGCTTACGCGACAACTACCAAGTGTCCCTTCTGAAGTTGAAGTCAAATGTTTTTGACATTTTGCTACTATTTCAGGCGTAAAGTTTAGAATATTGACCTTTAGAGCCCCCCCCCCCCCGCGCATTAGGCGGCCAGGGCGCGCGGCCAACGAAAAACATCGCGTCACATACGCGGCGGCCTGGCCGCCTAATGCGCGGAGGCCCTTAAAGAGTATGTTTTAAAGTTCTCAATTATTGAGCTTGTTGTGAACTAGCAGTCAATGAGCAAGGTGGATTTTATATTTTTATTTTTAATAATGAAGGTTTTCTATGCACATCATACATTTTTAGAGGTGGTGTGTTTTTCCTCGTAATGGGTCGAAAAAGGTAAAAGAATATCTTATCACTACATAGTATAAAACAAAGTCGCTGGCGTCTGTCCGTCCCTATGTATACTTAAATCTTTAAAACTACGCAACGGATTTTGAAGCGGTTTTTTTAATAGATAGATTGTTTTTATGTATGCATGCATAATTGCACCCGTGCGAAGCCGGGGAGGGTCGTATATAAAAATGAATGTTTATCTTTACCTATGTCCTTTGTAGTATCGTAAATTAAGCATTTGACAATGTGGTGATCTGCATTATAATAGTTGTGCATGAGCTTACGCGGCGGTTTCTGTACAAGAAAAAAGAAAATAAATATTTGTGTAATGTCTTTCCATCAAATTTATTATAGTTAGTGGCGTAGCAACGCGCGCTGGGTATGGCTAGTTGTGGTATAAAAGTCAGCTATTAGCTAAATGAAAATAAATTGTTAAGAAGGCTTTATTTTCTTGTGGCTAATATCCTTTGTGCTTAACATTCAAGGGCTATCTGTCCTAAAGACTAGATTGCAGAAATTAAAATTAATTTTAAAAAAAAGTAGCAATATCAGTAGAAGTTTGAAATAAAAGCCAGTATTCGAATAAAAATTAGCCCCCGTACGCACCGCTATTGCTTATGAATATAATAAGTGTTTAGAAAACGAAATTGACCTATTACAAAAAAAAATGCTATGTACTGCGTGCCATGGTTACCTACTGTTCATCATCATCGTCATTTCAGCCAAAAGACGTCCACTGCTGGACAAAGGCCTCCCCCAAGGATCTCCACAAAGGCCGGTCCTGGGCCACCCGCATCCATTGCTTTCCAGTGACCTTAACCAGGTCGTCTGTCCACCGTGTAGGAGGCCTACCAGCACTGCGCCTTCCGGAACGCAGTCGCCACTCGAGGAATTTTCTGCCCCATCGGGCGTCGGTTCTGCGAGCTATGTGCCCTGCCAACTGCCGTTTAATTTTGGCAATCCGTTAGCCCACCGGATTGCCAAACTTAAGTGGCAGTGACCCTGGTTTTCCTGCGTATCTCATTTCTGATTCGATCTCGCAGTGAAACTCCGAGAATTGCTCTCCATTGCCCTTTGGGTGACTTACAGTACGTTAATTTCCCTTCATTAATTTGTAGGAGTCCCGATTCAGTAGTTGCTCATATAATATGTGCCGAGATTATATTTTTCCTATATATTATATTTTTATTATAGAAAACCTAAATAGATGGTCCATAGGTTAAATGTCCGCAGTCCCACGGTATCATATCTGGCTGGCCTCTAGCCAAGCGGCGCGACCTCATATTATTAGCAGTTACGCTATACGGATATATTAGATCGTGTATTGTAAGTTACAGAGAAGAAATGACTTTATTTAAAGCCTTTACACATTGGAACTGAATGTGTTAAATCTATCTATTTATATATAAGAGATTTCTACTGACTTATCACCATATTTCTGGAACCGTAAGGCCCAGAGATTGATAGGAATATTTATTTTGTGGAGTAAAGGTCAGCTAAGATTTTACAAACTTTCGTAAGTTAGTTATGTATACTATGTGGCTAAAAAACGTTTGCAGGATTTTTTTACGTTTTTAAGTCACGCGTCGAATAGTATTTTTTAATACAGTTGCTCAAAAAGTGGCGTATTGCAGGGACGTATAGCGTTCGGGAAGTGGGCTATTACATACTCGTGCTTTATTTTTACCATTCCCGCACTAGTGCGTTCTCTTTCCCATCTGTCAACATAATGTATATTAAAAAGAAAAACAAACCATGAAGTTTTTACTAAAAAAATCTTAGAAATTTTTATGCTTCATGCATATACGTATATTTCTAAAAAGAAACTACTTACTAATTTGTTTCAATATCAGATTTAATGATTTGATTGAATGACTTAGGTTATGTTTCATTTCATTTCATCTCATTAAATTTCATTTTCATTTTATATCAATAAAAAATGTCTACTGAATACTTGGCTGTATATGACGGCCATAGTTGCTTGTGCCTACTAGAATGGGTGAAGAAGAAAAAATCTCTGCTTATATTCTACGGTTGGCGCCATTTTCTTTTTATAAGAAACTAGCGACCCGCCCCGGCTTCGCACGGGTGCAATTATGCATGTATTATAAACCTTCCTCTTGAATCACTCTATATATTACAAAAAACCGCTTCAAAATCCGTTGCGTAGTTTTAAAGATTTAAGCATACATAGGGACGGACGGACCACGGCGACTTTGTTTTATACAATGTAGTTATAAATGATTAGTTAGTTGAGTTTATTGTGTTTTTATTATTTTATTAAATTGCTTCATTTTTTCGCAACTGTATTAAAAATAGTCGTTCAGTACACGTGCGGAACCGTCATTGCAACTTGTTCCGACTGTCAACCCTCGCCTTCAGCTGCTCCTCGGCTTGGGTAGACATTTGTCGGAACTCGTTGTAATGACAGCCTTTCCGCACTTGTAATGAAATATACTGTTCTGCAATTCAATTGAATTTCTCTTTAGTACAACGTTGCTGGTAATAGCTTCGCTAAAATCTGCAGCTAACTGGAGGGTAATTACTGTGCCACGCTGGCTAGACAGATTGGCACAGAGTATCTCAAGATTTCATTCTCTTGCTGCTAAGATTAGGGTCTTGTCATTTCCTTTTCCAACTCGGCTGGGCAGCGTTCGGGAAGCTGCGAAAGATCTTCTCGTCCACAATACCGCAGTGTCTGAAGACAAAAGTCTTCAACCAATGTGTGTTGCCAGTGATGACATATGGAACAGAGACGTGGTCGCTCACTATGGGGCGACCACGTCTCTGTTCCATCAGAAGGCTCAAAGTCACCCAAAGGGCAATGGAGGGGGCTATGCTCGGAGTTTCCCTGCGAGATCGAATCAGAAATGAGGAGATACGCAGGAAAACCAGGGTCACCGACATAGCCCACCGGATTGCCAAACTTAAGTGGCAGTGGGCAGGGCACATAGCTCGCAGGACCGACGCTCGATGGGGCAGAAAAGTCCTCGAGTGGCGACCGCGTTCCGGAAGGCGCAGTGCTGGTAGGCCTCCCACACGGTGGACCGACGACCTGGTTAAGGTCGCCCGAAAGCAGTGGATGCGGGCGGCCCAGGACCGGCCTTTGTGGAGATCCTTGGGGGAGGCCTATGTCCAGCAGTGGACGTCTTTTGGCTGAAATGATGATTTCCTTTTATCGGCTCTCACGAAACACTCAGGATGGAACGGGGTGGTGACACTATGTATTTTAAATCCGGAACCACACGGAAGTCCGTAGCTGGGTCAGTAATATCCGGAACAAGTCTTCTAGGTTGTCTGAAGGCAACCTAACCTCGGAGAGAGCAGCCAAGCCAGTTAACCACATACGGTAATTGTTTCACTTTTTATTTATAACTACCCCTATGTGGGGGATGTTTATCGCCCACTTTCCACCGTTTTCAATTTGGAGCGCTCAGTTGGCGGTACGTTGGGAAGGAGATTAGTATTACGTTAGTACCTAGTGGTTTTTTGATGTCAGCTTTTTCTATGTTGGTAATAGTTTTGAGATGTATTTTGCCTTGATGTGTATTTAAATGAAACCGGAACAACATGGTGACGGATTAAGCATACATGGGGTGTCAACACCTAATTCCATGCTGAGTGTGTCATAAGAGCTGGCAAAAGGAAATGACAAGGCCGAAACCCTAGCTGCAATCGAAGGAAAACTTGATACGAAACCCTGTGCATCCCAGCTGTGGGTCACATTGATATTTAAAAGTAACATTTATCAAACGGCTAAACTTAATTGTTGATATTTGCTGCAAGGTTTAAGTGGAACAAAGATAATTTTAATATACAGTGCATTAAATAAAAGTCGTTTTTAAAATCTATCGGCCTTCAGAATTGCACATACCTTTCAGATAAAAATATTTACTGCATTTTATGTGTATTCAACGATTATATTATACTAGTGGCCCGCCCCGGCTTCGCCCGTGCAAAGCGGGGGTGGGTTATACATATAAACCTTCCTTTTGAGTCACTCTATCAATTAAAAAAACCGTATCTAAATCCGTTGCGTAGTTTTCAAGATTTATACATACATAGGGACGGACAGACGAAAGCGACTTTGTTTTATACTATACTAGCGACCTGCCCCGGCTTCGCACGGGTGGAATTATGACAAATAAACCATCCTCTTGAATCACTCTATCTGTTAAAAAAACCGCTTCAAAATCCGTTTCGTAGTTTTAAAGATTTAAGCATACATAGGGACGGACAGACGACAGCGACTTTGTTTTATACTATGTAGTGATAGTGATAGTGATAGTAATAGTGAAGAGAAAGCGTTAGACATCTTTCGTTCAAATGGTTCGTAAAAAAGTTTAAAAATCAATAGATACTATTAAATTTAATATCTTGGACTTAGTATTTTTAATTGTATAAAATACTAGCTGCATACTGCGCGCATTGCTATGCCACTAAGTTAAATAAATTTGAAGAAAAGACATTACACAAATATGTTTTTTTTTTTCAGAAACTTTCGTGGGCCCATGCACAGCACTTTGCTGAAGATCATCACATGATCAAATGCATAGCTTACGATTCTATAAAGGACATACAGACAAAAATTCATTTTTATATACATATAAGAAGACAGAATAGAATAGAATACTCTTTATTGTACACCAATAATATAAAAGGTTAACATAGCATTAGATTTAAGAACACGTGTTTTGTTATAGTTTAATTTTTTCCTTACAATTAATTTCCTTGGTCTTCACTGAATTGCATTACAGATGAGTTGGGATCATTTGCAGCTTCAAAAACAAAGAAGCACTGTAGGTGGCGCATACAATTATTTCAATATTACATTTTTGTCAAAGATTGCACCTGTAAGCAGTAACAAGATACGCGTGAGCCATAATAAAAGATATCCACAAATTTTGGCAGCCAGCGTCTGATAAGCAGCAACTTTGCAGACATAACTTCTTATCTCCCCTGAAATGTTCTTATTATGTAGGCATTTCCAATTATTACCACGTCCATGCAGCCCTTGGGGAGTTAACCCAATTTGGTCCTTACCGCGTATAGAAAAGGGTATCAAGTCATAAACTACAGGGGATACAATCGTAATGTAACCGGAAAATTTGCCAGACAAACTTGGCAATGATTTGGCTTGTGTTTCTACTATAGACACTTATAATTCAACAGATAGAAGGTTATATATATTTTATTTGTGTTTTCTAGGTTCATTGCTCAGATGAGGACGTTGGCGCGATGACAGTGAAAGGATTTAGAATACACAATGTTATCAAACCACATCCTCCTGAGGGTGTCGTTGGAGCCGACAAAAGGAAAGCAAGACCACCTAGCCTCAAGAGAAAGAAACCTTGATACAAAACCCTTGCCAACTTAGTTGGCATTCCAGATATATATAATACGAATTCCACATTTTTGGAATCATTCAATGTTGGACGAAACACTTCTAAAACAAAGTGCTTGAGTCTTTGTCCGACTACCACCGAGATCAGGTAATGAATGTAATAACACACACACACACATTCACACACACACCCACGCACAAACCTAATTTAATTATATAATTTTAGTTTACTCTCTGTTATCGAATTAATGTGTACTTCGTAATTGGCGTATTGTACTAAATGTAATTATTGGAATTTATAAGTTGTCAGCTGAGAAGAACCAAAAAAATATATTGAAATATGCCAATTATGAGTATTTGTATTGAAGTTATTTGGCCATATATCCAGAAAGGAGGACTCGATGGAGAGACTGGTGATTAGGGGCCAAGTGGAAGGCAAGAGATGACGCGGCCGATCACCAACCCTGTCACATAAACTGACTTAATAACCAAAACGACTGAGTCCACCATAGTCCAATGTACTCGGAACGCTTTGAATCAGAATTGGAAGCGAATCGCCAAGAATGCCTCTTCATGTGCCTCGTCAGTGCAACCACGACCGCTCTGACAAGAGGGTCCGACTCAGAAGAAAATTATTAGTAAATCGTGAATTTTCGTAAAAAGTAGTACAAAAAATAGATATTCGACAGCACAACTTAACTTTTATAGTACATACATTGTCTCCGATAAACCTAAACAGAGCAACACAAAAGCGAACTTTGTTTAGCTAGTTCAAACGCATAACAGTAAAATGTCAAGATTATCCAGCTCTAAAGTACAGTAAAAGTTTCCAAGTGCTGTAAGGAAGATAACCAAAGTACTACAATTTAATTGGCGGCGCTAACAACCTCTATAAATCCTTAATTGTCGACCAAGTATAAGTTTAGTAGTATGGATTCTATGTTCTTTTGTTTCCTACTGATTAAATGGAGAAGAATGATAAGATGAATAATTATTTTTTTTAGAATTTTGTTCTTAACCTAAATTTAAAGGTAAAGTAAGGTGCCTGTAGTACGTGTGGTGTGACGGATTTAGAAGAAACTCAAACAAAAAAAAACTTTAATCATGTTGGTTTTAGGACGATACTCTTATAAATCGTCATGTTTAATACTACCATCCCATCCTATCATCTTTTCGCCCTTGTCCCACGCTAGGGTAATCTCCATAAACTCCTATATCGCAGCGTCATACCTACATTAATGTCTCTATATGCATGTTCCCAATCTCTCTATAATAGATTCACACAACCTACCCACAACCCTTATGTCAATCCATATTCTTAAATCACAAATGTGTTACGCTGTCAAACGGGTTTTAAACCAGCATTTCTGTAAGTCACATCATGCAACACCCTCAAGACAAAAAGGGTTGGTAACCGTATCCAAATCTGTCACTACACGAACCACAGACATGCCTTGAGTTACGTCTTTATTTGGTACTAGCGGCCCGTCCCGGCTTCGCACGGGTGCGATGTTACCAGTGGTTATTGTTGTACCGCGGGTGACGAGGCGGGGCGAAACTAGTCTAAAAAAAGTTACTCCTTATATCATCAGCTACCTATCACTGAAAGTTCCGTTCCAGAGATTAACCGGAGTAAACAGAGTCTGATGATGATGATGACTCAAATTTTATTTATTAATACAGATATTCGATTTGTAGCCCTTTTCATGATTCCAAACAGTTGTTACATTACACGAATATTACATTGTATTACTTACATAAATGATTACATTCAAAATAATTATTATGCGCTTTGTGATTAAATCAACAGATTCCATGATTATGTAGCGAAATGCCGCGCACCGAGTTTGGTTATGCAAATTGGTTAGTGGAATGCATAAAGCCACATTACATTGTATTGCCAAAATAGTTAACACGCTTGTAATTATACCCAACAGAGTTTACGCGGCTAATGTTTACTTTTGTAACGTGAGAAATTAACACAGTATATCCGTGTGGTGACGGATTCAGAATACACAATGTCACCAACCCAAATCATCCCATGGGTGAGAGCAAGAGAGGGAAAACTTGATACAAACCCTGTGCCAATCCGTTTTGTCAGCGTGGCACAGTAGACTAATTTCCCTCCATGAATTTGGGGGAGGCTCGACTCAGTAGTGATCTGCTTCTCACGCTTCTTACAACGCCCTTATCAAATCAAATCAAAACTCCTTTGACAAGTCAAATAATATAATAAAATATAAAACGAAACGAAGCGAACTCGTGCAATAGTCGCAAAGAGCCAAACATCAGCCAGATCTAGTCAACAAGAGTACAATGCCCGAGCCAACCGACCTCCAGCAACGGCACCTGTGCACAAGCATGACGCATGTGGCAACCATCGCCCTCCTCAACCATATTGTAGGGAAGAGAACGACCCGCTTCACGACGCCGCCATCAGATGGTATCGGCTGGTGACATTGTGTATTCTAAATCCGTCACCACACGGACTGTGCCTATATTATGGTTTGTTTAATTTGTTAAAAAAGTTAAACGCGATAATATTTGAAGCAAATACATTTTGGATATAATTCATTAATTAAATTTACAATGTTATAGCGAAGATTCTGTATAAAAAAGCCTCTTTCACCGCACCGACCTGTCTCCAGTAATGTGTCAATTACAAAACCACTTATAGCGAAAGTGTGTAAGAAATGGTGTGTACATTAAACGCCCGCATGTAATTGCCAACACGGGAAAATTGCAAATGAGAGGTGAAATTGTGTGGGGAACGAATTGTGTTGTTACCGATGTACCAATAAACCCCGCTTTAATTCAATAAAATATGGATAAGGATGTTATTTTCTACGCACATATTTATATGCTCTTTACTTACGGCTTTATATTGTTATGATTATTTAATTATGAGTTACGTCATGTGATATAATTGAAACTCATTTTAATTGGTAAATATAGACCCTAAAATTAGTAGGGTCATCTTTGTTATGTGTTGTATGCCCGATTTTATTATCCATAGCGCATTTTGGATGGGTATGTTCAAAATCATAAACGTTACAGAACATCCAAACTAATATGCAAAATACGGCTAATACATCTATACATACAAAAAAAATAACATTTGAGTGTCTGTTTGTAATAATAAAATAACTAATTTTCACTAAATGTATTTAAACACAGTACACCTTTATTTTTTTATATTTTTAGGTCTGTCTGACTTCTTGTTCCGGCTAATCTCTGGAACGGCTGGACTGATTTTGACGGGACTTTCACTAATAGGAAGTTGATGATCTAAGGAAGAGTAACTTAGGCTACTTTTTTATAGACTTGACCACAATAGTGTGGGACGGGGGTCGTAAGATGATGATAATGGTAACTGTAAATATGACGATTTATAAGAGTTTTGAGATAAAACCTACGTAAATAAAGTTAATTTTGAGTTTGAGTTTGAATAAGTTAGCGCGGGTGAAACCGCGGGGCGCAGCTAGTAGTAATATATTAATTGTGCCCAATCGCGGCCACAGTATTTCCTCAATGGCTAGTTAATTCCAAAAAAAGTAATCATAACAAATATTTGTGGTGTAAACAGATCAGACATAATATCAACAACAATACTTAATAGCAAGAACACAACATAATATCATCATAATTTCAGCCAAAAGACGTCCACTCCTGGAAATTGGCCTCCCCTAAGGATTTCCACAAAGGCCGGTCCTACGTAATATAATTAAACGTAATCTAATTTCAGAAAATGATAAAAAAAAAGGATACGCGATAGAAAATGGTTCGCTCGCCTTGATGTTAACATGAGAATGCGGACCAAACTTATCCATATTGATTTAATCCTGAACAATGGGATAATTTGATAATTCTCGCAGAATACCTAGGGAGTCAGGCGGCTAAATGAAGCAAATTTATTCCTTTATATTACGAGGAAGGTTCTTCACTCTTTTATATTTAGACAACGTATTATTTCCCACATTTCCTTGGAATGGCACGACTCCGTACTGTATGCTACAGTCCTTGCCAATCTTAATGGCCGCTCCGAATGTAGCCGTCGGTACGAACTTGTCCTTCGTACATTTCATAACCAATATGAACGAAGCACACTCACACTGAAGGGCTGGAGACGAGGACGCTTGCGAATGGAAGACGACGCGCGCGGGCTCGCCCTGCCTCCACGCCCCCACGTACGTCCCGCTGATACATAATTAAGTGTTGTGCGCAGCGTAATGTGGCTAGGTCCGGAGCGGCCATAAAGTTTGGCGAGGACTGTATATAATTCGGATATTTTTATTCCTCTTGGATATCCTCATGGAATTTTAACCTCCGACGCAAAAAGAGGGGTGTTATAAGTTTGACGTATCTGTCTATCTGTCTGTCTGTCTGTGGCACCGTAGCTCAGGAACGGATGAAGCGATTTCAATATAGTTTTTTTGTATGAAAGGTGAGTTACGGGCGAGTGTTCCTAGACACGTTTGATGAAAATCGGTTGAATTTGAATTTGCCTTGAAGAAATCACGTGCAATTTAACAAAATCTACATTATAATAAGTGTGTACCTATAAAAATTATAAAATAAAAATTAAATTAAAAATTTAAAAAGACCCCTGACAGAATAACCTTTAAAAAGTAAAAAATAAATACATCGCGTTGGGGGACCAGGGGTCAGGTAATAAATAAGTGGGAGCGGTCCCCCAACGAGATGTATTTATTTTTTACTTTTTAAAGGTTATTGTGTCGGGGGTTTTTTAAAGTTTTATATTTAATTTTTATGTGAGGTTATACTCAGATTGGCGGGAGGATCGTAAGTAGTAAGTAAGAAAGTGTTGCCAATAAACAAATAACTACGAATCATTACCACATTTTGAGAAAAATATTTACTTGGATATTATTACTACCACTATTTAGCCTTTAAATGACTCACTGTTGAGCCTGGGCTTCTCCCTTTAAAGGGGGGTAAATTGGTCTGCTGTGCCATGCTGGTCAAACGGATTGGTACAGGGTTTCCTTTCAAGTCTTCATTCTCTTGCGGCTAGGGTTTCGGCTTTTACTTTTCTCGTGTCTTACCACACCTTCAGAAAGGTATAGAGTGGTGAAACTATGTATTCCGTATGTATGTAAATCCGTTCCCACATGGACTTGAGTATATTTTCTGCTATATATTTTGGAATAATCTTTAATCGAGCTCTGTAACTCATTCAGTATGTACAATGCCTTGTATTCTAAAGCCTCCACTACAAAAATCGTATTGTAAAGGTATGGAACAGTGGTTGCACCACAAAATGGGTCTGATAATGCTTTGATGCCATTATCGCGCTACTCACGTGACCAGAAAGTCAAGTGTATCGAGCTGCGAGGCTGGTTGGTCAGACGAGCAAAATTTCGCGCAAGATTTTTACTTAAAGTGCAGTCGCGGTGAAAATCTATACCATAGTTGAAGAATAGCTCAGTTTATTCGTTTTATTTAAAATCGAAACATCTGCCGTTGCTATAACCTGTATCGCCGGGCTGTTTACAAACATGTAATTCACGGACACAAATGACACCCTGACAAAAGACACTCTTGATTACACAAAGACACTTGCCCGACCCCGGAATCAAACCGCGGACCCATTGATCGAAAGGCTGCCACCCCTAGACCAACAAGGCAGTCAAGGCAGATGGGAAAGAGTAAGGAGCGGGCTGCGCGCGTCAGATGGGTTGTCTCGGAGTTGCATAACATTTCTATGTCGTAGGCCCTATTTATGGCCTGATTAGTTGATTTAGTCTTCTTTTACTTTAAGGGTTTGTGGCACTACATAAAATTACCCACGAAAGAGTTGGAACTCCTCCAATTACAGGACGGCTAATTACCCTAAGCCAAACTAGCCCAAAAAATAACCAGTACCAACACTTCTGACCAGCGTGTTACATACGCCCATAACAGACCAACTGCTGAGTCCGGTCTACTGCAATCCTCCATGCTGGAGGGAAATTTGCTCCACGCTGGGCTGAAGGGTTGATACTACACCTTAGGGTGGTGAAACTATAAGTTGGTCGCAGTTTGTCTTTGGATTTAAATTAGTGATGAACATAATACTATACTCGTAAACTTTGTGGGTTATGTGATCTGGTTGTGGTCAGAATGCAATCCTTAGGTATTTCGGCAGATACAACCTGACAGATAAATAGTGTATATTATCGACTGGGTTGTGTCTGTCTATGACCTATTTGTGGTTATATGGCAATCGGTTGATATCATATCAGTTATATTTATATGGAGCTTATACGTAATCGCTATTTTCTTTTAAGAGACCTACCAATAAAATAAAATAATATGTTATACTCTCCTTGCGGTATTTTTTTAAATTACAATAACAAATGAAGTAAATGCGTCCATATTTGCTTGTAGAAATAATAATAAAAATTAAAACATCGTCATTAATTTCACATAAAATATTATATTTATTTAATTCATGAATAGTACTTTTCTGAACACAGGCATTTCTACAATCTTCTTGCTTTATTATAACAACTTTTTTTATTGCCTTTGTTGGCCAACGAGCTAGCTGCCCACCTGGTGGTAAGTGGTAACCGCCGCACATGGACTTTGGCAGGAGCACAGCCAAGCCGTTGCCTAAAGTAAACGCTCTCTTTAAACCTCGTTTAAAGGAGGACATGGCGTAGCTCAAGTATTAACATAATTATTATTAACAGTCATCATCGGGCGGACCCCGGGCGCCGAAGCGAGAGTTTGGACTGCAACCGGGATACATCGCAAAGATGATGATAATCATCATTACACAATGTATTGAAAGCAGAACTCACAGAACTGGTCATAGTGTACACCCTTATGGTACACCCGTGGTTTTAGTACTTATAAGCTTAAATCATTCAGAGATGTTATTCACGATGACGATGCTCAAAAAGTTAAGCCATTTCGTTGGTGCGCAATTGAAAGTCGTCCATCTGTCGCGACACTAACTTGTTCGATGTTGCACTGTAGTTTAATATCAACGATACGTGCACAAGGTACGTGCTTCGGAAGAGGGTATTGCAGTAAATGCTGGAATAAAGTTGCATGCGGCGTTTCATAGCGTAGACTATGTACGTGTAAGTTTAAGTTACTGTGTTGAGAATATTAAACACTACTTTGTCGATTGTATGTTTAAATACCACTGCTTCCCAGCTCATAAATGACCCACTGCTGAGTCGGGCCTCCTCCAGTTACGTTGAGGGATATTAGCATACTGTGCTACTGTTTTCTTGTCTTTTGACCTTATCATTTCCTTTTGCCGGCTCTTACGACACCCCCAGGATGGAATAGGGTAGCAACCATATGTATTCTAAATCCGTCAACACACGGAACTTACAGATACAAATGACTTGATGAATGTTTGATTTGGTGAAGTTCTTCAATTTGTAGGGCGCTAGAGGTAGGGTAGGTAGTTAGAGGTCACTAGAGCTGTATCAGGAGAAGCTTGGTGTTGGCTGATGAAGGGATCCATACTTCCTTTGTTTTTTTTTTTGACAACGATACGCCTGCACTAGGTAGAACCTGGGTCGCAACGGCAGTTTACAAACATGTAATTCACGAACACGAATGACACCCAGACACAGAGCAAGTGCCCCTGGTTTTGACAAAGACACTTGCCCGACCCGGAATCGAATCCGGGACCCGTTGATGCAAAGGCGGCACATCCAACCCCTAGAACAACAATGCATTGATAGACTTTGCTTTAATAGAAAACATACAAATCAAAGTGCATACAATGTCATACATTGCTTTGAACAAATTCCTGGCAAATCAAACTTCCTTTGCTGAAGTTTTGAATCTCAAGGTTAACATGGAGGATTCGGTTGATATTAAACAGAAATAATTACGAACCGGAACAAAGTGGATCAAATTAGAAACCGGATCAAAGTGGAATGAACTCCTGGACATATTTAAGCTGACTTGGCTTCTCCCGCATTTCTAACCTTTCCTCATCTCGAATTTCAGTTATATCCCCACATTTCACCCGCCCAAGTTACTTCGCAACAATAAGTAACGCATATCTTTTTCCAAGCCCTCATCATAAATCTATAGCCAAATGTATTAAAATTTGTTGAGTGGATAAAGCATGATAACATAACAGAGAGATATTAGCATATCTAAAATTAAGTTAGGATTCGGTTGGTCAGGAATCTAATAAATCAATAAAAATATGGTTTTAGGTGGCGCTGCGTTATCTAAAATGTAGTAGATGGCGCTGTTTCGAGCATTTCAGGTTGATACATACATTTTATAATTGAAAATTAAATTAAAAATTTAAATAAACCCCCGACACAATAACCTAAGTACCCTTTAAAAAGTAAAAAAAATAACATTGCATTGGGGGACCGCTGCTACTTATTTTTAACTTGAACCCTGGTCCCCCAACCTATATATTTGCCTATATATTTGCAGATATTGGGTATCCCCCCACCCCCTTTTACCCCCAGAGTTTTTTCAGGACTCAACTTATTTTCATGGAGAATATTATTTTTTAATGTGCACGTGATGCTCTTTCATTTGAGACCCCACTCGATTATATTTACAGACTTTCGGTGATTCTTCCCCACTTTCACCCTCCATAACTTTTAAACGACTCAACCGATTTGAAACTGTATTGAAATCGCTTCATCCGTTCGCGAGCTACGGAGCCACAGACAGACACGTCAAACTTATAACACCCCTCTTTTTGCGTCGGGGGTTAAAAACTATTCAAAGAGCATTCAATCGAAATCTGTAGTAGTAGTGCAGCCCATAGATGACCCGCTGTCGAGTCGGGCCTCCCGGTGGTGGCTGATTAGGCTACCTGCCACGCTGGCCAGACGGCACAGGGATCCGTATCAAATTTCCCTTCTCCGATTTTGGTTAGAAAGTGTTTAAATACCGTTAATGTTTAATTTCAATGTGTAATAATCGCGAAAACGTAAGAAATCATCAGGTTTTCGGCCTTGTAATTTCCTTCTGTCGGCTCTTACAACATCTTCAGGATGGAATAGGGTAGTGACACTACATGGAGTATCGGACAATCGAAGCCAGACATGAAACACTATTTCATATATCCTAAGGCTATTAGAGCTACACCAATCTGTGTACAACGCTCATTACGTGACTAGAAAGGCTAGGTGTACGGGGTCGAGCGGTGACCGACATTCCAGTTATTATATTATATTTCCCTTGTTCGCAAAACCTTTCCGAGCCCGATATAAATTCAATTTATACTGGATATTGGACAAGCAGTGTAAGCGTGGCTTATTAAATGAATACATTATGGAGTAGCCAGCTGTTATTTTTGTATATGGTGCAAGAAACTGTTTTCTGTATAAAGATGCATGCAAAAATATATTTATTTCAGACTCAACATAAGTAACCCATTGCTAGGGGTGTCTTCCAATGTCGTGGAGGGCATTGACTGCCTTGTTGATCTAGGGGTCGCATATGCCGCCTTTGGATCAACGGGTCCCTGGTTCGATTCCGGGGTCGGGCAAGTGTCTTTGTGTAAACCAGAGGCACTTGTTCTGCGTATGTGTCTCATTTGTGTTCGTGAATTACATGTTTGTAAGCTGCCCCGGTGATACAACCGTAGTGCAGGGGTTAGGAATTTCTTGAGAAACAAAAAACAATTTGCTCACTACGCCACGCGGAGCAGACCGTTTGGCACAGACTCTCTATCACTCTATCTATCTCCTGTTGCTAGGACTATACCCTAAGAGTACCATTGGTGACATTGTACTATTCCCTAAAGACAGTCTACTAAATATGTAACCAGAACTTTTAGGTTTGAAATTTCATGAAACAAAAGCTATACCTATTTTTGCTCGTTGGTCTAGTGGTCAGATGTGCCGCCTTTGGATCAACGGGTCCCGGGTTCGATTCCGGGGTCGGGTCAGTGTCTTTGTCTAAACCAGAGGCACTGGCTCGGAGTCTGGGTGTTATTTCTATCTATAATATGTATGTATTTACAAAAAAAATGTATATAAGTAGTTTATCATCCATCTCGTTACCATAACACAAGCATTTAGTTGCTTAACTTGGGACGAGATGGCGTTGTGTGAAATGTCCAAGGATATTTATTTATATTTATTTTTTGTATAAATCAACGGAACCCCTGCTCTAGGACTAACCTGTATCACGGAGGCAGTTTACAAACATGTAATTGACACTCAGACTCAGAGCACACACTTGCCCGACCCCGGAAACGAACCTAGGAACCGTTCATCCTAAGGCGGCACGTCAACGTCAAAAATCGTAAAAATTAATTTCAGAACCTTAGCCAGGTCCCTTATTCTTCGTTAATAAATCGTGCCTGTCTCATTTTGACGTCCATTAAAGCATATAAACAACTCAGAGCAAAGTAATAACCAAATAAACAACACCCTTTGTTAACCACATCATTTGTTGATCTTACAAGCAGCTCAACTAATTTCCGAACAGCAAGTGACATGCAGGCCTTTTGTTTCATTAGTCGTTCAACTAATGCGTCGGTCCTACAATTAGTTACAGTTGCGGCTCGACCGCTGCGGTCACGGCGCTACACTTCACTGTTACATATTGAGGCAACATGTATTTTTAAGGACCACACATTTTAATTAGATATTTAGATAGATAACACTTTATTGTACAATAAAACAGTATTACACACTATGAACAACTTACGACAGTATACATTTTATGTCAATTGCACAATAGGCGGCCTTATCGCTAAAGAGCAATCTCTTCCAGGCAACCCACACATGGCGTCAAGGAGAGTTCTCTATACTATATTGTGGGACGTTTCAGTATTATATATAACAGAAAACTATTAAAAAGAATTACTCTGTCACTGAAGGAAATCACGAAGTGTTTTATTTTTATCGGAACAAAAGTCGAGCTACAAGATAGCGCTGATTAGAATTTATGCACTGGTTGGAAACCACATTTTGTCGTGGTAACAAAGAAAAAATCCCGTCCAATAAATTTAGAGGAGGTCCGGCTTAGCAGTGGATCATTCACGGGCTGAGTTGATTAATAATAAGAAAAAAGTACAAAATAGCCTAATTTCCTTCCACGAATTTGGATGAGGCTCGACTCAGTAGTGGGTCATTTATGGCCTGTAACGACGACAAACAATGAAGAAAAACATTATATAATATGCACATTCAAAAGCTTCTCATAAACTAAGCTCTTCTGACTAAATGGATATAAGATTGCTGAAAAATTGGTTTGGATAAGTTAGTGAAAGGCTCCGTAGGCCTTTCTTGTTCTGCACTAGACGTTCGTATTAGTTAGACAAATATTAACCGTAAGGAATTTTCGAGAACTCTATCCAAGTTTCCGTAGTGTAGTGGTTATCACGTGTGCTTCACACGCACAAGGTCCCCGGTTCGATCCCGGGCGGAAACAATATTTTTGTGTTTGTGTAACTTGACTTTACTTTACCATATAATTAAATCATTCAACTCGCCTAATCACAAGTTCAGTGATGACGATGAAACATTTCTTATAAAAAAAACAAATAGTAATTCTATTGATGTCTTACTTTCGGTGCTTGAATTAAAAATTGAAAGCAATTTCTCCCAATCATGTTCCAAAAACCTAATTACAGATTCCGAACGCAGTCCACATTGAAATTCTGAACCGTTTGCCCTGTCATGTCTTTTAGCATGAATAAACAGGACACATCCGTGCCCATGTATTTAGACCCAATCTCTCTTCTCACATTAATATTCGTCCTTTGTTCTTCAGCAGATAAATTAAGTGAACTGAGCTAATCTGTATCAGCACTGCTCCAACTTTCTCCTTAAACTCAACAATTTATTGGGGCAATTTCGTCACAGTTTGATAATTCCCCATTTTTATGGGGCCATCCGCTATAAAATTTATGCGGTCGTAACGCTTGGATAGTCGTGCTTTTCAGGGTCACCATATGAATTTTATTTACCATATAATGCCATATGGTGACGTATTTTAGCGGACCATATACTATACTACCCTGAGGGATAGAAGTTTTATAAATAATTAAATATAAAATTTTAATACCGATGAGACTATTTATAACTTACTGCACTCAAAACTCAAAATTTGGGTTGATTTTAGTAATCTAATTTTGGGTTCATGTCCGCCTCGAAAATTTGTGACACTGAAGCCGTGATACAGTATCTTCTTATTAGTACGGTAAGTGTGATTCTTACTCGACAACCGTTCACCTACAATAGTCATATTTAATTATATCTAAGTGATGGTTGTACTTATTCGTATTCGATAAATACCAAAAAAAGTCATGCTAGCCAGATGATTAATGCAGATGACGATTAGCTTGATATGTAACATCTCTTGAAATTTGACCAGGTGTCACACAACAGTGAGTTGCACGTGGTGAGATTTTATCAAAACTGGCAACCCTGACTTCGATCTGATAATTGACGTCAACATGACGTCGTTTAAACATATCCAGCTTTTGGCAGTAAAGGGAAGTGAAACGAAAAGGATTTTCTCGCAAGACTGACAGCAAATGAGCTGGGTAATTATTTCGCGTTCGGAAAACGATTTTCTGGCAAATATATAAATAAACATGAATCACCGAAAGGTAAAAATAATGTGGTATGTGATGGAGTTAGTGATACAAGTGAGTTTGATAGTGATAAATTTGCAATTAACCAGTAAAGTTGAAAGCATGACCGTGGCTAAAAATCGTAAAAGTAAGTTCTATTATTTGTCAATAACATATTTCTTATGATAGACCTCTGACACGTCACCACCCACGGGTCATGCAATTTGGCTCACGTTAAGGTTCTTCTGCAGTATAGCAGCTGCAGTTGGAATCGTGCTTAACTGCTACGTCTTATTTCTGTAATCGTATTTGGTATACGTATTTATATCGAGACCTTAGTCGTCGTTTCAGTCCATAAATGACCCACTACTGAGCCCACTCCAAATTCATGGAGAGAAATTAGCCTACTGTATCACGCTAGTAAGACGCACAGGGTTTGTATCCTTCTTTCGCAGCTAGATGATCTGCCTTTTACGTTCTTTTAACCACCTCTTATGATACCCTCAGGATGCTATGGGTTAGTGACATTGTGTATTCTAAATCGAACACCACACGGAAACGATATCCTTAAGAAAAAAAAATGTTAGGATGAAGGATTAAATCATAGTTATTTGTAAGCCTCCCACACTTATGGACATTCTTACTCCTAATAAAAACTCCAGTAATTTTTGCTAGAAAAGGGATTGTTTTCTTATGCGGGAGCGATAAGCATTTTTTTAATCAAATATTGGTTAGAAGATGCCTTCCAAAAATAATCACTAGATCACGATAGTTTTAGCCGTTCGGGATATTTGTTTCAGACATACCAACACAATCGGGCCTCCTCTCATCACAGGGAGGGTAAATAGCCTACTGTGCCACGATGGCCAGACGGGCAGGATTTCGTTTCAATTTTTCTTTCGTTTCGGCTAGGCCATGTCATTTCCTTGTATCGGCTTTTATGACAGCCTCGGAATAGTATGGGGGTGGTGACACCATGTACTCTAAATCCGTCACCACACGAATATTTCTGTATTGTACCAATAGTTATTTCTGTTAAAACCAGGTGTGGTTAACTATTTACCCGTTACTGGAATCACAATAGCTTTTCACAAAGTTTTAATTATACTCCGTAACTATTACCGGTCGTTGGAGTATTCACTAATTACATACTGATCTAGAATGCGGTAGTGTGCTAAACTTAGCCAGTTACGGTTGGGGCAAGGATTTGCAACGACTTTTTAACCGACTGTAAATAGGTGTTGTGCAATTCAGTTGTATTAAATTTTTCAAATATTTTTGTTTTACGAGTACATTAGGCCACCGCGTTATGCGAAAACCTCCTTCAATATCAGTTTTATGCTTCAGGATGTGTTTCAGGACCCACTACTAGGTCAAGCCTCCCCCAAATTCACGGAGGGATATTAGCCAACTGCACCACACTGGCAAGATGAGTTGATACAAAGTTTTTATCAAGTTTTCCTTCTCTTGCGGCTAGGAGATCTGCTTGCTTTGATCTGTATTATATCTAAACTTGTGTTAAACCATTATTAGGTGCAATTTTAACTTGGGGAAATAAACCTGCTATTCTACGTTAGCAACACACGCGTTTAATTTTCTCTTGGGGCTTGTTTTGTAGCCATGTTACCCCTTCAGTTGAGAGCCACAACATTAAGTTGATGAAATATCAACTGTATAAAAACTGGTATTAATATTACAGAAATTTCCATAAAAATAAAATTAAACAACGCGGCCATAAGCTATTTCACTCATTATAAAAATAAAGATACCTTAACAATAGGTTAATAACGGTTTAAATTTTGAAAACGGTGATTAAGAACGGAAACAGCGCTTGCGGCAATAAATTTTAAACAACGAACACAACATTAATTGAAATTGTACTTCGATAAATGTTCCGATAATAACTCAGAGCGGTAACTGTAAGTAATTTTCTACATGACGTTATAAATTTACGAACATCCGTTCGTGTGTTGTGGAGCCAAAACTTTTTAATGACTGCTCATATATTCGGGTGGCAAAGGAAACTGTGCTTTAAACTGTGGTTATTAAGGCCACAACTAAATTGTGTCAGATGCTAGTGTTGTGCTCGGCGTATCGTAAACAATCTGCTGTAACTACTTTAATGCTGCGCCGTATAGTTGGTGAAATATTAATTGTTATTGAGCGCTTTAAGGTGAAATGTCACATATAACTTTTTGGTGTACTGTGAGCTGATTCTGACGCAATAAAGTATTTTATGGAAATTGTTGTTTTTTACGTTCGGATTTAGGATACTCTATGTCACCAACCTTGCAAATATCTGTAATAAGCTAGTTGATTGATTGAATTTTGCTTTTGATGGAATATTGAACTAACTACTACTCAGCCCACAAATGACCCACTGCTGAGTCAAGCCTTCTCCTGTCACAAGGAGAGTAATTAGCCTACTGCGCTACGCTGGCCACACGGGTTGGCACAGGGTTTCGTTTCACGTCTGCGGCGGCGTGGTTCTGCATCAGATCCCACAATGCCGCAACAGGACGCGAGTTGGAGCACTCCGGGGAGATTTTGTGGGTAGGCCCCCACTATGGGGGAAAGTCCCACACTCCCCTTGCTGGCCATCCCCGTTGCCGGCGAGGAAGTCCATAAAGGATTTTACCCCGGGCGAACAAAAAAAAAAGGGTTTCGTTTCAGATGCTCCTTCTCTTGCGGCTAGGTTTTCGGCCTTAAAATTTCCTTTTGTCGGCTCTTACGACCCCCGGGTTGGAATGGGGTGGTGACACTGTGTATTCTAAATCCGTCACCACACTGACTTAAGTAAAATCATACTGCACACCCACAGGTGAATTTAAGTGAGCTGTCTCAAGCGAGACTTGCAGCAAATTGCATTGTCCTGGGTCGCTTCATACGTTCGCCGCAACGAAATAACTTTAACCTCTCAGCTAAAGCAAATCTTCGTATTAATATTTTCATTACTCATTCTTATACTGTTGTTGTTGTATTTTATATAATGATTTTTAAGTGTATCTGAAAGAGATGGGATTTGAAAGAAATAGGAGAAGAAAGTCAAAAAGACAGACAGGTGCTCGTTACATACTTTTTTGCCACAGACACGTTAATCTTGTAACACCCTTATTTTTGCCGTAGGTTAAAACTGTTAATAAATAGAGCATCAACTCGTTAATGTAACACACATTACTAAAATATACGTATCAAAGTAGTGACAAACCCAATATGTGCCGAATGACCAATTTTATTGGCGTGTTTACGAGTTTATTTTATGGTGGCGTAAATATGTATCGATGTGACACATAAGATTATGGTGTGAACTCACACAGGGACACTTTTTATGTCGAAAATAACTACGTATGTGTGAGATGATAAGTCAAAGTTCATCAATCTTGAGGAAGCCAAAAAATTATTAAATAATAACTCTGTACAAATGTTGTTTTCACATGTCTGGCTGAGCATATTTTAATGAAATTGAAAGAGCACATATGATATAGGGTGCTCATATACGCAAAAATAAAACTGCTTAAAATTTATAAAATGAGGGCTGGGCTACGTAAGGCCACAACTAAATTGTGTCAGATGCTAGTGTTGTGCTCGGCGTATCGTAAACAATCTGCTGTAACTACTTTAATGCTGCGCCGTATAGTTGGTGAAATATCAATTGTTATTGAGCGCTTTAAGGTGAAATGTCACATATAACTTTTTGGGGTACTGTGGGCTGATTCTGACACAATAAAGTATTTTAAGGAAATTGTTTTTTTTTTACGTTCGGATTTAGGATACTCTATGTCACCAACCTTGCAAATATCTGTAATAAGCTAGTTGATTGATTGAATTTTGCTTTTGATGGAATATTGAACTAACTACTCCGCCCACTAATGACCCACTGCCGACTTTGTAATTAGTGTACTGTGCCAAGCAGACGGATTGGCACAGAGTATCGTGTCAAGTTTTCCTTCAAATATAATTAATAATATAAGGATAGAATGGGATAGTGGCACTTTGTGCTTTAAATTCCTCACCAACCGGTTACTTATTTATTCATAAGAAAGTTATCTGTAAACTAAAAAATATATGCTAGTATTTTGTCCTGGTTTAGTCACAACTGTAATCAAAATACATACTTGTATTCTAAGTAATACAAACCGAATTGACATAATAATACCAATTCAATCATAAAGTAGGAGCAATAGAGAAGTAGGTCATTTTCTTTCACTAACAGGCTTTAGTTCGCAATTCAATAACCGACTTCAAAGAACCAATTGATCGGCCAAGCTTTCTTTAATGAACAATTTAGGCAAAGAAAACCAATCAACTATATCTTCAGTTAAGTGGCGGCCACAAATGGCCGATTTATTGGCGGATTGAGGCCACAATAAGCCGGAAGGGAGGCTGAGATGTGCCGATAGTTTATCGCCCAGTCCATTATTTTGTCCTGCATTGTTGAAACTCGCTTCTGTGTGTTTTGTTACTTAATATAATTTGTTCGGAAAGGGTGCGTTGAGTTTCCTTTTTGTGGTCGAACAATATCCGCCACGGAACTTCCTTAAGGAAATTTTGAATTGAAATAGACGCTGAGGTAACAAAGAGCATTTATATCGTGAAATCTATACAACACACTTATTATTAACGCCCAACCTATTTACATTGAATCGTATCTGTGTTGTGACGTATTTAAAATACATGGTGACATCATCCCATACCATCAGGCGGGTTTTGTAGGAACCGACAAAAAACAAGGCTGTTAACCTAGCGTCAAAAGAAGGAAAACTTGAAACGAAGCCCTGTGCCACGCTCGCCATACGGGTTGGGGAGCGTGACACGGTAGGCTAATTACCCTCTATGTAATGGGAAGAGGTCCGAGTCCGCAGTTGGTTAATGATGTATTTGACATATGTTAGATATTAGGTTTGTGCAGTGTAATTTCGAAATAATTTGTTTATTTCCAAAAGTTGTCCGGATGAGATCGCAACCAACGAAAAGACCGCCCGATGAATACTATATTAGTGTAAGTATTATAAGCCTTTCACTTTGTAATTGCTTCATTGTACAAGATTAGTGTGCAAGGCTGTCGTCTGTCCGTCCCTATGTATGCTTAAATCTTTAAAACTACGCAACGGATTTTGAAGCGGTTTTTTAATAGATAGAGTGATTCAATAGCAAGGTTTATAATGTATAATAAATCCATAATATAGTAGAGAAACACTGATAAATTTAGAGGTTCATCATTGCACCCGTGCGAAGCCGGGGCGGGTCGGTACTCAATTAATATTTTAATAAAAAGTGTTAGCGTAAGCGTCAAGGAATACGCACAGTTAATAAAACCGGGAGATAAACAATAGCTCATTCCACTTACGAAAACATTTGTCCGTTTTTCAAATAACAAATTTTACGAGCTTTTCCCACCTGAAAATTCTTATAACGATTATGTATGCGAATAAATTTATTCGTGTGGTTCCAGGTAGTGCGGCTGAATCCGGATTTGAAATTCAGATTTCCAAATGGTCATACGTTTTGCTCCGTATATTTGCAAGGTTTCTGCAAGTGCGCCAAAGTGCCTGTGCCTTGGAACAAATCAAACAGGAAGACGTTGGAAATGATTGTGAATGATACTACAACTACTACTCAGCCTATAGATCACTCACTGATAAGTCAGGCCTCCTCCAGTCCCCGTGGAGATACAGTCAGGGCCCACGGGGCAGCAAGCGCGGGACGGTACACCCCGGGGACGTTTAGTGGGTATGACTCCGTCTCCTGACAGAGGCGGAGGGGACTCCCACACATCCCCTGTTGGCCATCTCCAGGCTGGCAGGGATAGTCCATAAAGGATTCTACCCCGGGCAAAAAAAAATAAAAATAAAAGGCCTCCTCCAGTTACATGGAGGGTAATTAGCTTACTGTGCTACGCTGGCCAGACGGGTCGGCACAGGGTGTCATAGCAAGTTTTTCTTCTCTTGCAGCTAGGTTTTCCTTCTCTTGCAGCTAGGTTTTCGGCCTTGTCATTTCCTTTTGTCGGCTCTTACGACACCCTCAGGGTGGAATGTGGTGGTGAAACTGTTTATTCTAAATTCGTCGTCTGACGTCGAATGATACGGAACAGCTGCTAAAGCTGGCGTGGTATGTTTTAGGGGTTAAAATTGTGATAAAATGAAGCTCTACATTTTGTTTTTATACATACTTTAAGTTTGATATAACAATGTCATCTAAGCAAAAAGCAAAAGCCTACTGTGCCAGGCTAGCTACACTGCTTGGCACAGGGTATTGCGTGTGATTGCTCTCACTAATCTGTCAGACTTGTTTGAACCACCATCATTGTGACCCTTTTATTTAAAAGAGCAACCATAGAGTTTCTTGCCGTCTCTTCTCTGTGGAATGGCATTCCAAACCGGTGGTAAAAACTAAATGATTAACTATGTTTAATTTTAACTAATTGAAATCATTCGTAAGAAGTTATTCGAATAAAAAACACTTTTATTTTGATTTTGTATCAAGTTTTCCTTCTCTTATGGCTCGCTTATTGGACCAACACATCAAAACATATCCACTACCGCTTCCAATTAAATCTTTCAGCATCGAAGCCACTTGGTATTCGATTTTATCGTTAGTTTTAATCGGATTCCTTGGCGCTCGCAATGCTCGCCCATAATGGACGAGCATCACCACAAACAGATGTTTGCACTTTAATTGGGTCACTCTTGCTGTTTGCTATTATCTATTCGCAAACCGATTTAAGTATTCAATATGATTGTATTGAACATTGTTTGATCTTTTTATACAGCCGATTTTTATGGTCAATTGAACAATGTTCATGCGTCTCATCAAGCTTGCATCTGCCAATGTTATCTCGGTCTATGCGATCGGTAACCGTCTAAACTGAAATTAAACAAATTGAAACTAAACATGCAATATTTTTTTGTACATTTGAAGACATGTCATCTAGTCTGCCCCGTGACCACGACTGCTGCAAAGCATTCGAAAAGTCAGGTATTAAGTAACGTAATATACACGCGATTAATCCGTTAAGTGTTTAATTACAATGTGTAATAATCGCGAAGACCTAAGAAGTCTAAAGTGACTTAGTTATAGTTGGAAACGAGTATTTTCTAGTACTACTTTTCAGCCCATAAATTACCTTCTACTGAATCGAGCCTCCTCCAACTACACGAAACTACACGGAATGTGGGTTAGCGTAGGGTTTCGTATCAAGTTGTCCGTCTCTTGCGGCAAGGTTTTCGGCCTTATTATTACTTAATGTGGGCTCTTAATTTCTCAGGACGAAATGAGGTGGCGAAACTATGTATTATAAATTTATTATAATTTTTATTTTCTTTAATAGTTAAATTGTTAAAGTATCAGGTTAAGGAAATTCAAAATCTAACCAATATAATTATTATTATTTATTTATACTTATACATATAGTTTTTAAAGAATCTTCTAAATAGGTCATGTCTGTGGCCAGTAAATGTATTTACTGGGGCTATTGCACTTAATGCTTGCTACGAGGATGCTACGATGCCTACAAGCCGCTACGGCGTATGTAGTAATTCTACAAGTAATAGTTTACTTATATTTTGATTTTACTTCCTATAGAAATAAATCTGCAGCGTCCATCTATTAATCTGGGTAACAAAATTACTATCCTAATTGTCTAACACGAAATTGCTAGCACCAAACTAAGCATCCACGAGTCAATCAATTTAGAGGCGAATTAGTATTAGCTGTATAATGTTCCTACTAATGATTCACACTCAAAATAGTATTTTGTGATATATGAAAAAAGTAGTAAAAGATCATATTATCAATTTATAATTTAGTATGAGTAAGTAAATAAATGATAATTTTTTTTATAGCTAAAAAATATCATAGAAAACGTAACTGCAAGTTTTTTCGCTGCATCTGCGCTGCTGCAGAGCAGCATTTTTAACCGGTGGAATTTCACTCTCAAAATTTTCATAACAAAGTCAAAATTCCCCATTTTTATATGTTATCAATCATTTACTATATTCTAGACAATCATCTGTTATTACTACTATCAATCACCTTTAAATATCCGATGCCTTTTTCTCAATGTCTAACTAAAAAGAAAGAAACAAATATTTTATTACAGGACAAGAAATAACAAATTAAATTATAAAAATAACGATTTAAATGGTCCTGTAATTGGGCCCAAGCTCAGCATTTTGCTGGCCAGCTAAGTCCAGCGCTGTTCTTCCGCCAGGGACCAATTTGGTGAGGACGCGGACGTAAATACCAACAACAACAAATAGATCATAAAAAATAAAATAAAACTAATGAAACAATAACGTAAATCCAAGAAAAGAAAAGGAATCAAAAATATAATAATAATAAAATATAATTATTATTGTTAAATAGGACTACATAAATTTATATTATGACAATAATTTTGAAATTAAAATAGTCAAATGGCACTAGTATCATGTTGCATGGTACCTTGAGCGTCTTGGTGCAGAAACATAAACTTTTTTAATTTAATTTTAAATAATGCAGCCGAATGCAAGCTCCTTATAAGCGGCGGTATATTATTCCAGCACCTTGACGCTGCATACCGGAAACTTCCCCTGAAAGCCGCTGTGCGATGCCGTTCTATGGCAAGTTGGATGGAACAATAACGGGAACTGACCTGCCTTCTGCTGGTGACCCAAGAAAGCTTCTCATAAAGATACGTGGGAGCCTTCTGGTTTATTATGGTTGTATGGTGTTCCCTTTTAATATTGCAAGCATAGCCAGATGTAGCTTAACTTGTAGATCGATTCATTAGGCACAGTACTAGTCAACACATTTTTTTTTAATATTGTTATCGAATATCTTATTACCATTAATTAAAAGGGTTCACATCCACTCAAGCTCTTTCATGAACTAAATTAACCGAAATGTTCTTCTTCACTGGATCAGAAAGATAAGGTTTGAAAAATGTTTAGTTTACTGCGGCGTAATAGGGTAAAATTGGGTATAAACACCGAACTTTTTAAGAAAATGTTTCTATAAAACCTTAATGGCTAACCTATATAATTTGCCTACTACTATTACTACCAACTTCTGAGTCACGTTCCCCCAATTACATGGAGGGTAATTAGCCTACTGTGCCACCTACTGGCCAGACGGGTTGGCACAGGGTTTGTATTTATTTATTTATTTAAACTTCATGCACATAAGTGTACAAAGGCGGACTTAATGCCATGGGCATTCTCTCCCAGTCAACCTATAAGTGGTGCAGAGAACCAAATGGTAGGTGCACAGTATACAATAAATTAGGACACAACTTAAATTATATGCTAAAAATATAATAATTAAAATTGTATCAAGTTTTTCTTCTCATGCGGTTAGGTGATCTGCCTCTTACGACCCTTTAGTCGCCTCGTACGACACCCTCAGGATAGGGTGGGTTGGTGACATTGCGTATTCTAAATCTGTCACCATACGATTTCTAATAGACCATGTAAATTCCGGTTTTCCCTCTATCCCGTTCCCCTCCCATTCAGGCAGCTCCAGTAAACGGGTGGTAGTTTAAATGTAGGTATATTACCATTTAGTCAGTGCTATTAAAAGTATAACACTTAAAAATAGTAGTTAGTAGTTAAATAGTAGTGGCACTCGTATCAATTTCCGTATTAGGCAGCTCTCGTTAATGCGCGTTTTACGCTGATTTGCGGCTTTGTATGGCTGTCGTGTTAACTGCCAGCGAACGTGTCTCTTGCTAACTAGACAATCTATAAATTAATTGTCATTAACTTAAGATTGTCAGGAAGCAATTTATGCATATGAACCTAAGAATATACAATCAGTAATATTGAAAAAGCCCTTAATAGTATAATATTAAAACTGAAATAACTATATTATTAAAATGACTCCCTTTAGGCAAGGTTCCGAAGATACTGGCAGCTTTCCCCCTTTGAATAGCTAGACTGATTCTTTGTCCGAGGTAGCTGCCAGATTTTCGTTCTCCTGTGATGTCGACTAACCTCTTTGCTATTTTATACAAATTGTAATATTTGTACTTAATATCAATTAATACTAATATATTATATCACACCGCAATATTAGCTGTGAATATTTTACAGAATAAAATATGTTTTAACATAAAAATAAAATACCTGTAAATATACCAAATAACTGATTATTAGCGGAATATCATTATTGGAGCTATTGTTGATACATGTACAGGAGACTTCTAATGGAGAAAAAACATGAAACATTTTATGAATGTTCGTCTGATTGCAAAGTTAATCTCAAAAGGAACTGTATTCATGTAGGTTTTATTACAAAACTAATCATCGTAATGTTTGAAACTACCATCATCATCGTTTGTCCCCGGTGTTACGCTAGGCGGTAGTCACGTCATATCTACATTCTTATCTTTTTTTTATTTAAATAATATGTCATGTTTACAGAAACAGAACAGTGAGACAAATGCGACAGCTTAAAGCCAATAAAGTCATTTATACAGGTTGTCCCAAAAATAGCACGCCACAGCGACACTGGAAGTAGGCTAGCCCTCGTAGGTTAATCCACAAAAAAATGGCTGAAATAAAATTAAAAACTGTAATAAAAAATTAAACATTAAGTCATTAACATTATTTGAACGAAATAAAGGGTTATTTAAAAAAAAAACAAAATTTCTAATATCTCGAATAGACCAAGGGCTAGCCTACTTCCAGTGTCACTATGGTGTGCTATTTTTGGAACAACCTGTAAAATAAAAATTAAATTAAAATTTTAAAAAACCCCCGACACGATAACCTTTAAAAAGTAAAAAATAAAAATAAATAGTTACTTTGCGTTGGGGGACCTTTCCCACTTATTTATTACCTGACCCCTGGTCCCCCAACGCGAAGGTTTTTTTTTTTTTTACTTTTTAAAGGTTATCTTGTCGGGGGATTTTTAAAATTTTTAATTTAATTTTTATTTTTACTTTTTATAGGTACACACTTATTATAATGTAGATTTTGTTAATTTGCACGTGATGCGCTTTCATTTGAGACCCCACTCGATTATATTTGCAAACATTCGGTTATTCTTCCCCACTTTCACCCCTTATAACTTTTAAACGGCTCACCCGATTTTCATCAAACATGTCTAAGAACACTCACCCGTAACTCATCTATCATACAAAAAAAACTTTATTAAAATCGCTTCATCCGTTCGCGAGCTACGATGCCACAGACAGACAGACACCCCTCTTTTTGCGTCGGAGGTTAAAAAATGAAACCCGCCAAGAGGCCGCCATAAATGGACTTATGAGGTAGCTGGAAATAGCTCAAGAATTATATTACAAGCAATTTATTTTTCAATCAAATATCTTACGCCGTTTTATTCTGAAAAATATAATGTCAGCAGCATACACCGCGATCGCAGCGTGGGTCATTATACAGTTCGAAATCAATTTATCTTATGCAAAACGACCAATGAACGGATATAAATTATTCATATTCAATTACGGGAAGACGCGGACGTCGGAGAATTTATGATTTGCGACCGAATACGAGGCCTTGGATTTGCTGAAAGGGTTGTTATTTAAAGATTAACATTGAGAAGTTAGAAAGTATGGCCTACGCTAATATGCATAAAGCTTAATTTTCCTTTAAAAAAAGGTGTACGATATAACTCGACCTGCTTAACAGCTTGTTGTTTTTCTACAAAAAAAAATGCGTGATTATATATATACATTATGTATGTATAAACAATACATTTTTTATGATCCGTGTGGCGATGGATTTAGAATAAATAATGTCACTATCCCATTCCATCCTGAGGGTGTCGTAAGAAGCAACAAAAGCCTAGCTGTAAGAGAAAGAAGAGAAAACGAAAAACGGCAGGGTTCTGACACTACTACTTGTACTACTCAGCCTATAAATGACCCACTACTGAGTCGGGCCTCCACCAAATTCACAGAGGGAAATTAGCCTACTGTGACACGCTGGCAAGACGGGTTGGCACAGGTTTTGTTTCAAGTTTTCCTTCTTTTGCGGCTAGGTGATCTGCCTCTTGCGTTCTTTTGCCTCGTTGGTCTAGTTGTTAGATGTGCCGCCTTTGGATCAACGGGTCCCGGGTTCGATTCCGGGGTCGGGCAAGTGTCTTTCTCTAAACCAGAGGCACTGGCTCGGAGTCTGGGTGTCATTTCTATCTATAATATGTATGTATTTACAAAAAAAAATGTATATAAGTAGTTTATGATGCATCTCGTTACCATAACACAAGCATTAAGTTGCTTAGCTTGGGACGAGATGGCGTTGTGTGAAATGTCCAAGGATATGTATTTATTTATATTTATTATTTATTTTTAGTCGCCTCTTGCAACGGGTTAGTGATATTTTGTATTCTAAATCCATCACCACATGGACTCTTAATTTGCACTAATCTACTTTAAATATGTTATATTAGATTCTCCCTGTCCTCCGTACTAGTAGAAACTTTTAATTGTAAATTAAATAACGCGTACAATAGTCTCATTGTCTATAGAAGGTCAAAGATACTATGTACTTAAAATCCTTTTCATTCACATTTCTTGATAAAATGAATGTTCATTTCGTGTTGACATCGAGTTACGTAGTAAAATGTCAGCGACGCGTAACGTCAAACACCTACAGAAGCACTTTATCAAACAAACAAAAAACTCCTTGTGACATTCCTCATAGAATTTTATTCGAACCAACCGACTGAATAGTTTCTACTGTACACGTTTAGGGTTCCGCTATAAGAAATATCTGATATATAAACTATTTAATCAGTGTACATATAAAAAAGCAGCTCGTTTTATCGTGATATATTACGACATAAATTAACTTATGGGGTAACTACTATATATACATATAACTTGTGCGCCAATTAATAAAACCTAATCATAAATACATACAAAACGTTGGTCATCTATGTCACTTAAACTCAGTAACGTATTAGCAAAATATGATTATTTATGTCTCAATAAATAGGCGTTGGATTAGCTGAAGTTGAATTGATACTATTTGTCATTAGAATATTTCATGTCGTAAGAAAAGGTAAGCCAAGCCATGCGTCGATAATGTATGTATATACAGGGTGACTGGTAAAAGATGGAATATTTTCATAGACACGATAGTGAATGGTGTATGGAAAATACGTGACATGTGACCTGTAGGCGGTCAAAATAACGATTTACGCAAATGACTTTGTAGGTGTGAGGAGTTGTGTGTGAATGTAGGTATGACGACTGATAGGTGTGTGTGGAGACTACCACCTAGTGTGGGAAAGGGGCCGTAAGATGATAATGGTATTTATAAATATGGCGATTTATAAGAGTTTTGTGATGAAACCTACGTAAATAAAGTTCCTTTTGAGTTTGAGTTTTGAGTTTGAAACTGTTTGTGAACATTTAATTTCGCTATTTATGCGTATATCAAAACATTTATAGGATGATACAGCCTTTGAAGTGCCAATTCTTTTTCCAGAATTTGGTGGCAAAATGAGGCCTTTAATATGTACAGTCTCAACAGAAGAAACATTATAATCAGGCATAGAGTAAGAATGTACGGAATCCAATTCCCTAAAATGCATGACCATTTTTTTCCGTTCAGCGAAGCCATTTCCAATTCAATACAGAGGAATGTAAATGAAATAGAGCCGGCAAGTTATGCCTCGCCTGTCAAAAGATAAAGAAAGGTTTGTTCTAAAAGATAATGCGTCTATTTTTAGACGTGTCGTTTGTTTTTTGCAAGCTGAATATTTTATGAAATCTTTTACCGCTTACCCGAAAATACATTTGACGGAATATTTTACTTAATAATTTTATATGTTCGAACACGAATCAATTTCTCTCCATATGGTTGGAGGAGGCTTGACCCAGTAGTGGGGATTTTAAAGTACATCACTCCGGTCAGAAATGTTGGCGTAGGGATTGTATGAAGTTTTTTTGTATAGAGTATAGATTTTCGACCTTTTATGACACGCTCAGAGTGGAATGAAGTGACATTCTGTATTTTATAATATTGGATATCACCTAAGTATGCAACTACTGAATATTATTCCCGCTCTTCTCTGTAGAACAGCGTTTTGAACCGGTGGTAGTTTGTCAGAGTTGATGAGGTAACACACAAGAACTTTATCGGAACTGAAAGCATTAAATAACTATTTATTTTGCTCTTTGCCCTAATTCAGATGGCTTTCTTATATCACTACATAGTATAAAACAAAGTCGCATTCTTCTGTCCGTCCCTATGTATGCAATAATCTTTAAAACTACGCAACGGATTTTGAAGCGTTTTTTTTTAATAGATAGAGTGATTCAAGGGGAAGGATTTTATGTATAACCCACCCCCGCTTTGCACGGGCGAAGCCGGGGCGGGCCACTAGTTATACTATATATTAAACTTATATTATCTAATAATACTATTTTAATATCCATGTGGTGACGGATTCAGACTACATAGTGTCACTACCCCATTCCATATTAAGGGTGTCGTAAGAGCCGACAAAAGGAAATGAAAAGGCCGATAACCTGGCCGTAAGAGAAGGAAAACTTGATGCATCCTTTGCCAACCCGTCTGGCCAGCGTGGCATAGTAGGCTAATTACCCTAGTAAAAAAAAGTTACTATTGGGTTATTATTTGTATACGTTATGTAAAAGAATTTAAACTTCTAGTATGTTACACCGTAAATCTTTCATAATTATTCGTAATATATGAGATTAAATAGTAACTGTAGTCGTTAAAAAAATTGAAAATGAGAAGCAGATTTTAACAAATAAAAACAAAGCTAATTAGCAGAGACCAAATCTATCAAAACGAGGCCCGTCCGAAACAAGACTAACAATAATTTATTTATTTGGCAGACAACAGAGGTCCATAGGTTAGTGACAGGCAGCTTAAAAACTATGTTAGTTAAACATTTATATTCCAAAAATTAAGAACACCATAATAATTTGAGATTAAATGAAGTAAATGAAGAAAAAATAGCTAAAAATTTAAAATAACTATACCTTTTAAATAATTAATGGTACGTTTTATGTTTACAATTCACTGTTATGAGTCTTCTACTACTAAGCCCATAAATGACCCACTGCTGAGTCGGACCTCCTCCCATTACATGAAGGAAAATTACCCTACAGTGCCATGCTGGCCAGATGAGTGAGCACAGGATTTCGTATCAAGGTTTCCGTCTCTCGCGGCTCTAGTTTCGGCCTTGTCCTCGGCTTACAACACCCTTGGAATGGAATGGGGTGGAAACACTATGAATTCCAAACCCGTCACTATACGGATCCTGTCTACTATGTTGTCAATCATAAATCACACAGAGAAGTTCTGGCAAAAAACTTTAGGTTTTTTTCCAATGACATAATTATATTTAAAAAAAAGTATCAAATCGTATCAATTTAAATTAGTCCTTAAAACGGTATAATCACCATAAGTACGCGATATTGGAGTATTAAATAGTGACGTCACTGGGTTATAGATGATGCATTTCGATAATAGGAATGACAACAGTAACAACTTGGCTAGGCAGTCTCACAAATCGGTCATATCAATCTTAGTATACAAAAATTGCGATTTACAAAAGGAACTATAGAGTTTCTTTCCGACTCTTCACTGTAGAGCAGCCTGGCGAACCGGTGGTAAAGTTGGTCCGTGTGGTGACGGATTTAGAATACGCAATGTCGCTACCCACCATCCTGAGGGTGTCGAATGAGGCGACTAAAGGGACGCAAGAGGCAGACAACAAGAGAAGGAAAACTTGATGCAAACCCTGTGCCAACCCGTCTTGCCAGCGTGGCACAGTAGGCTAATTTCCCTCCATATTGGAGGAGGCCCGACTCAGAAGTGGGACATTTATGGGTTAAAATGATGATGATATAATGTATACTTGACAAAAAAGCTTGAATATTTTTTTTTAAACGAAACCTCTGCCATAGTTGACCTGTAACGCGGGGGCTTACGAACATGTAATTTACGAACACAAATGACACCCAGACTCGAAGCAAGTGCCTCTGGTTTAGACAAAGACACTTGTCATACCCTGGAATCGAACCCGGGACCCGTTGATCCAAAGGCGGCACATCTAACCCCTAGACCGCTCTGCTAAATTGAGATTTTCGGCAGCTGGATGAGCTAAGAAATAAAATTGACTGATTATGCATAAAAACTCCATGAAATCTCAAACTGTTTAAATTCAGAATTTCAAGCACCATGCATAACCGCAGTCGAACGGTTTCACTGCAAAAAAACGACAAATAAAACTTCTCTATGACTGCATTTTGGTACTCCTAGTTCCTTTGGCCGGGTATTCGGAAATAATTGGGAACCCGCTTTCCAGTTCAATAGTTTGAGCTTATCCCAAAAGCAAAATTTCCAACGATTTTGTATAAAACCTCTAAAAAACTCCACCAATTTTCTTGTTTTATTTTACACGTATTATGCTGTATTGAAATAATACATTTACTCACTGTTTATCCTCGAGTGCTGGTAGACCTTCCACACGGTGAACCGACGACCCGGTTAAGGTCGCCGGAAGGCGATGGATGCGGCCGCCGATCTTCGTGGAAATCCTTGGGGAGGCCTAAGTCCAGCAGTGATGTCTTTTGATGGGAATGATGATGATGAATGACTTACGTTTTTGTTTCATACATACTAATGAGATTTTTTTTCATGTATACACTACATCTATCTATCTATCTATCTATCAGCCACAGAAGTCCACTGCTGAACATAGGCCTCCCCCATAGATTTCCACAATGCACGATCTCGTGCAGACCGCATCCACCGACCCCCAGCGACCTTCACAAGGTCGTCCGTCCACCTAGTCGGGGGTCTTCCCACGCTTCTCTTTCCCGTACGTGGACGCCACTCCAAGACTTTTATGCCCCAGCGGCCATCCGTTCTTCGGGCCACGTGGCCTGCCCATTGCCACTTCAACTGTGCAATCCTTTTAGCTATGTCGGTCAATTTGGTTCTTCTACGGATTTCCTCATTTTTGATTCTATCGCGTAGAGTAACTCCGAGCATAGCTCTTTCCATCACACGTTGAGTGACTCTCAGGCGCCTAATAAGCCCCATTGTGAACGCCCACGTTTCGGATCCGTATGTCATCGCTGGCAACACGCACTGTTCGAAGACTTGTAATATACACCAATGATGTAATGTAAAACTGTTGTGTATGCTCGGTGCCGATGCCGCCGTGAGAAACGTTTTTATTTTCATTGAATAAACGCAATCATGTCTGAACGCACGTGTTTCCTTTAACGAAGACCACACAACTTCACATGGCGACCCTGCCAGCTGAAAATTAAGAAGAAAGAAGATAATATTACTATGGGGAAAACATACTCCAAAGAAGAAGTAGTTATAGCCCAAAACGCGAATGGGGATGCTTCTGCTTCAACTACCCAGCACATGCCAAGCGGGATTAGCACCGACTCCATCCTGTTGGTCACCGTCGTCGTCCTTTTAGTTGCTGCCATTGTATACTTCCTCTTTAAGAAGTGTCATACCCACGCAGTACATACGCTACGACGCGAGCTCAACGCTACCAGTCTTAACTACGTATCCAGACCCGACCTTGCCACCGCTCCGTAGCCAATCAAAAGACAGAAGAGAGAAGAGAACATTAGAGAAGACCTGAAAATCGAGCCTAGGAGAAAATCCAGGATATAACCAGACCATACCTTGCCACCACTCCGTAGTCAATCAAAAGACTGAAAAGATAAGACTTGAAAATCGAGGACATGCAGTTAGAAGTACCAAGCAGAGCCAAGCAGTACAGAGCGAGTCCGGTGTGTATACTGCGAGTTTATTAATTAGATATACGAGTTTACTATAAGTAATTAATTTCGCCTGTAGTCTTAATATAAATTTGATACATTTTATATACACATATATTATAATATTTGATTATATTCCGATGCCTGTAGCTGAACTAACGGCTACATATAATACCTTAAAAGATATCAAAGGTTACCTGGTAAAAATCGGACCAATCCGACGGCAGACATCAGAAACGTCAAAAAAAAAATTTGTCGAAGCTCAGGTTATCTATAGTCGTTTGGAGTTTATTTCTGCAGAAATCAGACAGAAGACCGACAAGTCCGAGATAAGCACCGAAAGCTTACGGTCTATCAACAAGTTAATTAATGATATACACTTATTGTATAGCACAATCGTGAGTTTAGTGTTAAAAAAAGGAGATTCAGTTACAGAAAATTTAAAATATTAACAGATCATAAGCCACTTGTATATCTCTTTAGCTTAAATGACCCGTCTAGTAGGCTGACTAAATTTAGGCTTTATCTCGAAGAGTACGATTTTGACGTAGAATATGTTCCAGGTTGTAATAATGCAGCCGCCGATGCATTAAGCCGTATATCAATATCGTCTTGCGATTTAAAGAATATGCACGATAAAGCAATCATGGCAATGACACGAGCCCAAAAGAAAAAGTTGCAACAGTGTGAACTTAACGAAAGTACATCGCAATTGCCTTTTTGTAACCCACACCAGCCCGCAACAGTAGAGGTTCTCAAAAGACCTCACGATGTAATTGAACTTATTTTTTGTGACAAAACCGTACAATCGGAGTTATCACATATTAATAACGTAACAACTTCGGAACATAATCACTGCATATTTTTACCTGCACGGTCATTAATTTATCTACGTACCCAATCGTTATCTACTCCGTCAGTGTTAGCGAGGGATCTAGAAAATTTGTGCAGTAATATAAAAATAAAGGAAATATTAATTATTAAAAGCAAAAGTAATGCTTTACAAATAAAAATGTTGTTGCGCGCTCTGAGAGAATCACAGGCCAGTTCTCCGCGTATTCTTATAGCAAGGGGCATCACACGCGTAACTGATAGCGAACAAATTAAAGTAATTCTAAACGATTATCACCTCCTACCAACTAGTGGGCATGCAGGTATAAACAGAATGCTTAGTAACATAAAGAAAAAGTATTTCTGGCCTGGAATAACTAGTGATGTCATTAATTATGTACGTAAATGTAAAAGTTGTCAAATACATAAATATTCAAATAAAAAGGTAAAACAACCTATGGTTATAACATCGACTGCCAACTCAGCTTTCGAGATCGTCAGTTTAGATTTAATGGGGCCTCTAGAGATAGATAACTATAGTAACAGGTATATCTTAACCCTGCAGTGTAATCTGACTAAGTTTGTAGAGGCGTATCCATTGGTACGCAAAGATGCACAAACAGTGGCTAAAGCATTTGTCGACAATTTTATATTAAGATACGGTATACCAAAACAAATTTTATCCGATAAAGGCACGGAATTTATTTCGTGTATTTTAGTGGAAATATGTGAAATTTTGAAGGTCGAAAAGCTTTTGTCCACCCCTTACCATCACGAAACTTTAGGCTCACTTGAAAATAGTCATAAACATTTGGGTGCTTATCTCAGAATTCAGTGTGAAGGCAATAAAACAGATTGGAGTAACTGGATACCATTCTGGTGTTTCTCATATAATACGTCAGTGCATAGCGAAACGAAGTACACTCCATTCGAATTGGTGTTCGGGAAAACATGTAATTTGCCCAGTAACTTACTTTTAGATGTCGAACCTTTATACAACTATGATGATTACCCTAAGGAACTGAAGTTCAGACTAGCAAAGGCTCAAGCCGAAGCCAAACAAAACCTAATACAAAGTAAAATATCAAGAAAACTTGCTTATGACAAGTCCACTAATTCCATGCATTACAAAAAAGGAGACCGGGTCTTATTAAAAAACCAGACTGGGGGTAAGCTTGAAAGTTTATATACTGGCCCGTATGAAGTCATAGAAGACTTGTCACCGAACGTAAAGATTTTAAAAAACAATAGGATATCTATAGTACATAAGAATAATACCAAATTGTTTTATTTGTGATTGTATCCCTTTTAGTATAAGCACTATAATAAGTTAGTATAATTAGCCTAGGATAAAACGTGATTTCTGTATACGTCTTTGATTTTTTTTGTTGGGAGGGGTTGTAGTCCCATCTTTTCGGGGGAGTTGTAATATACACCAATGATGTAATGTAAAACTGTTGTGTATGCTCGGTGCCGATGCCGCCGTGAGAAACGTTTTTATTTTCATTGAATAAACGCAATCATGTCTGAACGCACGTGTTTCCTTTAACGAAGACCACACAACTTCACAGACTTTTGTCTTCAGGCACTGAGGAATACTGGATGAGAAGATATGACGTAGTTTCCCGAACGCTGCCCAGCCGAGTTGGATTCGACGAGTGGCCTCTTTCTCGAAATTGGACTTACCTAATCGGACCAATTGTCCCAGGTATACATACTCGTCAACAACTTCGAGAAGAGAATTCCCAACGGCAATCGGGTACGGTGCAACATGGACATTTGACATGATTTTCGTCTTTTCCATGTTCATTTGTAGACCCACTTGTTGGGAAACTCTATTGAGGTCTCCGAGCATTGTACTTAATTCCTGCAGCGACTCCGCTATCACCACGATATCATCTGCAAATCTTAGATGAGTGAGGTATTCGCCGTTGATGTTGATGCCAAGTCCGTCCCAGTCCAGCAGCTTGAACACAACTTTCGTGTGGTGACGGAGTAAGAATATCACCACCCCATATCTTCCCGTGGGTGTCGTAAAAGGCGACTAAGGGATAACAGACGTTGGGCAGCAGCAACGCTCTGATACAAAGTCATCTTAATACTGCGATCGCCAACCCGCCTGCCCAGCGTGGCGATTAGGGCAAATTCCCCCCATGGATAACAGAACCAAAAAACGGCCCCCAGTCTCCGGTAGCTCCAACGCCCCTGGTTACGGTAGCGGTCAGGCAAGCGTCGGAGCAGGGGGTGCTAAGAATCCCCGGAGGCGTGTTGGCTACCACCAACGACAACTGGCCCTGGCAACTTATAACGCACGCACTTTGAGGACCGATGAGAAGATCGACGAGCTGGAAGAAGCCCTAGAGAAGGTGCGCTGGGACGTTATCGGATTATCAGAAGTCCGAAGAGAGGGGGAGGGCACGATAATCCTACAGTCCGGCAACCTTTTCTACTACCGGGAGGGCGATCAACTGTCTCAGGGTGGTGTCGGGTTTATCGTCCACAAGGACCTCATCAACAACGTGATTTGCGTCGAGAGTGTGTCGCCGAGGGTCGCGTGCCTTGTAGTCAGAATCACCAAGCGGTACTGTTTGAAGGTGATACAGGTTTACGCACCAACGACGGCACACCCCGATACAGAAGTGGAGACTATGTATGAGGACATATCTAGAGCCATACATACGTCCGAAGCCCACTACACGGTGTTGATGGGGGACTTTAACGCGAAACTAGGTAAGCGAAATGGAGCAGAGAAAAGAGTGGGGCATTTTGGATATGGGCAACGGAACCCGAGGGGGCAACAGCTGGTTGACTTCTTGGAAAAGGAGGGACTCTACGCGATGAACTCTTTTTTCAAGAAGAAACCCCACAGGAAGTGGACCTGGATAAGCCCCGATGGTTCCGTAAAAAATGAGATTGACTTCATCTTTTCGACTAAAAGGCAGATATTCAGCGATGTCTCTGTGATCAACAGGGTGAAAACCGGTAGTGATCACCGAATGGTAAGAGGCACGCTGAATCTGAACACTGCACTTGAACGGTCGAAATTGATGAGGTCTACGCTCCGTCCCACCCCGGCTGATATCCAAAACCCCGAAGCCTTTCAACTGCAGCTACAGAACCGTTTCGATTGCCTAGGGGACTGTGTTACGGTGGATGATATGAACAACAGGTTAGTGGAAGTTGTCCATACCGTCGGAGCTCAGTTCTATAAGGCCCGACGTAAGGGAAGACCTAAAAAGATCTCCGACGAAACTCTCAAACTCTTGGATAAAAGACGCGACATGAGGTTGCAGTCTTCAGCTGATATGTCTGTTTACAGGCAGCTGAATAGGCAGATCTCCAAATCTCTTAGACGCGACACTAGGCATTTCAATGCTACATGCATTGAAAAGGCCATTGAGCGAAACAAGGGCTCCAAAGTGTTTGCTAGAGATCTGTCTATTGGGCAAAGCCAGTTGACTAAGCTGAAGGCCAACTGTGGCAACATTGTCTCGTCCAAACCCGAAATTTTGAGAGAGGTCGAGAGGTTCTATGGACAGCTATACACCTCGGCCCACAAACCAGTTGTTCGTCTGGACTCAGACCCAAGATCCAGACTAACCCGTCATTATACCGAAGATATCCCGGACGTCAGCTTGTATGAGATTGTAATGGCCCTAAAACAGCTCAAGAACAATAAGGCCTCGGGGGATGACGGAATTACGACAGAGCTTCTGAGAGCGGGTGGAAAGCCGGTACTTGTAGTCCTCCAGAGGCTCTTCAATTCCGTCATACTTGAAGGAACAACGCCTGAAGCATGGAACAGGAGCGTGGTGATATTGTTCTTTAAGAAAGGGGATAAAACCCTTCTGAAGAACTACAGACCCATCTCGCTCCTGAGCCATGTTTATAAGCTGTTTTCGAGGGTCATTACGAATCGTCTTGCACGCAGGTTTGACGACTTCCAGCCTCCCGAACAAGCCGGATTCCGAAAAGGCTTTAGCACCATGGATCACATACATACGCTGCGGCAGGTTATACAGAAGGCCGAGGAGTATAACCAGCCACTATGCTTAGCGTTTGTGGACTATGAGAAAGCCTTCGATTCGATCGAGACTTGGGCCGTGCTTCATTCCCTGCAGCGATGCCGTATTGATCAGCGATACATCGAAGTGTTGAAGTGTCTGTATAGAAACGCCTCTATGTCAGTTCGAATCCAGAACCAGAGCACTGAGCCTATCCAATTGCAGCGAGGAGTGAGACAGGGAGATGTGATCTCTCCAAAACTGTTTACCGCTGCCTTGGAAGTTGTGTTCAAGCTGCTGGACTGGGATACACTACATAGGCCCACTAAATACAAGGGCAAAAAAGGAAAATATTAAACAAAGCCCTGTGCCGACCCGTCTGACGCGTGGCACAATTATTTCCCTCCAATTTATTGGAGGAGGTCCGACCTAGCTATGAGTATTATATATACTGAGAGTATTACGTTGATGACAGAATATTTTTAACATTAAAACCTGAATCTTATTATTACAACAAAAAGCTTTAATTAAGCCTCGATGCAAATGAATGTTATGTAAAAAATATTTTCAGATCGAAGATTGTCGTTAATTGAGCTGACAAAGGCCCGTTCAAAAACAAACGCTTGTAATTATGGCAGGCTTTAATTAACAAAAGCCATTAATTACGCAAACGGCCAAGCTACCACTAGTGCGTTAATAACTTCTTGTTGTGGCTTGTTGTATGATATAATATTAATAATGAAGGTCTACCTAGTACCTGGAAGGTCTAAAATTCATCGCCATACGCAAAATTTTAAATAGTCTTGCTTTTTTAAAGAGGTATGTTGTTAATATAAATTTGCGCCTATCATTTCTTTTCAATTGTTTTTTTTTTAATTATTGGTCCTGTAAAGTACTGCAAGTAGCTTGAAAAGTTAAATTCACATTGGGAGAAGCGAAACTCTTATATAAGTCAATTGGCTCAGTTACGGTGGAGGAGGCCCCAATCAACAGTGGGTTATCTTTGTGTTAGTAGTAGTAGTAGCTTAGTTGATAAGACTGAGATTTAAAAATAAATATGTTATGTAATAAAATAAATTATATATTATCTACTACTACTCAGCCCATAAATGACCCACTGCTGGTCAGTCTTGCGGCTGGCTCTTACGACACCCTTAGGATGGAATGGGGTGGTGACTCATGTATTCTAGATCTGTCACCACACATACGGATACATATATAAAATTGTATATATTTTATGAAAACCCAAACCCCTGCAATATACATGAAATTCACGAACACAAATGACACCCAGGTTCAGAGCTAGTCACTCTGGTATACACAAAAACTTTCCCGACCCCCGAACGCCGTACGAAGCCTAAAATGCATTGCATCAATTGTAACTACCGCAAAGTTAAGATAATAGGTGTATTTAAAAGTATACGCTATGGGCGTTGAGATTGAGCGGGTTGTTAATAAAACCTTTAAACGTTTTTTGTTCCATGTCCCGAATTAGAGCTCAACGGTAAAGTGCAGTTTGAATATGCATGACACCGGCACACTGTGAAGAGATCGTGTGACCACAAATTCCCACACCCAGCGGGATAATATTTTTGCATTCAACTCATTTACATGTGCTGCGACCGCATCAAGAGACATGAAGCCGGACAAAGTTCGTAACGACTCGGGTGTCTATCTTTCATCTAAAAAAGATGATTGTGAGACAATCCCAATAGAATTAACAAACACATCTGAAAAAATTTATTAAAACGTCAATTACAAACATAAGTTTTTATGCCAATCATTGACAGAGCTAACAAAGAGTAAAGAACTGACTAAAATGTTGGAAACTTTATATAAGGCTAAACATTCAAATAGTATGTTTTCATGGATTAGCAATAGTGTTGGGTCCTGGCTGGTAATAAAAGAATAATTTGAAATTAGAGTTGTGAACGAGGTGGTATCAAATGTACGTAGCTATTGTCGTTAATTCTCACGGCGGCATCGGCACCGAGCATACACAACAGTTTTACATTACATAATTGGTGTCTATTACAGAGTTCTTTTTATCGTTTAATTTATTCTTTTTTATTATTGTTAAAATATCCTGTCTACTGCTCAAATAGAACTGACTTTTTTTTAATAGTAAAAGTGTAAGTATATATTTTAGCTTGCCAATCCTCATGAAATTATGAGTGCCAGATTGTCCGAGCTGCTTGTATTAAAATATGGTCACTTCGGTAATATGCTAACTTTAACATACCATTAGCTCGTGACCATAATTGAGGCCGCGAGCAAGCACACTCCCGGGACTTTCCCGCTTTTCTGCCCTCTTCAAGCCATACAACGCGTTTTATTTTGTTGATAAGAAACTTTGCCCTTACAGTTTCATTTACTAGAAAGCATTGTTAAACGTGGTGTTCATTTGAAAAATCCTCGACATACAGGATACAATACAAAAATGCTTGAATTTATAAACCAATTATGGCGTTCACAATCTTTAACGGATACGTTTTTTTTTTATTATATACCAGGTTGTGAAACCGTAGTTCCACAGAGCGGCAGTTTAGGAAGCTAATTACTATAATTAGAGAAAGTAAAACATAGAGTAAATCATATATTAAAGATAGACAGATCGAGACAAGTAAGCAGATGTATACCTCAACAGATTTAAATAAAAGGGTATAACAGCCAGACATAATAAAATTTGTATAAAAGTTCCTCTCTGCAACACAGGTAAGAACGCGGCACCAACCGAGAAGACCTGGCGGAAGAAACTCGGTGAGCTTGTCTCTTTTTTTAAACGCCATATTACAATGACTGTATTTTGGGACATAACTTGAATTTCTTGAGAGTATAATAAAATCTATATAATTCACAATTCAGCGTTAATTAATTTATTGTTTGAGATTATGTCAACATGAGTCCCACAGGATCGTCCTCGAGGACAGCTGTATTGCTGCCTCTGTATAACGACTTGTAGTACAACTAAAACAATTTAAACTGATACAGATCAGATTTCATCATCAATTTTGGCCAAAAGAATTCATAGGCCTCCCCATAGAATTCCACAAATGTCGGTGCTACCTTGAGAAATCTTCACTGAAAGTCATATTACAGAACGCTATTCAAGACTGAAGTAGTATTTGATAATAGTTTTAGTATGTATCTTATGTATGTGAATTCCCCATTATCTCGTAATGTCACCAACTCTCGTAAAAGCTTTTACGACATAGACGAGACTCGCGAAGACGTGTTTAGGCAAACTATAGCATACTACCAAATTAGTTGAATTATTTTTATGACTTGCCACCCTGTTTATTTCACTACTAGTACCGCTGTACTAATATTTTTGTTTGGTTAGAAATGATTTAGAATAGCATAAATTCATGGCTCTTCTATTCACCTCTAAAGCCGGCTCTACACTCGCACCACGAACTGCCGCGATAGCCCGCGACAACTGCGAATCACGAGTGTAGATGTTGTTCACGCTTTCTCGTTCGCGCTTCGCACCGTTCCCCGATCAGTGTCGGTTTTTTGGCCCGCGTCAAAGGATTTGCTTTAGAAATTGCGTCGTCGTCCATCATAGTCGCGAACACGCGGATCACGGCATTTATTCACGGCGTGAATTTTCGGCGCAACGTCACGCGTCAGTGTAGAGGCGGCATTAGGTAAACCGTACGCAATCCATCCATCTTTGCTGAGTCTCTCAGTTCTATTCCTATCAGATTAATGACGAATAGGCCTAGACTTATCTTTGAGCTGTCTTACCTGTCTAAGCATAAGCTTCTTAGCTAAGTTTATCAGTGAGATTAAGAATTTGAATCCTCCTTTGTAACTTGGAATCTAAAGTAATGCCCAAAAACGTTGTAGATTCTTATAATTCAATTTTTTTATCGTTTAATATCAATTTAGCATCGATACTTTTTGAGTAAGAGGTAGTAGACCTTGTCTAGAGATTTTGTCTTAGCTGCATTCAACAATAAATTGGTTACAGCGAACTACTGTGATATTTGCACGAGTACGCTATTTACATCGTCGAACGTAAATCAAACTAAGAGCGACATAATTGTAGAGCACGTACTTATTTAATTTTATAGGAATTAAATCTACAAATAAATGAACTCATCATTTCTATCAAGGCCACTAAACTAACATCACTATCACTACATAGTATAAAACAAAGTCGCTGTCGTCTGTCGGATTTTGAATCGGTTTTCTTTATTAGATAGATTGATCTAAGAGGAAGGTTTATATGTATAATACAAGCAACATATTGTAGAGAAACACTTACTGATAAACGGGTAAATAGATGTTCAGCACTGCACCCGTGCGAAGCGGGGGCGGGTCGCTAGTTAATAATATACTAATTAAAATAAATACCCCTGGTACTGGACTGATATTAGGCGGACCCTGGCAATAGCCGGGATTAATGCCAGGCAGCAGAAGAAGATTGGACTGATATTATCTGGTTTTTATTAACATCTGTCAGAATCTCACAAGCATTGTACCAAACCTAGATTAAGAAGAAACTTTTGGAAGTACTTTCTCCTTGAGGATCTCAAGGTGGTATGCAGGTCATTCCGACTTCGAGTCAGAAAAACAATATTATGAATAACAATAATTATTTGAAATTGCCTCCAGTCCAAATAAAAACAGAGTCCAATTTACTTTAGCAATTATTTCCTATCGGTAATATTGGGAAGCTGCCACAAAGAGCCAGTCACGCCACATAATGAGCCTCCAAACTCTCCCGCCATCTCTCAGCAGGGTTATTATATAAACATGAGTAATTTGGACCCAATTTCCTTTGCAAGCCTTAGTTAGTTAAGTAAGATGGAATGAGACTCTCGACTTCAAATGAAATCACGTAATTTTACATTTTGAAATACATTTCAAAACATCACAAGCAAAAGTTACAACTTTTGCTTGTGATTTTTTCCGTCTCGAAATTTAACTCTCATACTTGGCTACTACTAGACGACAGTCTAGAGATGGCATGGGTTAGTAAAATGATGTTTTTTTTTATCTTTTTTTATTTCTCACCCGGTGTAAAACTTTTTATGGACTGCCTGCATCCCCGGGGTGCCCCTTACTCGTGGACTTGTGTGCGGCGGCGTGGGTACGTTGCTGAAAAGCTCTTGAAAAGAAAAGTCCTTGCCGCCACATTTTTAAATTGGTGACGACATGAACCAATAAAGTTAAATGTCCCAACAATCAAGTAAAGATTGGAGTTAATTTGAAAATGATTTGGGAATAGGAACGTAATTTTGTAAAAAATAAACATGGATAACGAACGCTGGAAGAACGGAGCTCGTTGATTTGAGCAACCAAAATTATACTGCTCATTCTTAATTTAAATTACAGGAAATTGAGTATTCACGTTTTAGAATGGTTAACTACGGAACGTAGGTTCGTATCGTTAACTTAATTTAAAAAATACTCAATGGAATCAATTTGATACTCGAACAAGAGGTCACACAAAGCCTTCGAGTGTATAAAAACAATGTTTTTGACCAAAGAACTGGAATTAGTAAAACGGAAAATGGAAATGAGTATTTCCATGAAATTTTTCGAAGTCACTTTGAAATCTTTACCTGGAAATAGTACTATGGATGGAAAAAATACCAGTAAATTCGTCATCATGGTACTCCTATAATCGGTCGTATGGGCAATTTAATGGAAATAAATTAGTTTATTAAATAATTTTACTAACATCGTCTTTTCATCTAGGAAAAAATTGGGACATGAAATGTTTATTTTCATAATTAACATTTTATAATTTTCTGCTGCAATTTGAACACGATTAATAAATAAAACATTTTAAACTTTGAACATGAAAATGTAAATATCGAAGTTGTTCAATCGTACCATATAGTTAATTTGTGTTGATACAAATTTTGAATACGTACCTCCTTCTGCGAGGACGTTATGTCGCAAAAGGAGGTGGCGGAGCGGGTCACGTGTAGAATGTATTGTGTCAATGACACAGTCAAACTGGTGTTAAATAGTATAGAGTACCTCTCTAGCCTGTACCAGTTTGATGCACAAGACAATTTTATTTGAAATCACGTGCCAACCACATGTACACTGCGGATCACAAACATTTGCTCAATAGTTTTAAGGCACTGCGCAAACCCAATTTACTAACTACCAGGGATTTTAATTTAGTTGACTATACACCTTGCCGCGTATCTTTCTAAAAATTATACCACAGCAATATCTTAGCTATGTACGAATACTATGACGTAACAACATTCGAATTAAATTAACAGCTTTAAATGAAAGAATTCATAGACGTACGTAAATTCTTTTACTAAATCCGTCTTACAAACGTTGACGCTTATCATCTTAACAAAGAGGTCGTTGTGACAAAAAAATGCTTTTTAATATCAAAGAAAAAAATCTTTGTGCTCATTCCTATCCCCGATACAGGAAAGGTTTTGAATTGAGTGAGTCCTTTGTGTATGTAGGAATGGATGTGCAAGGGATTCTTTGGCCGAGGGGACCGGCAAATTGTTGCTGAATTCATACTAAAAATATATCTTTGTATACTATGTCCGAATGTTAATCGGTTATTGATGGAAAGTGTTGTCGATGTAAGAAAACTTGTCTTCAATACCTTGGCGACAATATCATACTTTTGTATCTGTGGTGACTGTTCTCGAATACATAATGTCACCTAAATATATGGTACCTGGTACCTAAATATATGGTACCTGGTACCTAAATAAATGGTACCTGGTACCTAAATATATGGTACCCGGTACCTCAAAATATGGTATACCCGGGCAAGGACTTGCATAGTACTGTCGATACATGTGGGAAAGGCATTGACGCTCATGGCTGTCAACCAATCCCTGAGTCTTTTGTCCCGTATCTGATGGTTCATGTGAGTTTGCTCCGCTTTGCGAGGGACGTATTAAATAGTAATTCCATTTGACTCCCAAAGTTGTCTGAAGGGTAGGATCCGCAGCAAGACTATCTGACAGAAGACCAAAGTTACCGACATAGCTCAGACAATTAGGAAACTATAGTAGCAGTGGGCTGTGCAGTAGCACTTCGTTAGATGGAGCCACGATCTGTGAAAGGTTGTGGGCAGCATCAAGCTGAAGAAAGAGCGCTATGGCGCTCTTTAGGGGAGGCCTGTGTCCAGCAGTGGGCTAGAATGTTGTTAAAGTTGTTGAGACATACTAGATCCCGCATGAGATTCAACTAAATGTATGCTACTATTCTTTCTAGTAGTACTCAATAAAGTCCAGAGTTAGACGACAATTTATTCCGGCTATGACCCAATACACAGAAGCATCATTTATCGGGCGTATTGAAGTGTCAGCCGCACGGATTATGCGAGACGATATTCTGAGCAACGTCATCGCAGCTGTTCTTAATTGGATTGGGATTGGATCTATACTTAGGTTTTGGGACAATTGTTTTAGTCTCCATCTATTATTGGAATATTTTCTATAAATTATTCATTTAACAGAGTTGAAGCCATCATCATCATCTTAGGGCTTACAGCCCAGGGTGGGCCTTAGCCTGGTCCAGTATGTTCTTCCAGACAGATATGACCGTGGCTTTCTCCTTCCAGCTTCTGACACCAATCAATTTGATGTTCTGTTCGACGCCATCTAACCATCTGACCTTGGGCCTGCCACGACTTCTGCGGCCATCCAGTTTGCCGTATAGTAATTGTTTCGGTATTCTAGTCTCGTCCATCCTAACAACATGTCCAGCCCTTCTTAGGCGGCCATTTTTATGGCTTTTATAATATTGGGCTCTTTGTAAAGTTGGCATCCCTCGTGGTTATAGCGCGTCCTCCATAAGTTGTTTTCCTGCACAGCACTGAATATTCGCCTAAATATATTACGCTCGATCACAAGTAAACTCGACTTATTTATTAACGTGAATTAGCAATTTGCTAATTGCTCCATAAGACGGGACGATTAGTTGTTCATTAAATTTCAATATACGTCGAAAGGTAACCTACACATTATGACCAAAGCACTGCTACACGTCTTACTTGGTCAGTCAATTCATCGGTCATCGTGGAACAATTCAATAGGACGTGGCATGGACCAACATAACTGTGGAATTTATCGGCAGAATTTATTGCCACACTATGTCGTGTAGTGTAGTGGGTAATGTGGAACGCAATTGTTCTGCAAATAAAGTCATGTCTGGCTCAACTGGATATTGATATGGACAGAAAACGCTGGACAAAGCGGCAGGTCCTATCCTCATCTTGATGCTTCTTCTAATAGCAGGACGTCCTACACTACACTTGCTTAGTCACGGTCTCCACGTATATACTAGTCTACCCCAGCAGTTGACGGATCATCTATGGTTACGACGGTAGTAGTGGTGTACTACTATTTTACTTTGCTAATTCTCACGTTTATGTCGTTGACTTTGGTTGTCTGTGGGATAGTCTCACTGCAGATCCTATTTTAGTGCTCGGTTTTGGTGCTGCGAATGTTCATAAGCCAATGCATCAATGCCACTTTGGTGGTATAAAAAACATATTGTAACATCTGAACTCCTCTGGGCTTCAAAGAGGCAAGTATTGCATTCGGTCAGTCATCATAATAAAATTGTGGCATACGGATAACATTATGGATCTGAACTTATCGCTTCGTCTACTTCATATTTATGCTTTATTGGTCTAGCTGGGGTATGCAGGCGTTCCCTTTGCAATACAGTTCTTTGTTCAATTCCGGGTTCGAGCAACGAGCTTTTTATGAACTAGAGGGTTTGAAAACACCTTTGTTGTGAAACGTTGTTGGGAACAAGTCGTCTTAGATAAATTAGTTAGGTCACCCATTAGATAGGTCACCCATTTCCTCGTGTCATTATAGCCCTCATTATCCCATCATCGTCTCATTATCAAACGTATCTCACACAAAAAAATTGCGAAGTTATCAACCATCCTGTATCCCAACACACTAAAGCATAATTTGTCAAGCGTAATGGACTTGTCAGACGCACTGATAATACGAGATGATTGTCTCAACTATGCCGTCGCTTATGCCCGAATAATATTAGCTGGGACTGGAATCTGGGGTTTCATTTTGACGCTAATCAATACACATTTAGTTTCATCATCAACATCATTTCCGCCAAAGTAAGACTGCAAGATTTTGGCGTTTTGAAATTATTTCTAAGAAATAACCAATGTTGCTCCGGAATCCATGCGTAGTATCCAACCAGCCATGGAGTCCATGCGGGGAGTCTACTAGTAGATGAGTCAACAAAATAAATCTTTCAATATTCTTACAATTCGCACAAACCTGTATTTAAAATTGGGATTTTGAGAATGGGTATGAGTAGAACCATATTTTATGGACTATTATTACGTCATAATAACAGTTCGTGTCTCCTGTTGTGACGAATCCTGACACTATGGCGCTACCATAATGAGAAAACATTAAAAAATTTGATCTTGACTTTTGAGTTGGCCGCAACACAGAGAAAATCTCAACTATTTATTATCTAAGTAACATATACTTTCTTCGGTAACATATTCTTTGCTGTGTGTTCAAGGCAAGTGTATGTTTGTGAAGCGCCCATGAGATACAATGTCTGATGTCGGCGAAAACAAAAAAGGGAAAATGTCAATGAAAATAGCGCCATTCGTATTTAAATCTTTTCAGCGCATACTTTTTATACAGAGAGTTGTTCCTCCTTACGTCAACCTCCTCCACGGCCTGGGGCTATAAAATGAAGAACGTTTGGAGAATGCAGGAAAGCATCACGTTTCATGTCACGTGCGATCCACCCGTTTTGGAGGCACAACTTTGGCGGTGCGACATCAAAGGGATTATTGCGGGCTTGCCCATTGTCCGTCAATATTTATATTAGACACGCACGTAGGTAGTTATTTTATATTGCTGGAGTATTAGAAAACTTAACGTTAAAAAAATATTAACACGACTATATTGTACAGGATGTACCAAAACCCAGCTGTCCGAAATAAGTGCATAGAGCTAGCTAATGAATAGACGCAGTTCTAAGTTTAAAATGTTTTTCTATCTTGAAGTATGAGCAAGAATCGATTTCTTTCTGAATCTGATATTTATCACAAAACGTGGGTCGTTCTTCGAGTTATCGTTATTATTATCCTACAAGCTTAGTGATCTGAGTTCCACAGGGTGGCTTTAGGATTTCGTGGTGGTTTTCAAACATTTTTAAATGACCGTCACCTGATTGATACACATTTCGCTGGTGGTGAAAACATATTAGATAAGACTTTTTTAGGAAATCCTCATGAATAGCCTGCCGCTGAGGACTAGCCTGTGTACCTGGGACTCCGGGGTGCAGAAAGATGGTAGTTAGCGCCCCAACCTAACTACTAAAATCAATGGCGTGCTTTGAGTGTTTTTTTTTTTGTTTCTCTAAGGGAAATCTTATACCCTCCATCACACGACACGCTTGGGGCGCCACAAGTTTGCGTAAACGCATTCCACTGTGACACCCCGCCGTGGTGCCCTACTACGCGGGTAAGCGTGTATCAGAGGGCGTCTGGGGCAACTGGCACACAACCCCCTCGCCACGGCAAGGTAGTAGTCGGGAGGGCACATCAGGAGGCCATGGCCATGCCTCAATTAATGGGCCCAAAGCTCCGAGGTGGGCCTTACGCTGACAGGGAAATTCCAGCCTACTGCCATTTCAGCTCAATAATTCTCTGAGCTATGTGACTTTGGCGCTTGGTCGGATAATGTCATAGCGGACCTCACCTTTCACAGAGACTCCTCGCATAGCTCTTCCTATATCATGTTCATTATGGACTTTAGCCTACTGTACCACGCTGGCCTGGTGGGTTGACATAGGTTTTGTATCAAGTTTTCTTTCTCTAGAGACCATGTCCGACTCTGAGTCATCCGCTTCGACACTCTCGGGATGAAATTGGTGATCGTATTTTATTTTAATGCCTTGCACCACCAAAATCCGTTCATCTACTTCTAATCGTTCTAATATTATAAACGCGAAAGTTTGTATATGTATGCATATTTGTTACTCTTTCACGCAATAACTACTCAATGTGTTTCGATGAAACTTTGCAATAGTATAGATTACACATCAGAATAAGACATTCTGTCATTTATTTTGCGTACATAATATATATTAACTAGTGGCCCGCCCCGGCTTCGCCCGTGCAAAGCGGGGGTGTGTTATACATATAAACCTTCCTCGTGAACCACTCTATCTAATAAAAAAAACCGCTTCAAAATCCGTTGCGTAGTTTTAAAGATTTAAGCATACATAGGGACGGACAGAAAACATCGACTTTGTTTTATACTATGTTGTAGTGATAGTGAAGTGATAGTGAAGAGTATCAATATATCTGAAATGTGACTCGAAACTCGTTTATTGGGTTTCAATGTTGACTGAATGCCACTATTCGTACAATGTTGGTTATATTTAAGCAAAGCGGGAATTAGTCGAAAAGTCGTAGCTTAATTAATGTGGTGTTTGTAAAATAAAAAATAAAATCTGTGTGTGTTACCTTAAGACTGAGTGAAATTGTTACTTATTTCTGTTTGTTTTGAAGAGGCATAACATTGTGGTTCATTGTTTAGCGATTCAATAGCTCTCAGTCTTAAACCGGTTGTTAACATATTTTTCAGGACATGCGTGTATAGATGCTTATCAGTTAAAAATTAATAGCCAGCCAACATCGAAATCAAAATGTTTTTTATTCGAATAAATTCTTGCGAATGTTTCAAATAGTCAAAAATAAAAATTAAAAGAAATATAAAAATAATTAATCATTTAGTTTTTACCACCGGTTGGGAATGCCAAACACATGTGCAATGCCTTCACAACTAAATGTTGTTGGGATTTAAACTGCTTAGGAGTCCAACGGCATTCTCGCCTGGATACCAGTGCCTGTGCGTTGATTAAAGTTGTAATAATATCTAGAAATATATGAACAATAATATTAACATCCATATTTACAACAACTGCTCAGTTCACATGACCCACCGCTCAGTCAGGCTTCCTCCATTTACCACGCTGGCCAGATGGGTTGACACAGGGTTTCTTATAAACGTTTTCCTCCTCTTGCGGTTAGGGTTTCGGCCTTGTCTTTTCCTATTGTCGACTCTTACGACACTGGAATGGGGTGAGGAAATAAAAAAATCTTATAATATAAAAATTAATCGCAAAATGTGTTGGTAACCACATAACTCAACAACGACTGAACCAATTTCATTTTTCTTTTTTTTAAATGTTCGTTGAAGATAAAGCATGGTTTTTACGGCGAGAAAAATTCGAATAATAGCCGGAAACCCCCTAAAAACAGCCTTTTTCTTTTTCCCATACAAACGTTTTCTAACTAAAACGTAGAGACAATTTGAGCTTTATTGCTATTTTATAAAGTTCATATTAAATTAAACCACTCACTGTTGTCTAAGCAATGCTGGTGTGTTCCTAACGTCAAAGAGTCAATTTTTTTGACAGGACGAAGTCTGTCTGGTCCGCTAGTATGAAATAAATTTGTAACATACAAAGGCTTCAAATAAACAGCCACATTAAAAGGGTTTTAACCAAGTCAAAAATCGTAAAAAGTCGTCATGATACTAGAGCTATTTATAAAGCAGACACGTTTTTTTTTTCGACAACAAAGTGACATTTACATTTTTAATTTATTCGCGCCATTCGAGTCTCGATGCGGTTGTATTATAAACGAGGCGAACAAAAGGCCCCGTTCCAGCCACCGCGTCTGCGATTCCGATTTGCTCGAAATAAATTTACGCAAATCAGTCAACTGGCGCGTATTATGAGGCAAACGTTGGCTGTTGTTGACAACCTACATGTACGCAAGAAATAAACATTCCATATGTAGGTCTATTCGTGGAAGGCTATATTTTCGCATTGGCATAAAAATATCTCCGGTGATATATAAGAAATGATGGATGGTGAATTTCCATGTGGTGATGGATTTTCAATACATAGTGTCACCACCCCATTCCTACCTGAGAGCGACGTATGACCTTTTTGTTGCTTTTCTTTTAAAAACAAAACCCTTTACACTGCTCGTAGCTCCTGTATCGCGGGTCAGTTTACAAACATTAATTCACGAACACAGATGACGAAATGAAAAGACAAGGCCGATGACCTAACCGCATGAGAAGGAAAAGTTGATACGAAACTTATCTGCCAACCCATCTGGCCAGCGTGTCACAGTAGACAAATCTATACTAATATATAAAGCTGCAGAGTTTGTTTGTTTGTTTGTTTGTTTATTTGTTTGTTTGAACGCGCTAATCTCAGGAACTACTGGTCCGATTTCAAAAAATCTTTCAGTGTTAGATAGTCCATTTATCGAGGAAGATTATAGGCTGGATTTATTATTACTAACATAAATATGTACTATAGATGTCTGTAACTAAACTAAATAACTATTAAACTAAAATATACATAATTTATAAAAAGTTCAGTTGTGCCCAATCGCCACCACTTGGCAAAGTGCCCAGAAGACTAGCAGCGTTCCCGCGCTGGATAGCTATACTAATCCTTTGCGCGAGATACGTGCCAGCCCTCTGGTCACCAGAAGTATCGACCAACCTACGCGACAGGTCTCTGAAAAGCCGATGAGCACTAGGACCCCACGGACCCAATGTCTCAACCGCAAACGGCTCAAACAAGTAGCCTTCGTCAAGCCTACTGTATTTGCGCCGTTTACGGTTTTCTGCAAAATCCGCAGCACTACCAGCCTCGACAGATGTTCTAGGAAGATGGGACGGCGCCAAGGTGTCTACACATGTGACATCCCAAACAAGCGGCCGACCCATCTTCCAAGGGATGACAGTCATTCCGTCTGGCCTTTTACCATCATCACGCCAAAGACCGTTCGGTTCTAGAATCGCCGGAACGTTGGACGTGATAAGAGACCGACGTATGATATCATTGAGGCTGGCGTGCCGCGGTATTCTGCCTACACTGCGCTGACAGGACAATCCGTGGTGCGCAAGGCGGTCAACCGACTCACCGCAGTGGCAACGATGGGGCACAACGCACGTAGTTCCTAAGCGGAGACAAACGGCCAGTCTAAAAGCTGTAGAGTCCATTAAAGTGCCTATATGTGTGGATGGAAGTGCCTGTAGCCACAAACCAGATTCCCATGTTTTACTGGCAAGAAGGCGGGCACGCTCTGTAGAACTGCTTGACGTATCTAGGAGATTTACTCGCAGCAGCTCGCAGAGCGGCTCGTCCCATTGTCTCTGGGAAGAAAGGTTGTCCGGCTCGGTGGAGTTTAAGCAGATTGATAGCCAGTGATTCCTAGCTTCATTATGGTCTAAAATTTCCACATTTCCGAAAGCAGGTCTCAAAATTTCTTCAATTAAATTTGTGTTACTGTGGACTGAAGATAAATATGCTGGCAAAGAAACAGATGATATTTTTCGAATACCAAGACCCCCTAGTCGGATTGGCAGTGAAGCTTGGGACCAAGCGCGATCATCCAATGGTGTATTTAAAATGCAAATGAGTGTACTTTTTACGATGTTATCCAGGCTTTGTAATAATTCAGTGTGTTTCCAAAGAGGACAACATCGTAGAAAGTACATAAATTGCGGTACAAAAAGGCAGTAACGAATAATGAAAAAGGCCATATGAGAATTAATTTCAGATAGTTTGTCCGTTTTCATGGTAAAATTTAGAATTTTTTCCTCAATGAAAGAAGGCACAGACTCTTCAAATACGGGGGCACCTAGGAGGCGGAGTGAATGTTTATGTATGCGTTTGATATCCGGAGCCAAGGCAGTAAATTTTTGTAATACTCCTATCTGATCAGTGCATGACTCTGAAATATACAATTCGCATTTGGATGTATTTAACACAAGTCCTATTTTTGCAAATTCTGCTTGCAAAGTTGTTAAATCCTTTAGCACCGTATTTACTTCACCACCTATGGTTCCATCGTCCAGGTACCATACGTTTAATTTTGAACCAAGAATATGTATGATGGGCTGAATACACAGACTAAAAATGGCCGGCCCCAAGGGATCACCCTGCTGACAGCCAACTGATGATTCTATGAGATTATTGCTGTAAATTAATTTTGATGTTGTACTGTAGCATTGCCAGATAAAGTTATACAAATCTGGTACATTTTGTTTTATTTGCGACAGCATAGTTACTCGGTCCACAGAATTGAAAGCATTTTTAACATCGACTTTTAAAAGAACTTCACCACTATCTCTGTTTAAAAAATTCCTTACTGCATGTACTGCGGCTTCACAGCCACCGCGGGTGCCAAATCCTAGCTGTCGTGGTTTAAGGTAACTACTTATTTCGTTTCTCTTTGAAGCACAACATACTTTGGCAGTAAGACGTCGATAAGTGCAGCCGACCGCGATGGGTCTTACACCACCATCTTTTTTAGTAAGCGCACAAAGGTTAGCACCGTATAAAATGTCCACCACTTGGTTATTTACCTTTCCAGATAACATGAAATTGACGAGAGCAGTTAAGTCGGCAACTAGGGTAGTACCCGATGTACCAATACCGGCACCAGTGAGATCTTTCAGGTGCTGGGGAGAGAGTGCGTCAAACCCGCTTGCAGATCCGTTAGGAAATGACAAGATTGCACGAGTTACCTCTTCAGTAGTAACCTGCAGGTAGGGGTCAGACGGTAGTGGTGGCTCAAGTAAATGTACATTGGCTGCGGATGTGGGATGTTTCGAAAGTAAAGAGAGTAGTGTGTCTGGGGTAGTGGGGGCTAGAGTATCGTCCGAAAACAGAAGTCTCGCAGCTCCTTTGACATCACCATCACTTAACTTATTCTCTACAAGTTTAGATTTTTGTAAATTGCAACGGAACGACCGACTAGAACTGCTGAGTATCGGAATTGTAAAATTGGAAGTGGCAGAAATACAATTTTTTTTCAAGAGGTGGGTCAAGGATTGATTGTTATGACGGCTTGTGGCTACATGCAGGGTCCGATAAGGAAATGTAATTAAATGTTCCCAACTGGCTTTTGAATTCGATGAAATTGCATTTTGTATATCTTTGGATAGTTGTTTGGCAATAGTAATGCGAGCGCCTCTAGGAATTCTTTTTAATACTGGTACTGATGATTTTAAGTTACCCAAATATTTCCAAAAAGGAGTAGATGGATTATTCGGTAAGGGTCGTTGAGACTGTGAAATATTGTGAACTGCTTGCTCCTCTGAGAGTGCATGGGGATCAGGTTTATGAACTTTACCTATATGGATATTAAGTCCCCTCAGAGTATTGAAGAAACGAACTGGAGAACACTGGACGCAGCAGTTATTAGTATTGGCACTTGTACCCTCAGCTTCCACACAATGAGCCATTTGTCTCTGCTGAATACAAATTAAAACTAATATAACTAAAATAAACACTAAAACTATCATTAAACTACCCGTAATAAATTTAATGTACTTAAAAAAACTATACAAATTTCATATACCAAAAAGTGGTTGTAGTTAATAATGTTCCTCAATAAATATTATATGTAGTATTATTGTAAGTATATATTTAGAAACCAAAACTGAACTCGTGTCAATTCAAAACACACAATCTGTTGAACCCATGCTATGGCTGTTGGAATCGTCCAGCGACTGCGGCCGTAACGGCTTTAATTCCATGTCACTCCCATTTTCGTAGTTCCATGCACCTGACCTCCGTGCTTCAGTAGGCCCGAACGCCGTCGGTCTCAGCTGTCGTAAAATCATATAAGCCACCATCGGAAACCTTTCTGAGGGAATTAATGGCAGTGACATCTTCTGCCGTGGGGGAGCCTGTGGCACTAGCCAGAGTGCGCAATGACCTAAAAACCTATTTCAGAAACTGATCAAGTCGTAGGCATTCACAGTGCATTCACAGTAGATTTTTATATTACAGATTAAGTTAATAAAATTAATAAATTGAGGAGCAATAAAATTTTCTTGTCATTTTGACAAAAAACCATAGACATATTATAGGAGGCTATATTTTATTTTCAAAAGAATTAGGGATCCGTATGAAAATTGCGATTTTGTAAACCAAGGTGTAAAATCGAAAACCTATTTATGCGTGCGCTGCAAAAACTATTGACAATAGAACAAAATTATGTACTACGGGTTTGTAGGTCTTATAAAGATCTACAAAAAAGTCGGTGAGAGCACATATCTAACTATCATAGTTTAGTCACAATAACCGATTTTATGTTAATAAAAAATATGCACGGGTTCGAAGCCCACGCGGGCGAAGCCGCGCGCAAAAGCTAGTATTTCATGTAACTGGAGGAGGCCTGACCCAACAGTGGGTCATTTATGGGCTGAGTAGACGCAGTAGTGGTAGGTGGATGGTACCTCCTTCTTATCGGTTGTTTAATTCTTATTAAAACAGTATTGTTCTCTTAGAGCTATTAACGTCACTGAAAAGAACAAAGTGATGGCATAAAGTGCAAAACCAAAAACATACAAACATTGTGAATTGGAATGTAACTCTGTTCATAATGTTTTTGTTACTAAATAATAATAAATATCCTTGGACATTTTACACAACGCCATCTCGTCCCAAGCTAAGCAACTTAATGCTTGTGTTATGGTAACGATAAACTACTTATATAATTATTTTTTGGAAATACATACATATTATAGACCCGGAACAAATACTTGTAGGTCGTACAAATATTTCTTCCGTGCGGGAATCGAACCCGCGACAGTGCGCAGCAGTCGATCGCTCAACCACTGCGTTTTAATGTCGCTCAACCACATTAAAACAATATGTTTCTCTTAGAACCATTAACGTCACTGAAAAGAACAAATGATGGCATAAAGTGCAAAACCAAAAACATACAAATATTGTGAATTGCAATGTAACTCTGTTAATAATGTTTTTGTTACTAAAATCACTGATAATTTATCCTGTACAGTCATGACTTTGTTAGTCCTTAGAAAAATGTTTACATTGAGAACAAAACTTGAATTGATATTAAATTAGTGAAAACTGTTGCTTATCACAGCATTGAATACAAACTAATATGCAAGCTAAGCCTAATAGAGCTGTCTTATCATATAATTGTAGCCATTTACGTTTGTAACGTCCCAAAACTCTACTCCCTGTAATGTCAAATTATGACAATGATTATTTTAATAATATTGAGACATTAATTGTAACTTGGTAAAGTAATAACCTCACACCGCGACACTCAATTATCACCTTTATTCTCAAAGCGGTAAAATCTACATTGCGGCTTAGGTTAATCTAATTAAAACGAAATTTGATCAGCGTGTGCGGAAGGAGGCTTGCGTCGAGAAATTTTATTAATTAGAGGGATTAACTTTAGAAGTTCAGCCATTGTTTCATGCAAGGCAGCAACTTCATCTTTTGTAGTTAAAGATTAGCTGCACCTGACACTATCTAAATTAATGTGGGAGATGGAAGTGCTGGTAGAGGATGCATTGGTACTCTAGCACCTTCTCATCTTCTGAGCACTTCGGGTTTCACTGGCGCTGCTAAAACTGAAGCTGAAAACTCAAAATGACCCAAAAATATCTGTCTTAGCAAAGTTTATATTTTTCTTTGCTTTTTTTTAAATTAATGTATAATCTGCCATAGGAAAAATCTCGCAGGGAGTCCTCCTTCCAAACATGTAATTTACGAATTCAAATGACAACGGGACTCGGAGCAAGTACCTTTGGTTTACACTAAGACACTTGCCTGACCGCAGAATCGAACCGCAACCTTGAGCCAAAGGGTGTCTCGTTGGTCTAGTGGTTATATGTGCCGCCTTTGGATCAACGGGTCCCGGGTTCGATTCCGGGGTCGGGCAAGTGTCTTTGTCTAAACCAGAGGCACTGGCTCGGAGTCTGGGTGTCATTTCTATGTATAATATGTATGTATTTACAAAAAAAAATGTATATAAGTAGTTTATCATCCATCTCGTTACCATAACACAAGCATTAAGTTGCTTAGCTTGGGACGAGATGGCGTTGTGTGAAATGTCCAAGGATATTTATTTATTTATTTATTTAAAGGCAGCGCATCCAATAAGGGCAGTCAACATATTTGTGGCTTTTGAAGTAGCGACGCTCCGCGACAGCCTTAGGGTCTAAATTCGCTGTTCTTCTATAAAGATTTAGAACATTGCTTGAGCCAAAGTACGCGTGACCGGAGGTTTGTCTTTGCTCAGCGCATTAGCATTGTTTTCCAGCGTGGCAATGCAGCCAGTGTTCCGGCCACGAATCACAACGACAGCGTTTCGGATGCATTACTCCCTTAGAATATATTTCTCATCTTTATTATTATTTTAGTTTTCATCTACGTAGTTGTTTTGAAATAAACTTATATGCATTTTCTAAAAAAAAACTTAAATAATCGAATAGAATAAATAGAAATTTGCATAATGCATTCAGATTCGACGCTTATTCCGTCGATCAAGATAAATAGAGCACAGTCTGTGATAAGATTTACTTGAAAGCTTCTTTTTACCGTTTCATTAGTATTGACTCTATTAGTCACGGAATTTCATTATAAGGGTGCCGAAAGAGTCGACAATAGGAAATGACAAGGCCGAAAACCTAACCGCAAGAGAAGGAAAATTTGATAGTTTACCATGTGCCAACCCGACTGGCCAGCGTGGCACAGTAGCCTAATCACCCTCCTCGTGATGGGTGGAGGCCTGACTCAGTAGTAGGAAACTTTCAGGCTTAGTAGTAGGATTTATAAATTTAAAAACCAATTGTTTAACGTAATAACGAAAAGTGTTACTATTAAACTAATGAAATAAAGCTTATATAAGATTATCATCGCCGTTTTAATAAAAATAAGATTCAATTTACTACGGCACAAGTATTCCGACTGGAATTGCTTAAGCTTACGATTTTAATGAAAAACAAATTCGAGAGGGTTGTAATTGCAAACAGGCTGTTGTTGGGTTGAAAGCGGCGCGGTGGATTATAATGCCAGTGTAATTAGCTAGAGAAGTTATACAAGATGTAAATTGAAATGACCCCGCAAATTTATCTAATTGATAAACTAGCATGCCTGTCTGTTCGTAACGTTTAACCTCTAGTGATAGGGATATCGCAGCAGATCGACCGATCAGCGGGTTAAGCAACGTCTGGCTACGCCGGATATTGGATGGGTGCCCATAAATTTTAATATCTGATCAGCTGCGAAGAGTGTTCACAAGCATAACGCATGTGGCAGCCATGGATTTCCTCAACCATATCATGGGGAAGTGGTTAACCCGCCACATGTCTTTACCACGTCACATGTCGCCACGTTGTCAGTAGAGTCCAAACTATATTTGTGTGACCAGATAATTACCGGTTGTCACGTTTAATATGTCGCGGAGGGCAGACGGCAATTTAGCTACGTGAACATTTTGGTAGTTAGCTAAAGTACTATCAGTTAATACTGTAAAGTAAATACTACTAATATATTGGTCTTTGTGGTGACGGATTTAGAATACATCGTGTCACCACCCTCCTGAGGGTGTCGTAAGAGACGAAAAAAGGAAATGACAAAGCCGATAACCTAGTCGTAAGAAAAAGTAAACTTGATACGAAACCAACTGTGCCAACCCGTCTGGCCAGCTTGGCACAGTTGAAATTAAACACTTTTTAACGGATTTATCGCGTGTATATTACATTATTTAATTCCCGACGTTTCGAATGCTTTGCAGCAGTCGTGGTCGCGGGAGAGACTAGATGACAGTTGTCTTCAAAAGTACAAAGAAACAGTTAAAATCTACCGCCTATAATTTTGTTTTATTGATAACGTTCCCTGTGCACGCAGAAATCGCTCACGGTGTCCAGAGGTCTTGCAGATGAATGTTTTGCTTGAGATTTGATCAATTTAATGACTGGATCCCAAGCAGGTGGTACTTGCCAACCATCCTCTCTATTGAAATTTGGATGTTTTTTAATCTCAATAGCCTCGCGGATCATTCTTGGAATGTAATGATTTTCCTTGGCAAGGATTTGAGGTCTATCAAAGTGGATGTAGTGGTTGGTCTTGTTGAATGTGTGCTCACAAACTGCAGACTTGGTCGAGCGTCTGCAGTTGGCTTATTACCGCCCTTATGACGGGAGGAGGCCTGAGGCTGCATAGTAGTCAATACTATCTGTCAGTCTTCTCGCTACTGACTACGTGTAATAGCTGCCATAGATGGTAGAATCATCATCATCATCATTTATGTTAGTATAATTGCGATCCATCATTCCACGAATATGTTAAAAAATATTCCAAAGTATTTAAGAGAACTTGTTCGACTGCAAAAGCATTGTACTTAAAAAATAAGATAATTCATGCAGATAACAAAATTAAAACAACGTGGAAAATTATAAATAGTGAAAGCGGTAAAAATACGGATAATCATATGGATTATCACCTAAAAGTTAATAATCGGGACATTAAAGCGGATATAGAAGTTGCGACTGAATTTGAAAAATTCTTCACAAACATTCCCATTAAAACTACAGAATCGCTACAGTCCTCTCCTTCATCCGCTGAGTTACTATTGAAAAACAGTCTCGATAAGTGTAACACAATCTTTGAATTTACTCGGATTAACAACAAAGATATTATTAGCGCTTTTAATTCTCTTAACATGAAAAGTACTGCAGACCTGTGGGGAATGTCTGTTAAAACCATTTCGCCTATAATTAAGGTAATCGCACCGGTCTTAGCAGGTATTTTCAATGATTGTGTCGCACATGGTGAATTTCCTGATCTCATGAAGCACAGTAAAATAGTAGCCTTATTTAAATCAGGTAGTACTTCAGATCCTTCTAATTTTCGACCAATCTCAGTACTACCAACGCTTAGCAAGATTTTTGAAAAACTAGTTTTATTGCAACTACTAACGCACTTCAATAGTTGCAAATTGCTACATCCAAACCAGTTCGGCTTTACGAGAAATTGTTCTACTACTGATGCTGGAACTCAACTATTGAAGTACGTATTTGAGGCTTGGGAGGATTCACATGATGCACTCGGCGTATTTTGTGATTTGTCAAAAGCTTTCGATTGTGTTCATCATGATATCCTCATCAGGAAGTTACACCATTACGGTATCCGCAAACAGGCCCTCAGCCTTCTGAAATCTTACCTTAGTAATAGAATTCAGAAGGTTGATGTCAATGGCATAAAATCACATGGATCCATGGTCACTATTGGTGTGCCCCAAGGTTCGATTCTTGGTCCATTTTTGTTCCTCGTTTACATTAATGACCTACCTTATTATGTAAGAAATAACCACGGTATTGTATTGTTCGCGGATGATACTTCTTTGTTGTTTAAAATTAAACGACAGCTACAAAATTTCGACGAAGTGAACAATGCACTTTCTACAGTTGTCCATTGGTTTAATATGAATAACTTGCTTTTAAATGAAAAGAAAACTAAATGCATTAAATTTTCACTGCCCAATGTTGTTCAGAATCAAACCAATGTACAACTGAATGGAACAATATTGGAACCGATTGAGTCAACCGTATTTTTAGGCATAACCATTGATAATAAACTACAATGGGGCTCACATATAGAAAAGCTATCTAATAGACTAAGCTCGGCGGCGTTTGCTGTTAAAAAAATTAGACTTTTCACAGATGTCGATACGGCTAGAATAGTTTATTTCAGTTACTTCCACAGTATCATGACTTACGGGATACTTCTCTGGGGATGCTGTGCAGACCTTAATAGCATATTTATATTACAGAAAAGGGCTGTAAGAGCTTTATATAATCTTGCTCCTAGAACTTCTCTACGAGATACATTCAAAGAAATAAATATTCTAACCGTGCCATCTCAATATATTTTTGAAAATTTGTTGTATGTACATAAAAATATTCATAACTTTGGTAAGAACTGTGATATACATAATATGAATACACGAAATAAGAATAATCTTGCTGTCCATTGTACTCGTCTCCACAGAATAAGTAACTCATTCATGGGTCAATGTATACGCTTTTATAACAAACTGCCCATGCAACTTAGAGACTTGCCTCGCAATGCCTTTAAAAAGACGGTCAAGACAAAACTTTACAAAAAAGCGTATTACCGCATTGCTGATTATGTAAACGACACAGCTGCTTGGGACTAAGCTGATCAGTGCCAGTATTTTTACGTTATTCAATTATGTTATTGTATATATGTATACATAAGAAATAGGACCGCAATGCAAAAAAAAAAAGTGACAAGCCCTCTGAGTTTCTTGCCAGTTCTTCTCAAGAGTGGTCGCGTTCCGAACTGGTGGTAGACGGTAGACCATTTGTATTATATAGAATCTTTATGAATATTGTGTTGACTTTTTGTAAGTGTCCATCGTGACCCAAGCAAAATAAATGATTTGAATTTGAATTTGAATTTGAATTTCAACCGCAAGACTTCCACTGCTGGACATAGGCCTCCCCCAAGTATTTGCACGAAGGACGATTCTGAGCCCCCGCATCCTTCGCTTTCCGGCGACCTTGACCAGGTCGTCGGTCCACTGTGTGGGCGGCTCACCAGCACTGCGCTATCCGGAACGCGGTCGCCACTCGAGGACTTAAGACTTTGGAATAGCAGCTAACTAATCTCCGCTAACATTGAGACCTAATTTCAAACAGTTTGTACATTGCTTCATGCACTTCGGTGGATATTTTAATTAGATTACAAGCTTGTAGATACTTAGCTACTTTGCACTCGTGTTAAGCAATTATGTGCTTAATGCCATTTGCCGTAATTCTCATTTTAAAGTTGCCCTAGTTTCTTGCAAATTGGTTTTGGATGTTGTTGTCAAATTGTTTCCTAGCTTTTTGGTTGCCATTCTTCTATCTCTTCTCTATATATAAAAATGAATAGCTGTTCGTTAGTCTCGCTAAAACTCGAAAACGGCTGGAGCGATTTGGCTAATTTTGGTCTTGAAATATTCGTGTGAGTCCAGGGAAGGTTTAAGAGTCTAGAGAAAACATTGTAATATTGTAAGTAAAATAATAAAAACAACAATTTTATTTTCCCATACAAACTGTTACCTGTCAAACATTCGCTATTTTTGGCATAATTACTTTTTTTCTTTTTTAATTACATTAAATAAGGGTTTAGAATTGATAAGAAAAGGCGGTATATTAATTTATTATTAATTATTCCAATTCGAATTCAATATTCATAGTTCAGACAGGATAACGTCTGTCGAGTCAGCTAGTTTTTTTTATAAATAAGTGTTTAAATAGTGCGCAGTTAGTGTGAATGCATTATCCAGCCATGTTTTATGCTTTCACGATCATTGCACATCCGCGACATAGGACACTGCAAAGTTTCTAACACATAGGAGTTCAATGAAAATAACACATCTAAAATTCGTAACATCTTGTTAACCACAATGCTCAGGATCAAGAACAGTTTCAATAATAATGCTTTGCAGTAGTCGTGGTCGCAGGAGAGACTATATGACAGTTGTCTTCAAAAGTAGATGTAAGTCGTTTGCCAAGACTGCTGCAAAGCATTCAAAACGTCTGGAATTAAATAATGCACTATACACGCGACAAATCCGTTAATAAGTGTTTTAGTTTCAGTAACGATTCATGCAATTTAATTTATAGTTTTTAGCAGATTATAACCCAACCGGGAAAATATTTTATGTGTGAGTGGTACTACTATCATCATTATTATTTCAGCCTATGGGGAACTAACTGCTAATTCAGGCCCCCTCCTAATTCAAGGAGGGAAAATACCCCGCCCTTCCAAGGTTTGGTTTTTGTGGTCCTCCTCTTCCATCGCTTTAGTCTTACGGCTCCTTTAGAATAGTAGGGATTGGTGACATTTTGTATTCTACATCCGTCAACACACGGCCCTACTCAAACTCAAAAGGAACTTTATTTACGTAGGTTTTATCACAAAACTCATATAAACCGTCATATTTAAAGTTACCATTATCATCTTACGACCCTTATCCCACGCTAGGTGGTACACAGTCACACGTTTCATACACAATTCCTCTTTCTTACAATCTCTTTTGATCTTTTTTTTTTTTTTTTTTTTTTGCCCTGGGTAAAATCCTTTATCGACTTCCTCGCCGGCCACGGGGATGGCCAGCGAGGGGAGTGTGGGACTCTCCCCCATAGTGGGGGCCTACCCACTAAACCTCCCCGGGGTGCTCCAACTCGCGTCCTGTTGCGGCATTGTGGGATCTGATGCAGAACCACGATCTCTTTTGATCTCCCACAACCCACATTCATGCTGAAACTACTACCGGTTCGGAATGCTGCGCTACAGAGAACATCCTAGTACTACAAGATCTTAGTTGATGATGATGATGATACAGGGACGATAAACACAAACGACTCTACAATATTATAGCCTCATAAAACCGAAGGTCCGATTGATATTACGTGTACGGCATCTGACGTATCCTTTCAAAATGGCGACATTAAGGTTATATCGTTCTCGTAAAAAGCTTTGTGGAAGCAATGTTTCGTACGCATTTGGCCTTTAGCATAAATCATCAACTAATACGCACGGCCGTTGCCAGGGCGATAAAACACGCCCTAATGTTGAGGAGATTTTGTTTTAATGCTTTATTTATTCCACCTTTGTGTCGGCTCGTGTGTGCATAGCCTTGTTATTTCTGGCATAAATTTCACTGAGGCCTGCTACCAATGTTACGCGATTTTGATTGCCAGTTAACATGTAGCGATTGCAGTCAGTCCTCCGAGACCAATCTAGCGATATGACTGTTAATCGGTTGCTTAGTCAGTTGTGACTGACTATGTGCCTTATTGGTCAGAATCAAATATTTAAATTACCCACTGCTAAGTCGGGCCTCCTCCAACTTCATGGACGGTCATTAGCCTACTGTGCCTACTTTTGCGGCTAGGTTTTCAGACTTATCATTTCCTATTGTCGACTCTTACGACACCCTTAGGATGAAATGGGGTGGTAACACAATCACTTCATCATCACTATCACTACATAGTATAAAACAAAGACAAAGTCGCTGTCGTCTTTCCGTCCCTATGTATGCTTAAATCTCGAGTGATTCAAGAGGACGGTTTTTATGTATACATTACAATACATGCATAATATTGTAGAGAAACATTGATAAATTTAGATGTTCATCATTGCACCCCTGCGAAACCGGGGCGGGTCGCTGATTTATTCTAAAACCGTCGGCACACGGAGAAAATACATTTAACATATACTATTTACCACAGGTACGGAAGCCTGCTGTACCGAGAAGAAATTCAAACTCAAAAGGATCTTTATTTACGTAGGTTTTATCACCAAACTCTAAAAATCGTCATATTTAAATTTATCATTATCATCTTACGGCCCCTGTCCCACGGTAGGTGGTAGTCTCCATACACACCTATCAGTCGTCATATACAAAGCTCATAAAGGTGCAAGAAAAACTTTTTCAAGCTCAAAGTCATTCTTGCACCTTTATGAGCTTGGAGGGTTGTATTGATGAGTTTGATGATTATAATTCTATAACTACATACGTCTTACAGCCGCGAATAACATTTTAATCAACATACAACCTAGCACTGACCTGTAAATTGCAAAAAACGTAAGAAAATTTGAATTTCGCGGCCTACCCTGGAACATTCACCTTAAGAATCAAAATCAAAATGATTTATATTCTAATAAATTCTTGCGAATGCTTTCAAATAATAATAAAAAAAACTAATACAAAATTTAAAAAAATATAAGAATAATTTATCATTTAATTTTTAACACCGGTTCGGAATGCCATTCCATAGAAAAGAGCCGGCAAGAAACTCCATGGTTGCTCTTTTAAATAAAAGGGTTACAATTATGGTGGTACAAACGAGTCTGACAGATTAGTTAAGGCAATAACACGCATAAACATGTAGCATATTAAAATATTAGAAAATAAAAGTTAGTGAAATTACAAATATTACATGGTGCGTCCCCGAAGAAATCCTCGACTATAGTTATCTGGGTTTAGGCGCCGCAGACACCACCTCGTCTGGCTGGATGATCATCTCTTTGCGTGACAAGCATGACAAATCCAACTTGGTCTCGTTGGTCTAGTGGTAAGATGTACCGCCTTTGGATCAATGGGCCCCGGGTTCGATTCCGGGGTCGGGCAAGTGTCTTTGTCTAAACCAGAGGCACTGGCTCGGAGTCTGGGTGTCATTTCTATCTATAATATGTATGTAGTTACAAAAAAAAAAAAGTATATAAGTAGTTTATCATCCATCTCGTTACCATAACACAAGCATTAAGTTGCTTAGCTTGGGACGAGATGGCGTTGTGTGAAATGTCCAAGGATATTTATTTATTTATTAACTATATATGTCCTCCGAAACATTGAGGTCAGAGATTAAAAGTGACAGCCAACTGAGTGAGTTTGACGCTAAATCTCCACATAGATTACTTACAGCTGTCCAATAAGTTACGAATCTCTCTAAGATACAAACAGAACATCCTTTAGTAACTTAGAAATCTTTAAGTACCTTTCCATTTAATTGACTGCCTTGTTGATCTAGGGGTTAGATGTGCCGCCTTTGGGTCACGGGTCGCCGGTTCGATTCCGGGGTCAGGCTAGTCTTTGTGTAAAATAGAGGCCCTTGCCCCGAGTCTGGATGTCAACTGTGTCATAAATTCAAGTTTGCAAATAACCCCACTATGGCAACCCGTCTGGCCAGCGTGGCTTAGTAGGCTAATTACCCTCCATGTAGTTGAAGGAGGCCCGACTCAGCAGTGGGTCATTTATGGGGTGAGAAGAAGAAGAATAAATAACCCCCGCGATACAGGTTATACCAAGGGCAGGGGTTTCGTTTAATAAAAAAAAATGTACAGTTACTATTTTTAACCCCCGACGCAAAAAGACGGGTGTTATAAGTTTGACGTGTCTGTCTGTCGGTCTGTCTGTCTGTGGCTCCGTAGCTCGCGAACCGATGAAGCGATTTCAATACAGTTTTTTTTGTATGACAGGTGAGTTACGGGCGAGTGTTCTTAGACATGTTTGATGAAAATCGGTTGAGTCGTTTAAAAGTTAGGGGGGTGAAAGTGGGGAAGAATAACAGAGTATCTGCAAATATAATCTAGTGGGGTCTCAAATAAAAGCGCATCACGTGCACATTACAAAATTAAATTAAAAATTTAAATAAACCCCCGACACAATAACCTTTAAAAAGTTAAAAATAAAAATAAATACTTCGCGTTGGGGGACCACTCCCACTTATTTATTACCTGACCCCTGATCCCCCAACGCGAAGTATTTATTTTTATTTTTAACTTTTTAAAGGTTATTGTGTCGGGGGTTTATTTAAATTTTTAATTTAATTTTTATTTTATACTTTTTATAGGTACATACTTATTATAATGTAGATTTTGTTAAATTGCACGTGATGCGCTTTCATTTGAGACCCCACTCGATTATATTTGCAGACATTCGGTTATTCTTCCCCACTTTCACACCTCATAACTTTTAAACGGCTCACCCGATTTTCATCAAACATGTCTAAGAACACTCGCCCGTAACTCACCTTTCATACAAAAAAAACTATATTGAAATCGCTTCATCCGTTCGCGAGCTACGGTGCCACAGACAGACAGACAGACCGACAGACAGACAGACAGACACGTGAAACTTATAACACCCCTCTTTTTGCGTCGGGGGTTAAAAATAATATGTTCCATGAAAATCAGTTTAGCCCTGAAAAATCTCTGGGGGTAAAAGGGGGGAAAATACCCAATATCTGCAAATATATTATGTGATGGGGAAATGAAGATGCGACAAGAATCTATATATTAACAACTTAACAACATCTACATAATAATCAGCGTGTACCTATAAAAAGCAGAAAATAAAAATTAAATTAAAAATTTAAATAAACCCCCGACATAAAAAATACATTGCGTTGGGGGACCAGGGATCAGGTAATAAATAAGTAGGAGGGGTCCCCCAATGCGAAGTATTTTTTTATTTTTTACTTTTTAAAGGGAACTTAGGTTATGTCGGGGGTTTATTTAAATTTTTAATATAATTTTTTATCTGTTTGTCAGACGGTTGACATCGAAAACAATCCGACTGTTTAACTACCCGCTTAAACTGGGTATAAATATACTTATACCGGGAAGCTCGTTACTCTTAAGGTTCCAGGCATCGCAAGTGGGCCCTCGGTGACGTCACCAGGGACGTGCTCAACGCAAGTTTACACGACACTCATGGGATACACTTATACCGACGTGAAAACTTGTTTTGACGTCTGTATTACATTATATTTAAACGAATGTTGCGCGAATACTTTCCCTTTTCCTTGAATTTTCCCAGTCTAACCTGATTTGGCTAACTACCAGTATTTACAAGAATCGATTGTCATCTGCCCTCTGCGACCCATCGCATCGGGGGTTGGTATAACAACATAATGACCGGTAACCCGGTGAATATGGAGTTCGACCCGACGTCAACTCACGCAGGGGCCGTCGGCTTGACGCCCGAAGGAGGACTTTGGATCGTACCCATGGAACATCCATTAGAGCTATAAGTTGGTTACCTTGGAAATCGGTCGCGTCTGATATTGACCGCTAGGTTACAATTGAATAAAATTGATTCTTTATCAACTACAATAATAACTAATTTACACTTTCTTGATAATTATTTGATTAAGTCCGTGTGGTGACGGATTTAGAATATATAGTGTCACCACCCCATTCCATTCTGAGGGTGTCGTAGGAGTCGACAGAAGGAAATGATAAGGCCGAAAACCTAGCCGTAAGAGAAGGAAAACTTGAAACGGAAGCCTTAGCCAACCCGTCTGGCCAGCGTGGCACTGTAGGAGAAATGGAATGGTGACACTGTGTATTCTAAGTGCGTCACCACACGGACAATGAATGTTTACTGGTGAAAAAGTCAAAATAAGTGTATAAAAAAAAATAGAAAACAACAGACTTGAGAATCTATTAAATATCTATCCTTTTTCAGCAATCGCGTAGTTAAATTTAAATTTCGTATTATTATGACGAGTTACTTTAAAATATTAATATTTTTCTTTCTAAGTGAGAAATATTGCTGACTTTTTGTTATAGTTACATTAAATCAGTGTATTCGCGGGTCAGTCGGTTGAATCCAAACTTAGCAATGAAAACAGACAATAAACGATTAAACGACGCCCCAATAGCCCATTCCTTTTATTTAGCGTTGCGTTTGCTGAATTAAAATTGGTTAATTAGCCTTCATAAATTAAAATAACGATCTAATTTTATACACAATTGGCTATTAATATAGCCATGGCCAGCTCTAAATCTTAGTAAGGATCTAAAATGTTGGATTTTATTGTTCAATGGGTCCAGTTTAGTAGACTGGATTGCAACAAGGTTTAGAATATTAAGTATTTGTAACGTTAAGTATTTGAAACGTTGGGAATTTAATCATCGATCGATCAGAACCGTCAAGAAATCATTTCCTGCAATGTCCAATGATCGTGGATACTCCTTCTTGTTTGTCTTTACATTTTCACAACATTCGTGCGTTAAACACTGACATAATAATTAAAAGCGCTCATTAAATAAATAGCAGCAGCTGCAATAACTTCTACGTCGTCATCCATCTAGTTTCAAGTCACAATACAAACTGACTGAGCCCAACGTGTGGGCATCTCTTCAAAATTCGTCTACATTGGCCATTTGCATTGGTTTTCGATACACTTGCCGAAGGTGTAGGCATTAGCACTTGCCTTGTATTAAATTGCATACGCTCGCGTTGGCCTGCGCTCGGCCAACGTGGATTATTGGCATAAGACATCAATAATCTGAGAGTACTCATTTAAATTCTTTTTCTCCCTCACATTTCTCATCACATTAAATATTGTTTGTCGTAGGTAAATGATTAATTAGGCAGCTGAGAGTCACTCAACGTGTGATGGAAAGAATTATGCTAAGAGTTACTCTGTGTGATAGAATCATAACTGAGGTGCCTAACCGAGTGAATCTCATCTTCTTTCCAATAAAAATTTTCCCTGGTTTTTTTTCCATAAAATAAAACCGCGAATACGACATAACTCATGAAAGTGCACAAAAGCAGTAAAATCTCGAAACTACTTTCGACGCGCGAATTAAAAAGCAGGAGCATTCGCTAAAAGGATTTTTATAACTACAGCGCTTTTTACGCTTTTCCGAAAATATCATAATATTAAGCTAAGGGTTTGCGACAGACGACCAGCTCCGTTATATGCAAAATACAAATGTTACAATATCACGTGATTATTTTATTATCTTTCTTCTTTCGTTATTCTATGAATAAGTCACCAATTAATTTAATTTTATAAAATGTGTAGCATTGTATCAATACACACAAACCAACACGTCACACACAGGTGTGGTATAAACCATACCCTTATTTTTTGTTGGGGTAATAGTTACATAAGAATATAATAAGCTGAAGACAGGGCGCTATGGCGCTCTTTAGGGGCGGCCTATGTCCAGCAGTGGACTAATGTGAGCTGATGATGATGATGATAATATATACTAGTGGTCGTTCAACGGTCTAATTTCAACCATTCTATTATTATAGTTCTATTCTCAATTAGACCACATACTTTAACAACAAACAAAAGAGCATGTAAATGCGTGTGTGTCAAATACATTGTAGTGCGCGCAATTTTCATAAAAAGGAGTACAAAGAATTTTCTGTGTGCATTTTAAACATCTTTAGTGTGGTGACCGATTTAGAATACATAGTGTCGCCACCCCATTTCATTCTGTGGGTGTCGTAAGACCAGACAAAAGGAAATGATAAGGCCGAAAACCTTGCCGCAAGAAAATGATACGTTAGCTTGATACGAAACAATTTTTTTTTGTTTTTTTTTTTATTATTTGTTACTGCCAGCGTGGCGCCGTAGGCTAATTACGCTCCCTGCGACGGGAGGAGGCCCGACCCAGCAGTGGGTACATTTATGAGCTGAGTAGCAGTAGTACTACTTACTGGTATTGAAGTAGTGTTTAAAATTAAAATAGTGCCGTCCTTTCTATTCCTTGCATTGAGATATTGTATGTATGCTATAAATCCGGGAACCCTGACAATTTATTAGTTCACCGTTCCAGCAGAGGGTGTATCAGCTTGAGTGGTTCGTGAAATATGTTGTAGCTCAGTGACGTTGTGTCTTTTTGACGAATTGATGTCTTAGTTTTATACATATTTTCAAACTGTTCAGTAAGAAACTATAAAGAAAATTTTACTGCAATCATTTTAAAGACATGGCGTTATTTATTTTACTACTAAATATAACCTAACACAGGGTCACCACCCCATTTTATCCTGAGGGTGTCGTAAGAGGCGACTAAAGGAACGTAAGAGGGAGATCACCCCGTCACAAACCTTGTGCCAACGCGCCTGGCCAGCATGGCACAGAAGGCTAATTACCCTCCGTGTGATGGGAGGAAGCCCGTAGTAGTAAATATAACATTAAATTATAGAGTACGCAGAATATAATTTTTAATTAAATATCATTATGATTTCTTACTTTTCGCGATTATTACACATTAATATTAAATACTTTTAACGGATTTATCTCATTTTCATTCAATTCATTTTTGGAACGTAATGATTTTCAAGGATTTGAGATCTATCAAAATGAATGTAGTGATTGGTCTTGTTGTGGTTTCTCACAAACTTTATTGAAATCTTTCGAAACGTCGGGAATTAAATAATTGAATATACACGCGATGAATGTGTTAAACAGTGGCTAATTTCAATGATATATCATTTTTAACTCCCGACCCAAAAAGAGGGGTGTTATAAGTTTGACGTATCTGTCTGTCTGTCGGTCTGTCTGTCTGTCTGTGGCATCGTAGCTCGCGAACGGATGAAGCGTTTTCAATATAGTTTTTTTTCTATGAAAGGTGAGTTACGGGCGAGTGTTCTTAGACATGTTTGATGAAAATCGGGTGAGCCGTTTAAAAGTTATGAAGGGTGAAAGTGGGGAAGAATAACTGAATGTCTGGAAATATAATCATGTGGGGTCTCAAATGAAAGCGCATCACGTGCAATTTTACAAAATCTATATTATTATAAGTGTGTACCTATAAAAAGTATAAAATAAAAATGAAATTAAAAATTTAAATAAATCCTCAACACAATAACCTTTAAAAAGTAATAAATAAGTGGGAGTGGTCCCCCAACGCGAAGTATTTATTTTTATTTTTTACTTTTTTGAGGTTATTGTGTCGAGGATTTATTTAAATTTTTAATTAAATTTTTTTGCCATTCATTATAAGAGCCTGCGTATCTCTGATTCGATCCGGCAGTGAAACTCGGTCATAGCTTTTACGCGATTTTGAGCTTTTTCTATCTGACCTAAACGTTGTTTTTTGGCTGGAGTCATGAAGCCTTTTACGAAGTACTATTTCAGTCAAGTGATCAACCCTACTGGTGCATCACAATGTTATTATTCGCGATATAAAAGCGCTTTCCGCGGTTGTGGAGAACGAAGCTCATTATGAAGCTTTTGTCAACGCGACCGGAACCGGTTTCCGGTAAAAAATGTACGAGGAAATGAAACTTTTTTACCAACGTAATATCAACAAAGTGATGGAATTTAGGAATACTTGTGTTTGGTTTGTGAACGAGTTTAGGCGTAGCATTAACTCACTAATCTAAAGGTATTTTATTGGATCGATTTTAGTCCAAAACGTGAAATAGAGATACTTTTTATTGGACTCCGGAAAAAAAACTTTAACAATAATAAATGCTGCTCAACTTATTTTGTTACCGTGTTAGTCAAGGGGCTGGATGTGCCGCCTTTGGGTCTTGGTTCCTCGGTTTGATTCCGGGGTTGGGGAAGTGTCTGTGTGTAAACCAGAAGCACTTGCTCTGAGTTTGGGTGTCATTTGTGTTTGTGAATGCAAGAATAAATTTTAGAATAGAAAATGAATCAAAATAATGAGCAATTTATTAAATAATTCATTCATACTCACACATCCGCGTGGTAACGGATTTATAATACACTAGTGGCCCGCACCGGCTTCGCCCGTGCAAAGCGGGGGTAGGTTATACATATAAACCTTCCCCTTGAATCACTCTATCTATTAAAAGAAACCGCTTCAAAATCCGTTGCGTAGTTTTAAAGATTTATGCATACATAAGGACGGACAGAAGAATGCGACTTTGTTTTATACTATGTAGTGATAGTGATTAGTGTAACCACCCCATTCCAACCTGAGCGTGTCGTAAGAGCTGACAAAAGTGACAAGGCCAATAACCTAGGCGCAAGAGCCTGTGGCATAGGCCCTGTTGGCAAGACGTGATCGCACAGGGTTTCGTTTCAAGTTGTCTTTCTGTTGGTTCCTTCTGCTAGGTTTTCGGCCTTGTTATCTCCTACTGTCGGCTCTTATGAAGAAAGAAAGACAATAGATTTAATCGGCATATCATACATGAAAGTCACACCCTCATGATGGAATGGGGTGGTGACACTATGTAATATAAATCCTTTACCACACGAACAGCATGCACGAAAGCTTATTACCCTCTATGTAACTGGGGGAGGTTAAATTCATTGCTAGTTCATGACCTCCTGAACTAGAACTGGGGTTCATACTAATGTTTTTATCTTTTACAGCTAGATTTTCTATCTTACTATTTCCTCAAATCGTCTCCTAAACTCTTTAATATTCTACAAGTTTCTCGAGTAGCGTATTTTTTGTTTTTGTTTGGATCACGTCTAAATGTGCGGAAATTCATAGAAATTGAATATGCGGCTTAGACTTAAACACGATCCAAACACTTGTTTTCGCTATTATAATATGGTTTCACAAAATAAAATAAAATACACTTTTCTTAAGCCCCCGAGTTCATGACCCTTGCCGAAGCGAACTAGTAATTAGAATTGCAAATTAGAAAAAAAAAATACCAAGGAAATATGTTTCTCCTTAACATCTAATTTTCTCAGATCTCATTTCGTTTAACAAAAACCCAAAGATAAGTACTCAGCAATTTACTTTACGTCTGATGAGCAAGATAAACAGAAATCTGGATATGAAACTACTACTACTCCGCCCATAAACGACCCATTGCTGACTCTGGTCTCCTCTAACTACATGGGGGTAACTAACCTACTATGCCACGCTGGCCAAATGGGCTGGAATAGGTTTTCGTATCAAGTTTTCAGCTAATGTTGAAGATAGCATCCTTTTCCCTTCCCTACTATCGACCACACACAATTTCGTCCCATCCCTAGCCGGCGTCGCATACGCGCCACATCATTCGTTGAAACGGTTCTTATGACAACCGTTGCACGGTGCTCACGCACAAGTGGAATAAAACCATATCAAAGAAGAAACCATATACATCACGGAGGAGTTTTCATCATCAGGAACATCGTGATTGTATCCTCCAGCATAAAGAATCAATCCAAATACGGAAAATAAGCAAGTAATTCAGCGACGCTGGTGAGTCCCTTCCATTGCTCCTTTTTTACCACCTACAGTTAGTTCACTAGCTATCGAAGAAACATAACATAATCATTTCTGGCTCCTTCAGAACAGCATTAACACCATCAGCTAAGTCACCACAAGGAATAACCGATAAGAAACTGCATGAAATTAATTACGTAAGGCTCAGGGCATGAACAGTTTAAAATTGGAATTATCCAAGTCGGTAAAGCTTTGGATACAATTGTAAGTGCGACATAATCTGATCAAATATCAAATTGCTTCTGTTGTAAGCCTACAACATCACAAGCATTTTAGAGTTTGAATACGCATTCAAAATCTATGGGTTGATGTGTCTGCCGTCACGTCGATCACACGTTTGCTATCTTTGTTATGCTGAATTGACTACTAGCAACAATTAATTATTTAAGAATATCTGATGCCCACAGCGTCTCTTGCATGGATCTAGATGCTAACTTCATAGTACAAGAGGTGTAAAGCTTACCATACTGCCTTCTAAATTGGCGAAAACGCGGCATGCGGCCAAAAATCGACTACATTCTTTAATAATATATGTTGCTTTAGATTAGAGACTGAATTTTAAATTAGTAATTTTCATATTTATTAATTTGTATAGATTTTGTCGAGATATTTGATACTTCAGAGCACTGCAACGGTTAAAAGATAAACGCCTCAAATGCCTACTAAAGCTCCTACGTGTTTTGTCTTGCCGCACTGCCAACGCCACTAAGGTAATAATCTTAACGCTAAAACATGAAAACCTGTGCCATCTGATCTAGCCAGCGTGGCAGATTCTCACAGCAAGGACAAGGACCTCCTTTACACCTGGTATATCTGTTAGTCCATATTAAGCGCGAAATATAACTAATTTCTCATTAACGTAAATGCTGGGGACGCCAAGTAATAATGGTTGTAAATTTGTTACAACTAAGTATTGTAGCAAGAAGCGTTGTAGTTAATAGACTAATTTACGGCAATAAAATAGAGTGTTTAATTGAGTTAACGTAATTAAAATGGCTACTTACTAAAAGTTACCTTAAATTAAGTTAAATTACCACTTACTAAAAGTTTCAAGATTAAATAAGTCTAATTTATTGTTACAGTTATTTTCATAATAGTTCTTAATAAATGATAGAATGTGCTGCCACCTAGATGTGGTAAGTTAAGTTTTTTTTACCAATAACTTAATTGCCTTTGACCCTAGGCTTGCGTGATGGAAAGCAATGCCAGGGTCTAAGATGGGGCAGGCAATTTAAAGAAATACCGTGTCGAGCACCGGCTCTCACAAACACATGACGGAACACAGTAAAACTGCTTGGCGCCGGACTTAGATGTGAGGGTGGTAGCTAGCCGGGCGGACTATTCGATCCTACCACCACCTAAAACATAAAGCATTTTTTATTCTATTCAAATGGTTGTATCCCCCGCCAACGACAGGAACAGAGGAGTGGCCAGGCATGAAGACAGAAGGAAGACCACTGCTGGACACAAGCTGTACAGATTTCCACAAACACCCAAACTACCCAAAATCGGTGCATCCATTAGAATCCAACCATTTTAACCAGGTCGTCATTCCACCGCTTTCCGGTTCTTGTCTTTAATTGTATACTAAAGAGAGATTCCAGGAAGGACTAACAGTAGTTTATGTTGGAGTATTCGGGCCTTAACCCTTATTTAATGGACTAAACTTAATGATATGGTATGTCTATAATTTGTGTTGAGAAAATAAACATAAATTTACTAAAATAAAGTTTAGCCCTAATTTAATCATCGCAATTAACCGTTGAGTTTAAAATGAGGGTTTGAGCGGTATAGTACATAATAAATTTTAAAATATTAGCGTCCTTTAACCACAAATGATACTAAATATCAAATTACTGACCATAATCCTGTTCATATAACTCAAAGTATCTTAGCTTAGTGCACCCCTACAAACTTATATAAATGACACTAACATTTCAAAGAGTAAAAGTATTCGCAGATAAACCGTTGGTAAAATAAATTGCTAGTTATTAATTACTAATTTATGCACGCAGCTTTACCCGCATGGGCTTTAAACCCTTGCTTATCTCGGCTGCGTAAATGTTACAATTCCAGTGGCAAGATAAATTGGTCAACCTGTATGGACTGGGTAACTTTTCAAAAATTGTGTTATAAAATAATCATTTGTTTTTCTTTCACAGATCGAAAGTATCTGAATCGTGTTCTAAATCGTGTGTTTCAATGGCTACCTTTTCAAAAAATACCTTGTAGAAACATCAACCTGAGCTCTTAGGTAAAAAAATGTGTTTTTGTTAAAAATATAATATTAAGAAAATATAAAAAAAAAGTTTTTTTTCCTTTATTGAGGTACTTTTATTTATTGACTAGCAACCCGCCCCTGCTTCTCACGGGGCAATTATGAATGTATTGTGTATATATACCTTCCTCTTGAATCACTCTATCTATTAAAAAAACCGCTTCAAAATCCGTTGCGTAGTTTTAAAGATTTACAGAAGACAAGTCGAAGACAAACGACAGCGACTTTGTTTTAAACTATGTAGTGATAGTGATTCTGAGGTACGAACGGTACGAAGTTTGCCGGGTCAGCTAGTATAAAATAAAAGAATGTCTGCACTTACTTCATTACACTAATTAGTGTCCCCGAATGTCTTTATTCACACTGATACCCTGGCGGGGTTTTGCGTACCCACATCCAGTTATATTGTACCCTAAGCTCACTTTACGGGTTTTACGAGCCAATTACCCGTACACTAAGAACACTTGGATTTTAAGAAGGTCTCTTTATGTTTGTCTTGGAAATAAATTGTTGAATAGCCGAGGAAACCCTATAGAGGGAATATGTGTTAACGCGACAGTTCACGTTTACGTTACGCTTTGATAACTAGTTTAATGTTGAGACCGTTATTAAATTATGATAACAGTTAGATGAAATAACATTCAGATCATTTGAATTGTATAAACTGGTAGTCCGTTTGGTGATGGATTTAGAAGACACAGGGTCACCGCCCCATTCCATGTTCAGGGTGTCATAAGAAACGACAAAAGGAAATGACAAGGCCGAAAATCTAGCTGCAAAAGAAGGAAAACCCTGTGCCACCCCGTCTGGAAAGCGTGGCACAGAAGAATTACCCACCAACTCAGCAGTGGGAGGAGGTCCAACTCAGCAGTGGGTCATTTATGAGCTAAGTAGTGGTAGTATTAGTAGAATTGTGTAATTGAAATTGTAATTTTTAGGACTGCCGTTAACTCAAAAGATTTAAAATTATCAAGTTGCTTAGTAACAGCTCTACCAAATTGATGGCGGGGGATAAAGTTGGAATTTGCAGGTTTAGGAACTCTGTCGGATCTTGGCTAAGTGTCCACCTCCTCCGTGCGCCTGAGGGAACGAATCGTCGGTTCCAGCTACCATTCTACCATTTATGGTAGTCGATAGTGTTGTCAGTAGTGTCAAAACTGACAGCCGGTTCAACCATAAAACTAACGAACTATACCCTGTTCAAGATAGCATGATCGATTTGACAGACGGGCTAGTGATGGGAAACAGAAAATGTCTAGTAGTCCAAAAAATAACGTTTTAAAATACTTGTAACAGTGACAAGTTGGCGTGGGTGTATTATGTGTGACATTCTTTATTGCACTAGACATATAAAACATTGGGTAGGTAAGCGATGGTGGGTCAATATTCATAAGATCCTATTTAATATTACAGGGTTATTTTTTGACCTTCCGCCTAATTTAAATAGGTGGTTCAGACCATTTAAGTAAACAAAAACGAAAAGAAAATAATAGTTGTAAAAGTGTTAAATTTCAATGCGCTAAAGCCAACGAATTTTATTTCAAAATGAAAATGTTTTTTATTCAAATATTGTCTTATAAAGTTAAGAAAAAGTGATAAAGAATTTCACACATAATACACCCATACCATCTCGTCACAGTTGCAAGTATTTAAAACCGTTATTTTTTGGACTACTAGATATTATCTGTTTCCCACCACTATTCGTCATTGCAAAGTAAAGGTATGATTCCGAACTACGCTGCACGCAGAAATGCTACTGCGGCACTACTGGTCCCCATTACCGTGACGTATTTCGGAATCATACCTTTATGTCGATCAGAAAAATTTACATCTGTCAAATCGATCACGTTATCTTGAATAGGGTATAGCAATAATTATTATTGTCCTAGAAGCTTAGTAATTGGTGTTCCATTTGTGTAATCAGTTCTATGTGCTTTTTTCTCAAGACATTTTCGTCACTAGTTGGTAGGAAAAGTGTGAAGATTTAATTTTTTGCCTATTTCTCCCTGACATTTTTGCACACATTGTCACTATTACTGGTACTAGCGATATTAAAAAAAAAAAAAACCTTATAGCTATTGTTAGTTACCTATGTCCGTGTGGTGATGGATTTAGAATACATAGTGTCACCACCCAATTTCGTCCTGAGGGTGTCGTAAGAGGCGACAAATGGAACGTAAGAAGCAGATCACCTCATCCCAAGAGAAGGAAACTTTGGCACAAACCCTGTACTAACCCGTCTGGCCAGCGTGGCACAGTAGGCTAATTACACTCCGTGTGATTGGAGATTTTTTTAAGTATTTATATCTGTTTATTATCCTGTATATCAATTATAATCGTAGTTACTAATATCCAATATTTAGATAGGCATTAATTCGATAATATACCACATGAGGAGGCTTACTCTCCGGGAAATGGATTATGCAAATTCCACTATCTATTAGCTGCATAAATATTCATAACTAATGTCTATATACTTGGTGCTTGATAAATTACATAATAAAAATCATCATCATCGTCGTTTCGATTATGAAACCGTTAATTAGTCTACGTCATACGTAGAGTATAATGAAAACTTAAAATTAAATACTACTGTTCATATCTAAACAAAGAAATCTAATTGGAGTATCTGTTTGTAATAATATTTTTTTTACTAAATGCGTAAGTATATTTATACACAGTACATAGACCAAAATAACCTTTTTTTTTAATTTTTGTCTGTCTCTCTGTTTGTTCTGGCCAAGCTCTGGAACGGCTGGACTGATTTAGACGGATACACTGATAGGTAGGTGATGATATAAGGAGTAACTTAGGCAACTTTTTTTGACTTGGTGCACACCTTGGCGTCCGTGCGAAGCCGGGACGGGCCGCTAGTTATAAATAACCCTTCGGGCCTCCTCCAATTACATGGAAGAAATTAGCTTCCTGTGCCTCACTGGCCAAACTGTTTAGCATAGGGTTTCAAGTTTTCCTTCTCTTGTGGCTACGTTATCGGCCTTGTCATTTACTTTTGACGGGTTTTTGACGTTTTTGATTTTGACGGGTGATAAAAATCACCAGATACAGAAGTCTGCTATTGCTGAGCATTTGCTTGAGGCGGGGTCTGATCACTGGATCGAGCTCCACGATCAAAAGTCCTCTCCACTGAACGGCATTACTATGCGAGAACGGTTCGTGAAGCGGTGGAAATCAGAAAACATCGTAATTTCAACCGAGAAGATGGATTCAAGTTGGCGGAATCGTGGAACCCCGTTATAAGCAAATGTATAGTTCGCGGTATAGGTACTAAGTTTTCAACCGATACAGTCAGTGTGGTGTGCCGTAGTGACAACCCTACGTGTGTGCAAAACCAAGTGAGGGTAGGAGACCAAAGTACCCTCACTTCCCACCGAAAAAACTTGCGGTCTGCAGTCAGCTCGCGACCACGGCCATTGTAACATGGTCGAAACGTCGAGCAAAAACAGGTATTAATTCTGTACGCGATAAGCCCCGATAAGTTTTTAATTATGTGTTCAAATCGCGAAAGTTTAAAAATAACAATTGCTAACCGGTACGGGCCGGAATTTGCAAATAATATTCGTCACCTAGAATTTCTTCGAAAGAAACGGGCGAGTTTAAATACATCTCTGATATTTTTAACGAAATGTCGGGATTGGAACTTAATACCTACGTGTGTCCGTATAAAGCCGCGTAGTGATATTGCGCGTTCCGGAGAAATTCTACGCAGTGCAAGTGTTCGGTTACTAAAACAATTAATACGTAATTGTCACTATGACCTTAACAGAGTGACCTGTGAATTATATCGAGTGCATACGGAGTGCAGTGTAGGGCTGTCTCGTGATGATTTTGATGTGTGTGATCGGATTACATATCAACAGGCGTCTCGTACTTTTGAACTTTGTAGTACGGGACATGAGAAGAAGTTGGGAAAACTTATGGCTCGCCGTGAGTACCGTAACGAGACCTATAATACATCTGATGCATGTTTATCCTCAACACAAATTAAAACAGTGGTGAATTTGTCAAACGTCACGTTAGATAGCGCAGCACAAAGTATTTTGGCAAAAGGGATGAATTTTGCGTTAACACCTAAACGGATACCGTATGAAAACGTGATTTGTAGCGTAGAGGAAGCGATATTGCGAAACAAGGTGCCATCTATTGCAGCTGAATCAATTAGACAGGATGTTTCGCGTATTCTGCGTAAAGCTAAGCTACCTAAGAGCAATGCTACTACAGAAGAGCGTCTAGCGTTAAAAAAGTTTCGAGACAACGAAGACATTTTAGTGTTAAAGGCCGATAAAGGAAACGCCACTGTCGTAATAAACTCAGTCGATTACGATGAAAAAATACGGAGTTTGTTGAGTGAAACTAAGATTTACAAGCCGGTTTCATATAATCCCACTGCCAGGGTAACGCGCCGTATTCGAGCCATTATAAAGGACTATAAGGAGCTCTTCACGGAAGATGTGTTCGATAATCTACATAGGCCTAGGGTTGTGCAACCGCCAAAGTTGTATGGGTTACCAAAGGTACACAAGACCAATGTACCCTTGCGTCCGATCGTGAGTCAGATAGACTCACCCACATATCAACTGGCAAAGTATGTAGCCTCTAGATTACAGCCACTGGTAGGAAACACTTCGTCTTTCGTGAGGGATTCTCGTCACTTTGTGGAGATTATAGGGACCCTGACGCTGGATTCAGATGACATCTTGGTGAGTTTCGATGTCGAATCACTTTTCACCAATGTTCCAGTTAAGGAGTGCCTCGAGGTGATCAGAGAGCTGTTGAAGGATAACCACTTGCCGGAAAACTTAATGGTTTTACTGAGAAACTGTCTAGAGGGCAACTTCTTTCTTTACCGTGGGCAGAACTATCTCCAGATTGATGGTGTCGCAATGGGGAGTCCTGTGGCTCCGGTGATGGCAAACATCTGGATGGAACATTTCGAAAAGTCCATAAACATGCAATCGTCTGCGGTGAAGATGTGGAAACGGTATGTGGACGACGTTTTCTGCATAATGAAGGGAGACAAAGAGATAGTAGACCAGTTCGTGGATCATCTCAACTCAATTCACGCGAACATTAGGTTCACATATGAACTGGAAGTGGAAAGAACTTTGCCATTCCTTGATATCAAAGTGATGGTTAGACCAGATGGCTCGTTGGCGCACTCGGTCTACAGAAAACCCACGCACACGGACAGGTACCTACATGCTACGTCACACCATCACCCGCGCCATTTGCAGTCAGTGGCCAGCTCTCTGTTAGACAGAGCTGTAGCCCTCTGTGACCCTGAACATGTGGAGGCTGAAGTAGCCCATGTTCAGGAGGTACTTAAAAGAAATGGCTATAGTGTGACCAAGAGAGGTCGAGCAATACGCAGAGGACACAGGAGCAAGTTTGACGTAGAGAGGCAGCCGGCTTTCATGCCTTACGTTAAAGGGGTAACAGATAAGGTGGGGACTGTGGTGAAGGAGTATTCCATCAAAACGGTGTATACCCCCTTATCCAAGTTAACCAGACATGTGAGGACGCCGAAGGATGTCATTCCGTTCCAGACTCCCGGTGTGTACAAGGTGGATTGCAGCTGCGGTAGTTCCTACATCGGTCAAACGAAGCGTACTATTGCGGAAAGGATAAAAGAACACATCGCAGCTGTCAAAAATCACCAGATACAGAAGTCTGCTATTGCTGAGCATTTGCTTGAGGCGGGGTCTGATCACTGGATCGAGCTCCACGATCCGAAAGTCCTCTCCACTGAACGGCATTACTATGCGAGAACGGTTCGTGAAGCGGTGGAAATCAGAAAACATCGTAATTTCAACCGAGAAGATGGATTCAAGTTGGCGGCATCGTGGAACCCCGTTATAAGCAAATGTATAGTTCGCGGTATAGGTACTAAGTTTTCAACCGATACAGTCAGTGTGGTGTGCCGTAGTGACAACCCTACGTGTGTGCAAAACCAAGTGAGGGTAGGAGACCAAAGTACCCTCACTTCCCACCGAAAAAACTTGCGGTCTGCAGTCAGCTCGCGACCACGGCCATTGTAACATGGTCGAAACGTCGAGCAAAAACAGGTATTAATTCTGTACGCGATAAGTCCCGATAAGTTTTTAATTATGGGTTTTACAACATCCTCAGGGTGGAATAGGGTGGTGTATAATACATTCTTCATTTTTATTAAGCTACTATTTTAATGTATACACGGTGTACACCTAAAGTTTATACATATTTACGGAAAATTTGCCAAATACACTATCCTTGCCTGACGATCAGGAAAAACCTAGATTTTCCGAAGAAACTTTTCTTGTTGCGTCAAGCTAAAGACAGGGCGCTATGGCGCTCTTTAGGGGAGGTCTATGTCCAGCAGTGGACTAATGTGAGCTGGTGATGCTGATGATGACATTTTATTTTATTGTTTGACTTGTCAAAAGAACTCTAATGAGCCAACTTGATTAAATGAGTTTTGATTTTTGACACCATGTATTCCAAATCTGTCACCACACTGACAATCCGCCACCCGTCGTCATAGTATTTTCAAAAGCCCCAACGTTACGTCAAAGTTGGCCACTTGGCCACCCCCGCGCTTCCGTTTGTCACAATTTCGCACCCCATTCGCCACATTTCCGCCCTTCGCGGCCGCAGCCTGTGACAAATTATTGTCAGTAATGTCACAATTTCGTGCCTTTGAAAGATCTGATCCTCTAAAGAGTTTAATGCCACAAAAACAAAGCATAATTTTGTCGGTAAAAAGTTTGAGGTTGAGTGAGGTTATGGCTTAAGCGTGTTTGGGAGAGGTCACATCCAGCAAGACTCTTATAGCTCTTATAGCCGAGTCCATCGGTGTTACCCGCGGATATTGACCGCTTTACGGATAGCGGGAAACGGCGCGGGGCGACACTAGTCTAAAAAAGTAGCGTTAGTTACTCCTTATGTCCACCTATCAGTGAACGTCCCGTCAAAATCGGTCCAGCCGTTCCAGAGCCGGAACAAACAGACAGTTGAAAATTTAAACAAATGTTTTTTTTTTGTGTAATATGTACTGTGTATTCATAGGTACTTACGCATTTAGTAAAATGTGGTTATTTTATTATTACTACCAGTGGCCGCCCCGGCTTCGCCCGTGCAAAGCGGGGGTGGGTTGTACATATAAACCTTCCCCTTGAATCACTCTATCTATTAAAAAAAACCGCTTCTAAATCCGTTGCGTAGTTTTAAAGATTCATGCATACATAGGGACGGACAGAAGAATGCGACTTTGTTTAATACTATGTAGTGATGATGATAGTGAAGATAAAGATAAAGAAGACACACTAGACACTCCAAATTTTATTTAATTATATACATAGAAGGAGAAGAGAAGAGAAGGACAAGTAAAACCGACTTCAAAACGGACACTCAAAGTGAAAATCCTTCTGTGCCACGCTAGAGGTATTTTACGACGCATCTACGTGAAAGGTTCATCATCATCATCATTTCAGCCAAAAGACGTCCACTGCTGGACATAGGCCTCCCCCAAGGATCTCCACAAAGGCCGGTCCTGGGCCGCCTGCATCCACTGCTTTCCGGCGACCTTAACCAGGTCGTCGGTCCACCGTGTGGGAGGCCTACCAGCACTGCTCCTTCCGGAACGCGGTCGCCACTCGAGGACTTTTTTGCCCCATCGTGCGTCGGTCCTGCGAGCTATGTGCCCTGCCCACTGCCACTTAAGTTTGGCAATCCGGTGGGCTATGTCGGTGACCCTGGTTGGCCTGCGTATCTCCTCATTTCTGATTCGATCTCGCAGGGAAACTCCGAGCATAGCCCTCTCCATTGCCCTTTGGGTGACTTTGAGCCTTCTGATGGAGCCCATAGTGAGCGACCACGTCTCTGTTCCATATGTCATCACTGGCAACACACATTGGTTGAAGACTTTTGTCTTCAGACACTGCGGTATTGTGGACGAGAAGATCTTTCGCAGCTTCCCGAACGCTGCCCAGCCGAATTGGATCCGACGATTGACCTCTTTCTCGAAGTTGGACTTACCACTCGAAGTTGGACTTACCTCTCGAAGTTGGACTTACCTCAAACTTACGACTTACGTCAAAGGTTACTACTACTATTACTCAGCCCATAGATGATCCACTTTTGAGTTGGACTTCCTTTAGTTATATGGAGGGTAATAATTAGCCTACTGTGCCAAGATGGTCAGACGCGATGGTACAGTGTTTCGTATCAAGTTTTCCTTCTCTTGCGGCTAGGTTATAAGCCTTGCCTTGCTAGGTTAAGACAAAAGGAGATGGTCCTTTTGTCGGTTCTTACGGCACTCTCAGGACAGAATGGAATGGTGACACTATATATTCAAAATCCGTCTCCACACGGAATACGTCAAAGCTTGTTAGAAGGTTTACCGCATTTTTGGCGTCCTCCCTTAGTTAAGGTGGGTGCTAGATTAATATTGTTTACCCGGATAGGCGCCTTACAAATTGGTTAGAATACCTTGATCGAATACCGTGCGTGCGTGGAATTGTTTCATGTCTCAGTGTGGGCTTCGAGCACTGCTTTGTTGAAAGCTATGAAAGCTAAGCGATTCAATTGACGAATGGTTAAATAAGCCCACTGCACAAGACACCAATTACAGCCAATTATTTAATTGTACTTAATTTTGAGGTATTTTCATGTAAAATACAAAAAAAAAACGCTTTAAGTAAACCTGGTGCTGTCCCAGTTTTCATCATCATCATTTTCAGCCAATAGACGTCCACTGCTGGACATAGGCCTCCCCTAAGGATCTAAAAGATAGAGACCGGTCCTGGGCCGCCCGCATCCATCGTATCCCATCCAGGATTTCCAAAATTAAGTGGCATAGCTCGCAGGGCCGACGCCAGTTGGGGCATAAAAGTCCTCGAGTGGCGACCGCGTTCCGGAAGGCGCAGGGCTGGTAGGCCTCCCACACGGTTGACCAACGACCTGGTTAAGGTCACCGGAGCGATGGATGCGGGCGGTCCTAGTTTTACAGACAGACAATTTTATGATTTTAAAATTAACAACAGATAGGTTGATTTGACAGGCTTTTTTTGGTGTCGCTTGGGAAACTACTGGACTGGGTTCAGCGGTTATGTGTGTCTCTGGAACTCGTCTGCCCACCAGAACCCCAGCAGTATACCCACACATGTCTTATTTGGGACGCTACAGGTTCGCGAGCGCAAATTCTTCTGCAGTGCAACGACGGTTGCGACTATCGAAAGGCATTCCGGACAACTGGAACGCCTTCATTCAATGAGGCTTTTGTCGGCAGTTCGTCACCCTAGCCATCTAGCCATAACTCGTCCACAAAGCTAACTACAGCTGCGGCAGCTCTTATATCGGACAAGCCAAACGATATTTTGCCGGGAGAATTAAGGAGCACTTTATGACAGTCAATATCAGACAGGTTAGCTATTGGGATGCATCGGTTGGAGTCTGGACCAAACCATTGGATTGATCCACTGACGGCCGCTACTATTGTAGGATTTAGTGTAAAGCAGTTGAAATAAAAAAACCACAACATCTTCAACTGAGTGGATGGCTAGTGGCTACCGTATATGAACAACGTAGAATCCAGTGTGCAGTGAATACCATCTCCGTAAGAAAAGAACTATCAACAATGTAACCCAATCAGATGTTTGTAACAATAAATACGATAAAAAGAGTGTCTATGGAGTTTCTTGCCATAGGGTCTATGTAATGGGACAAGCAACTAGCTTCCTAACTTCAATTTCAACATTTCAAAAACACCTGTAAATAGGTTCAATTGAAATAAATGGCTTGAGTTTGAGTTTATCCGCGAGTCTGTAGATGTCAAGTGTTGTGTACCAAAGTACTTGCCGAAGTACAAAAAAGAATAGCGACGAGCAAGCGAAGGTTGGCACGCAAACCCGAGCTATACAAAGACGCTGACCTTTCCTCCACCACTTCACCTATAATCACGACTGGTGCAATCCACGCCGAAACCTACCGCCGAACCGAAAACGTAACATATTTGACAACTGCCGACTGCGATTTAATGACTGCCTTTGGTTCACGGGTTCGATTCCGAGTCTGGGTGTAATATGTGTTCATGAATTTCATGTTTGTAAGTTGCCCCCGCGATGCATGTTATTCCTAGGGTTCTCACTATTTGTATTACACAGAGCATTGAATAAGAGTCACGTGAACATCAAAAGCCATAAAATAATAGTGACATAAATATTATTCATAGTCATTCTATTCCTCTCCACTCTCATTCGTACCCTTACTTCCTCTCAATAACACAAGATAATATCAGTCTTATTATGTTTTATCATACTCATATTTCTTGCCATACGCGACCCTATCACGAACTCATTAAGGGCTATATATTGATATATGGCGGTGTAAAGGTCAACTTCTATTCACCGAACCAGTCAGAATGCTGAGTGTCTTCAAACGAGACGAGGTTCCATGTATACGCAAAAAAAGAAAAGTTGGCATTGGTCAGCAATTGACCATACATACATGGAACCTTGAAATTCTACGTGTCACCACACGTAGAATTTTGTAATTTCGTTTCGTAGGATTTAGAAGGCAAAAGAGAAGGAAAACTTGATACGAAAACCTATGCCAACCCGTCTGGCCGGCGTGGCATAGTAGGCTATTTACCCTCCATACAGTTGGAGAAGACCCGACTCAGAAGCAAAAAAATAAATATGGGCTTAGAAGTAGAAGATACGTTTCATCACCAGCATTTTGCGTTGATTTTGCGTGAAAAAGTAACAAACGTACATTCTTATTTTATTTTTTTGGGTTTTTAATATTAGTAGGATTAGTTATTGAAAACAGCAAACTGGTCAGTTCGGTGATTAGTGAGATGATGCAGCCAATCATCGGTGGAGTATATGGACACCGAACCTTATACCTACGATTCAACGTCGTCCTGCTCGACCTCTGTTAAATGAGATACGTATCGCAACTTGTATCTTTATGTAGAACGTAATTATCACGACTGGTAAGGAAATTTGTTTTGCCGTGCTCATAATGTGAACAGAAATTCATTTCCGCGTGTTAGCAATATGCCAATGACCTATTTTGGTTCGGGTTAAGAATATCTTCAGGAAAAACACAAAACCCATTTCTTGTTTTGTTTTGCAGCAGGTTTACCTTCTCTTTCTCAAAGCTAGTTTGTCTGTTTTCCAAATCATTATTTTGTTTTGGACCTAGAAACATGAAATTCACGAATATGAAAAACTCAGACTCAAAACAAGTGCCTCTGGTATACACAAAGTCACCTGCCTGACTCCGGAATCGAACCGATGACCCGTGATCCAAAGGCGCCACCTGACCCTTTTACAGTACAACTATTACATAACAAGGTCTGTAATATCTGAGGGGAATCCTCACGAACCAGTTCCATTAGGGTATTAAGTTGAGTAATTAATGTTTCATTAACTAATTAATTATTAAGCATTCATTAGCTTAACACGTTCGAATCCCTTTGATTTATGTGGCATCAAATTACGTGAACGGTTGGTATGCTCGTTCAGGTGAAGCTCGCTAAATATCATGTATGGGGGCCTTTCAAAGTTCTGATGTATCGTTCCCCTGACCCGGCTACCATGGTATTAAATTCTGTGTTAAATCTAAAACAGCTTTTCTGTAAGTTTAGATCAGTTAATTATTTGAAAATGACGTATCCTACTATTGTCACATTTATTTGGTAAGAAGTCGGGCCTCCTCCAAAATGAAGGGAAATTAGCCTACTTTACCACGCTGGCAAGACGGGTTGGCACAGGGTTTACATCAAGTTTTCCTTTTCTTGTGGTTAGAAGGTCTGCATTTTGAGTTCCTTTAGTCGCCTCATACGACACCCTCGGGATCCAACCCACACCGGGTTAGTGTCAGTGTGTATTATAAATCCATCACCATACGGACAGGATTTTTTTGAGATTGTAAAGATGTAGTATATATAAAAAACGAATACATGGATAAAAATTATCCAAATGTGCAACGCTAGGAAGATGGGTTGGTACAGGGATTCATATCAATTTAGTTAGTTGCTTATCGGCATTGTCATTTCCTTTTGCCGGGTCTTACGATACCCTTAGGATGAAATGGGGTGAAGATTATAATATGTATTTGTCACCACGCAGATGGACTACACGGACTAAATAAAACAATAAGTGTCAAAGAAGTAGGAAAAACATCTGGCGAAAAAATTAAATACTTTCTATCATCATTATTACAATTTTCCATCACCATGCAGGTGAAACTGTGAGGCGCAGCTGGTTTGTTTATATATTTTTTTCGGTATACAATTTTATGGATCTTAAAATCTATCTCTATTAATTAGAATTGACTAAAATAGCCAAAAACGTCATTTTGACAGGACTCTCATATTAATTAGAATATTATGAGAGTTCAGTCTTGACTTTTCCCGCTATACAAAGACCTTCACATATTCTAAGGGCTTCATACTTTCGATTGGTATAGAATTTATCTAATAAACCAATATATTTTTTTCGTAGCTTAGGCAGATTTTTTTCAGGCAACCCAATTTTTTATATTTTTTAACATACTAAATGTCTAATAATATTATTTTCATCCATTAAACATATCGGTGAAAGTCATTGTATAGCGGGACCATACTGTATGTGAAACTGGATGGCGCTGTGGTTAATTATAATTTCCACATAAAATTACATATAGTTATCAAAATATCACTAGATAGTATAAAACAAAGTCACTGTCGTCTGTCCGTCCCTATGTATGCCTAGATCTTTAAAACCGGGGCGGGTCGCTAGTAAAAGCATAATTTAAACACATTCATATTTCACACAGGCTAGAAATCTACGACGAGTAGTAAAACACAAATAAAATGAGAAGCAAAGCCTTAGATGTTTGTCAGACGGGAGGTGCAACTAAAGCAAGCTAAAACTGAGGCCTGTATAACAATGCCTGCCCGATCCAAGTACCTTTGAATATTCAGCTGTGTGCTTCGCAGAATCAACTAAGAAATAATTTTGAAAAGAAAGAAATTATAAACAGAATTGAACATTTTAAAAAGCCCCGATATTACAGTGATGATAATATCAAAATCGATGAAATGATTTTTATAAAATGAATAAAACCATTTAATGTGGAAACGCAGCATAAACGGGTTATTCGTCTTTTTTTTTTTTACTTGAATGCCTTTGAACCTAGGCTTGCGTGATGGAAAGCAACGCCAGGGTCTAAGATGGAGCAGACAATTCAAGGAAATGCCCTGTCGGGCACCGGCTCTCACATAGAACAAAGTAAAACTGCTTGGTGCTTAGTGACTTAGATGTGTGGGTGGTAGCTAGCCGGGCGGACCATTCGATCCTACCACCAAGCGTGCTGGGTCTGGTTGACCTTTACAACACGCGTTATTTCCGCGTGCGGTGCGGTGCGTTCCGTAGCGTGCGGTGGGGAAGTTTCATATTCTGACCCGTCCCCGCACGGGTAAAGTACTACTGCTACTGGGCTCATAGATAACCCACTACTGAGTCGGACCTCCTTCCGTTACATTAAGGGAAATTAAAGTTTTTCTTAAGTCTTCAAATATTTAATAAAAAATGTTTTTTTTTTCAATACAATATTTTTGGTTATCGGTCACCATGCAAAAATCAAAACACAAAATTGACATAAACCTAGATACTAGATACCCCTAGCTTTAAAAAAAAACAGTTCTTTAAAATGGCATATTTTCAACCACAATTCTATGGGGTAAAATTCAATAGACGTCCGAACGTACTTAACCGCCGCAGTATCCCCTAACATCGGTCCCACATTCACTTAATTGGCAATATCCTAGAGAAATTCAATATAGAGAGGCGACCGAAAATATTTTCACAGCATAATCCAATCACTACACCATACGCGTACCGAAAGAAGACTGTATTTATTTTGGTTATTCCTTGTACGTTGAGGTAGTGGTAAATATTATTCGAAAAAAGTCGTTTCTTTTAAACTAACAACTCGAAATTACAATTATAACCATAATGTTTTTATTCGAATAAATTCTTCTTATTCAATTTTGGTTTGGTTTGGTTATTCGACTTTCATTAGTGGTTGAAATCTTGTCATAGCCATCTCAACCCATAAATTATCCTCTACTCGGTTAGTCTTATTGTATGGAGAAATACAAGACTATAATGCCATACTAACTAGGCCGATTTGTATAGGGTTCTATAAAGTTTTCCTATACCCTCACGATGCAATGGGTTGGTGAAATTTTAAAACGCTTACTTACGTTTTCTTAGGGCCTTATCATACTAGCGGATTGCGAGTGTTCTCATAGCAGAGCGCGCACACAACGAAACACGCCACGCATGTGCAGCAAATGCGCCGCGAACACGCCGCGGCTGCACAGCGAAGACGTCGCGGACGCGTGGCAAATACGCTACGTTTTCGTCGCGTGTTTGTATCGAATTAAGGTATTGATGATTTTGAAGATTATAATTCTATAACTACTTACGTCTTACAGCCGCGAATAACATTTTAATCAACATACAACCTAGCGCAGACCTGCAAATTGCAAAAAACTTAAGAAAATTTAAATTTCGCGGGCTACCCTGGAATATCACCTTAACTTGATTTCGCGCGGCGTGTCCGTTGCGCGCCCGCTCCGCTTTGAGAACGCTCGCAATCCACTAGTACGATAAAGCACTTAGATATTTCTCAAAAACAAATTACTTGGAATTGATCACCTAAAACTTATATTTTCTCATTGTGAACCTTAATATGGCTTTTCGTGAGCGCTGTTTATATTCGCACACGATAGTAAATTGTATACCAGCCTATGTGCTATCCCATTATGAAATGCTTTACGCCTATCGTAATCTTCGGGAAAGGCCGAAGAGGGTTTAATGTGACATCAACATATCTAACTCACTTTTATGTCTAGACTAAATTCATACTTGTTTTCTACAAGTATACAAAGTAGTAAGTAATCGATTTTCAATGATTTTTTTAATTCATCTGACACTAATTTTATAAACCTATAATATTAACTTTATTAAATACCAAATACATTATATATTATTAAATTATAACGTTTTATTTTATATTATACCGACAGATTATATTAAGATTACAAAAATATTCGATTATTATTTTGCCTCATCACAACAAAAACAAACAGTTGTCATAACCTTGAATCAGCGCCGTTTGATGTGGTTTGACTTTTAAATGCTATTGTTTTTATATTTGTTAATTAAGTAATTGTAATCATTTTAGCCAAAAATTAATACATCAATACACTCGTTAATAAGTTAATTAAAGTTTGCCATAAATTGTACGCCGGTTCAAAGTTACATCGCCCAGTCTATCACGATGTGTCCGAAACGCATTCTCTGAACGGCTGGACTTATAGTTACTATAATATTTCAAGGTAAATCACTCAGATTCACATATATTTGTAAGGGCAGGCTAAATACACCCAACTAAGCTCACAGTAATTAAAAATGTTGGCGGTTTGTAAGGGAGTGTCACTAATATAGAAACATAGAAACAAATCCGATTGGATGGAATGGAATTCAAGATTTTGGGGAACCAACGAATGATTGGTAGTTTGGCTCTGAAACTAGCGTGTCATTGAAATCTTTCTGATATAATACTTTTTTATTTTAAAGGAAGGAGGCACTCGGTCTAGCTGGTCAACTGGTGGTAAGTGATCACCCTCACACATTAACTGAACCAGATGAGACGCAACTGCGTTGCTTAACTTTAAAATATAAAAAGGAAAGCATGACGCTAGCAGTCAAAAGAAAATATTCATCCAAGACCATGCTTCTGCATTATGCTGCTAATCGAGATGGTATTATTCTAGTTTTTGCGATATTATATTTAACTTAAATTAATTTAACTTTAAAAATTCCGCCATCTATTGAATACTTTCCAATCTCAATCCAGTCAAAATATATCCCCATCTATTTGAATCATTTGGAACTACAATTTAATTGTGACTGTCAAATAATAGACAAATAATTTGCAATAAAATTATGTTGCGACTATAAATTGAGATGTAAGCTATCCTATCTTTCAAGTTGGATCAAACTGCACAGTGTACAAATTTATTTAAAATCGGTTAAGTAATTTACATTAGGAGTCCATCGTGGATTAACAACGTGGCACGTCATTAATTTAAATTAAGCAGAAGATAGGCTTATGTTTGACTTCAATCTCACTTGATGGAAGGCGAAGATGAGATCTAAGATGGTAAACGTAAAAAATTACACTATCATTTCCATTTGCGAAAAGAGGATCTCAGTAAATAAATACATTATAATTTTTCAATTCTGATCTCGTTGTACAAGTTATTTGGTGTGATATCGGTCGAGATTATTAGACAAGAAGTGATATTGTTGTTGTTGGAGGGAATAAGCTTACTGTGACGAGAACCGATGGCACAAGTTTTTCTATTATGTTTTTTTCTTCTATGGCTAGATTTTGTGCCTAATTCGTTATTTTACTGATTTCCTAAAATAACTTCTAAGATTTAAGATGGTATGATTTTTTTATATGAGAAACGGGTTGTACTCACGAGAGATAATCGGATACGAATTCCTCCGTCTAAATATATATATATATATATTTTTTTTTTTTTTTTTTTTTTTTTATGTTTCTGCTACTTGGCGATCTGTTTTTCAACAATAAGCCATTTCTTTGTTGATTGCTCAGTTTATGTTTTCGTCGAGAGTCATAATTGTATGAATATACATTTCACACGACTCTCTCGATGTCAAGTGTTAAATCTTGTAGTTAGGCTCGGTATGTCGCTTCTTTTTAGACGGGTATGGTGAAGAGCGCCGTCTCCACTCAGAGCGAGTGCCAGTTTCTTTACATGGACGGTCAGTTTCTCCTGGTGTTTCAAGCTGTTTTGGGCTATTTCCTGCCGAATTGTTTTTAAGCCGAGGTCGAGGTATATGTATCTATTGCTTATACAGTGAGGGATACCAAACATTGTTCTCAGAGCTTTGGTCTGGAATCTCTCCAGGATATCTATATTACTGTTGCTGGCCGTTCCCCACAGTTGTATTCCGTAAGTCCAGATTGGTTTTATAATAGTTTTGTACACTAGCATCTTGTTGTTGGGATTTAATTGAGATTGACGCCCCAATAACCAGTTCAGTGACCGTAGTTTTCCATCTAGCTGTTTGCGCTTTGTCCAAATATGTTTTTGCCATGTAAGTTTCCTGTCTAGGTGCATGCCCAAGTATTTTGCGTTATTATCTTGAGGGATAACTTTGCAGTTTAGCGTCACCGGTGGACACGTTTCTCTCCATAGTGTATCCTGTGTAGTGTAGTCTAAATATATAGATAAATAATAGTATGTGTCGGGTTTGGCCCCAGGCAGACATCAGAAGTAAAAGTCAGATATGGCAACATACAAATTTATTTCAGTCGAACATAGTCACTTTAATTTAATCTAGAAATGAAATCAAATTAATTAAATAACTAGCATAGCAACGTGACAGTGAGAGCTGTACTGACTGTCAGAGACAGGGTTCCACGCACCCACCACAATAAGGACAGTACTAATTGTCTGACAACGTTCCACGTCCAATAACCGGGCTGAACTGACTGTCGAAAGACAGTGATCCGTGCACCGCGACGCATCCGATAGAAATGCGTACCGACTCAACCGCGCGACTCCTTATAAAGGCGATCACTTGGCGGAAACGTTACAATATTTTACTGTCTGCATCCGGTGCACGTTCCACTAGCGCCATCTAGCCGCCGTCTCTCACAGCTGTTAAATAATATGGCTTCCGACACGGCCATTCTGACAAATCACTCGGCCTCGAGTGTATTATGCTAAAAAGAAAAGGACTCATTAAGTTCAAAAATGCTGGTCTGAATCGTCGCCCACTAAAGCAGGCGAGACTCCTACAACTGGACTAGGTCGCTATACTTGTGACCCCTTCAGTATAAACCACTAATGCTGGACTAGGTCATCCACCCACAAAAGCAGGCGAGACCCCTTCAGCATATCACAGATCGTCTCCCACAACAGCAGAAGAGACCATACTAATTGACCACCCCAAAGATTCTATTACAGCTTCGGAATTATCTACACTTAATGTTGCAGAGCTAAGAGATAAAGTTTCCTCAGAATTATTTGCACTTAAGGTGCAAAAGGTTACATAAAGTGTATCCTCTGAATCACCTACAGTCAATGCTCGAGAGCTTACAGTAAGAGGTTTTCCGAATCTGAGGTGACATTACTATTGTTTAAAGGCACAACAGGCATACTGAATTCATTATCTGCCGTCATGGTTCGTTAAGTTAAGTTTGCTAGTTCATCCTGCCAGGTATTATTAGTTACATTTTATTATAGTAAGGATATTTTTCAAAGTTCGCATGACCCTCTCCACCTGCCCATTGGCACGAATGGATCCTGTAGCACTGTAGTCCATCACTCCATGAACACTCTTGGAGTTCACAGTTCACGTTGACTTCCTTGCACCCCGCCACCGGCTGCTCCTTTGTGCCATCGGTCCTCGTGGGGCAGCTGGAGACCACGTGGCCCGGTTCGCCGCACACGTAGCATGTGACTTTGAGGCTTCTGATTGAGGCATTCGTCTGGAACACTATAACTCAAAAGGAACTTTATTAACGTAGGTTACCACAAAACTCATAAATCGCCACATTTAAGAGCACCATTATTATCTTCGCTAGAGGCAGATCACCAAGCCGCAAAAGAAGGAAAACTTGAATCAAATCCTGTGCCAACCCGTCTTGCCAGCGTGACACAGTTGCCCAATTTCCCCCTGTGATCTTGGAGGAGGCCGGACTCAGTAGCGAGTCAGTTATGGGCTGAAATGATGATGATGATCATCATCTTACAGCCCCTGTCCCACGCTAGGTGGTAGTCCACACACACCTATCAGTTTGTCATACCTCACACAATTCCTCACTCCTACAATCCATCCATCTCCCTCGTACTTGGGTCGATGGTTTTCTTTTTTTCTCGAAGCTCTGATTTTACATGAATTATTGCAGTTTCCACAGAAACTAACTACTCCGAGGACGTTTTGGGTCAAATTCAAGATGATCAGAAGACTCGTTTTTTCGTTTTAAAGAAATTCCTCGCAATACACAAAAAAGTTGTTTTATGGCATATGACAGTGGAATTTTACTTATCACAATCCGAACAGAGATTGCAAGACAGTTCTGTTATACTTTGTCGGGTAAATTAGCATCGGCTTTTTTTATATACTGCCATTATTAGATCATCCAGTTTTAATTTCTTATTTTCAACTATAATCTCTGATAGCTGACACCAACCCCTATATCGGAGTTGGGATCGTCTGGATCGAATGACACTAACTGTGCGGGAGCTAGATGACAAGTAGGGTGGTCTTCGTATTAATTTAAAATTTAAAGTGATCCTGAATCAGCACAGGACGAGAGAACTGAGCTTTCAAAATCTCCTGCACATCTTCCCATTGCTATTGACTGGGAGGTATTTTGATCAATAACGTGGCTGCACGGCCTCGTAGACAATGGTACAGCGTCATGATTAAATCAACACTTTACAAATTTTTGTTAGTAACTATGACATCTGACAGGCGACACCATCTCTTGGTCAGTATTCGGGTCATCAGAATCAAACTGCATCAATACCATGAAAGGATGTGGTGGTGCACGAGAACCGGGGTAGTAAAGCATCAATAATTTCGAAAATCAAAATGCTTCTACACTACTTGAGGGTAGCGGAGTATTTTCCTGCACATTTTGTGATGGAGTGCCCCAGTGGTGGGCGGAAAATCCGATCCCGATCTACCTTGCCGATGCCAATCAAGGCATATAATGGTGCCATAATCTTGGAAAACTTTGCTATAAACTGGCGAAAATATGACACTAGACCGATGAACTGTCAAGCCTAACGCTAAAACATCCCATCCAATCTAAATTTCGTATCGCAAGTAATTAACAGGTAAAACAGTCACACTAACGTAAAATCTTATACCATACAATTTACCCGAGTAATAAAATGGAAACTGCTCACCGGAGTGACGTAAAATTCCAGCTGGTGCGCTTACTACAGATCCACTCACTATTCTTTGAACTGGCTGACCGCAGTACTGTTGCTCGCCTTCCTGCTGCTCCGCTCAGGGAAGTTAGACGCGCAGTGTCCTTGTCCATGACAATGGAAACAAGTGATCCCGTTCACTTGGTTAATCTCCACACTGACTGCCGCTTGTGGAAACCTGGAAACCTCACGGAATTGCTGAAAGACGACGTTTGCTTTGCCTGTATAATGGCTAGAAAATTACGGTTCTGTTGCTCTAGTAGAAGTCGCCATTATAGGCCATTTCTATCACGTTCAGAAGCACACACATTATCCCTACACTGTTTCTCGTTAGCTTCACTGTTTTCTCCACATGGGCTGACTGAGTTACAATCCCACTTCTGATGTCGGGTTTGGCCCCAGGCAGACATCAGAAGTAAAAGTCAGATATGGCAACATACAAATTTATTTCAGTCGAACATAGTCACTTTAATTTAATCTAGAAACGAAATCTAATTAATTAAATAACTAGCATAGCAACGTGACAGTGAGAGCAGTACTGACTGTCAGAGACAGGGTTCCACGCACCCACCGCAATAAGGACAGTACTAATTGTCTGACAACGTTCCACGTCCAATAACCGGGCTGAACTGACTGTCGAAAGACAGTGATCCGTGCACCGCGACGCATCCGATAGAAATGCGTACCGACTCAACCGCGCGACTCCTTATAAAGGCGATCACTTGGCGGAAACGTTACAATATTTTACTGTCTGCATCCGGTGCACGTTCCACTAGCGCCATCTAGCCGCCGTCTCTCACAGCTGTTAAATAATATGGCTTCCGACATATGCTTAATATAATAAATATGTAGATAGCACTTGTAATAACAAAATGGTCAAAAATAAAGCAGGCGATTATAAGTTAGTTTTGTAAAATAGAATTTGTTCCACTTGTTTTGTAGCCCAAATTCGTTTGTATCACCTGCCAAATTTCGACTTGACGCTTGCAAATATCCACTACGGGAGTTGTCGGGAAAATGGCGAAAAATTTGTTTTCCTCCGTGTTTGGAAACTAGAAGTTTGGTACAATTTCTGAGGATTTGATCTCGTTGTGTTATTTGTTCGCATTTTTGTATTTCTTTATATGATTGGGTTCGGCTTTTTCTTTTTTTGTCAAGTGTAAATGTTGACATACTACTTTAGGTCTGTTATTTGATTTGTGACTCGCTTAATTTAGTTTAATTTTAGTCTACATAAAGCCAAGCCTTAGTTTTAGTAGTTTTAGAGTTTATTCATAGAAATAGAAATCTGTCCTCTTTATAATATTTGTTTATTTTTGTTAAGTAACTCGTCTTATATCCAAAAAGACACCCAAAGATCAAACGATAATAGGATTTATATCAAACTGAGGTCCGCCCAGTGATCTTTGAAATGCATATATATTATACTACATTTATATTACACACGCAACTGTTAAAAAAGGTTTATGTTTATAAACATGGGAAAAAATCATTACAAGCATTTTTAACAAAAAAAAAATTAAAAAAACCAAGACTGCTCCATGTGTTTACTGATATACAAAGACAGATACCCACAGAAGTTTGCGCTAAGCTCCTTTGTCAGAGTCCTTTGTGTTAAATGTAACAAAAAACATCACATACGCATTTCCCTTACAAAGACCCACATTTCATTCTGTACAATAAAATAAATGTAAATAAGGATAAACGAAATGCGATACGTGGGTATCAGAGAAAATAAATAATTCGCGAGTAACGAGAGGGAATACTAATTTTGTTGAAATCTAGCGTCCAGTAAATAGTTTACGTACAGCAGTAAATCAACTCGTCATGTTTCCTCCAATCAAACTAGGAATAAATTAATGTTGTCATTCGTGTGCTGAAACGAACGAACTTACTCGATAAGGACATTTTAAAAATGTATATTTACGCTATTTTGATTATACGAGTATATACCCCCGCCACTGTAGCCTAAACGCATGCTTCGCCTACTCGTCAGCATTTCCTTATCCAATGCCAAGATCCATACTGAATTTTTTTTAACAAATCTATACTAATATATAAAGCTGCAGAGTTTGTTTGTTTGTTTGTTTGTTTGTTTGAACGCGCTAATCTCAGGAACTACTGGTCCGATTTCAAAAATTCTTTCAGTGTACGATAGTCCATTTATCGAGGAAGGTTATACTGTATTTTCAAAAGAATTAGGGATCCGTATGAAAATTGCGATTTAGTAACCCAAGGTGTAAAATCGAAAACCTATTTATGCGTGCGCTGCAAAAACGATTGACAATAGAACAAAATGAAGTACTACGAGTTTGTAGGTCTTATTAAAATCTACAAAAAAGTCACATATCAGAAAGAGCACATATCTATATACATAACTATCATAGTTTAGTCACAATAACCACTTTTATATTCATAAAAAAAATGCATAGAGATAAGCACGGGTTCGAAGTCCACGCGAGCGAAGCCGCGCCCAAAAGCTAGTTATATATACAGATTCTGACGGAATGAGCTACACACACACCCACAAACTTACACACCACACACACGTACATTTTTTCAGCGTAGGTAGCTGTGCGTTTGAGTGTAAGTACTGTGCATGTATATTTACAGCACTATAGGAAAGGCTATACCACCCGTAATATTGGAAAAGCATTTATTTGTCCTAGCTTAATCAGTGTTAAGGGATTTTATTCACCCATTTCAGTGGTTTTAATTTGAAAAATCCTGTTACCCTGTAACATATTTATTGCCAAATCAGCGCGACAAAAGCTGCTACAAGAACGATATAAATCCTGTTAATATATTAACACGAAAGTTTATAAGTGCGGATGGGTGGTTGGATGTAACAATAAGTGTCAAGTGGGTAGAAAAAATAAATTCCATCACCACGCGGGTAAACCCGCGGGGCGCAGCTAGTAAATAATAAAGCAAAGTTGTCTGTAATTTTAGCTTATGTGAGCTTTTGGTTCTCTACAGAAGAAAACAATAATTTTCTGTATGATGCGTTACAGTGAAACTAGCCTTTATCTGCTTGATTCAAAAGTACTTGCCATGTTCTTACATCAAAAGTGGTCAGCATACTTTCCGAACTGACACTATAGTATTATTAGCTTACTAACTACTGTCAAAACCTACAATCAAAGGCACGGTGATTGTCGATATTGATTCTATTAATCATCAAATTTGGGGTTCTGTCCGTGTGTTGTTATAGATACTTATTTTATCCTTAACTAGCTGACCCGGCGAACTTTGTTCCGCATTATAGTTAAATATTTAAAACAAAAAGAAAGTTGGACATAGGATACCTGCGATTTTTATCCCGTCCGTATAAAACCTACTTTAACAAAACGCAACTGACAGCGAAACGTTATGTTGTCTATAGTTTAATATGGTCGAAAATTTGACAATTAGAAAATTTAAATTCGACTTGTTTATATTTTTGTAATTCACATAATATCTGTATAACTTGTAGCCTATGTGTTATTCTGATGTATAAGCAGTATTATTGTAAAGTTTCATTAAAATCCATTCGGTAGTTTTTACGTGAAAGAGTAACAAACATCCATCCATCCATCCATCCATACTTACAAACTTTCACGTTTATAATATTAGTAAGATGTGTCCTCAGTGCACAAGAAAAATAATGGCATAAAACCAGGCGTGTATATTCTTTATATTGCTCCTGCAATAACGTATATAAACTCACTCGTCAAAACTTTTTACAATAAATCCATTGATGAAAACGTGTAACTCTACCCACTTAACAATGTTAGCACTTACAAATCTGATTCAAAGATGCCTCGTTGAATGTAACTGAGTACGTCTTAAAAAGTGTTCACTATTTGCAATGCTTGGCAAAGGTTTTTGAACTTTACTAATTATAGGTACATGTCTCTTTCATCATCATTAATAATTTTCCTATCGAGATAGTTTCTCCTATTAGCAAGGGGGGAAAGAGTAACCTTACGGACAACTGTTGAAATTATAAACAGGATTAGGACACTGATTGCATAGACTACTATGCAATGATGAACATCTAAATTTATCAGTGTTTCTCTACAATATTATGCATGTATTAATCATATAAACCTTCCTCTTGAATCACTCTATCTATTAAAAAACCGCTTCAAAATCCGTTGCGTAGTTTTAAAGATTTAAGCATACATAGGGACGGACAGACGACGGCGACTTTGGTTTACTATGTAGTGATAGTGATGATCAATTAACTATTACTAACACTAGTTTTTAAGATCACTAATAAACTAACAAATATGGACGCAATCTTATGAATCTGAAGAAAACGATTATTATTATTATTAAATAGAAAAGACCCCGTACAATAGTGACTATATGGCTAAATAAGAGCACGCCGGATGGTAAAATTCTTGGATGGCGCTAATAAAGCTACATAGATGCCTTTGACAATGCAATGAGCCGTTTTATCTTTACCGAGTCTGGCGGTCTAGTTGGAGATTCGTCTGCATTGTTCTCAGCATTGGATGATTAATTGGTTCCGATATCTTTGAAACGATTTATCGAATTTGACTTCACCATTTGCAGAATTAGGACGCGGATTGTTATTACGGAATCTTGATCCGTTGTATTATGTAACAAGCCAATCGAAAGGAGTGAATGTCCTGTTTAGAAATATGAGAGATATACGTATGTGTGAGTGTATATAAAAATATACGTGTGTCTATACAATTGTTAACCACAAAATGTGTGCTAGTCACTGTAGCCATCTAGCTATAGTGGTGATTTTTCTAACCATGTAGTGACGGCTATTCTATACAGTGTCACCACCCCACACCATCCTAAGGGTGTCGTAAGAGCCGATCAGGCCGAAGCCGCAAGAGAAGGAAAACTTGACACGAAACCCTGAGCCTATCCGTCTCGCCAGCGTTGGGCATTAGTGCATTAGGCATAGTGGGTAATTTATGCGCTGAGTAGTAGTAATAGTATAATTATGATTATCCTACAAGCTTTGTAATCTCTGCCCCACAATGTTTCTTACTATAAAATGTAAGAAACATTGTGGGACATTATGGGTCATTTATGGGCGGAAACGAAGACGATAAAGACTAAACAATGTCACCAGCCCATACCATATTGAGGGTGTCGTAAGAAGCGACTAAAATAACGCATTAGGCAGATCACCTAGCCGCAACAGAAGGAAAACTTGAAGCAAACCCTGTGTCAACCCGTCTTGGCTGCGTGGCACAGTAGGCTAATCTCCCAACATGAACTTAGAGGAGGCCCGACTCAGTAGTGGGTCATTTATGGGCTGAAACGACGATAAAGACCCTGTAGTCCGGAAAACGATCACGCTTAGGTAAGGTTAGGTTAGTAGGCCTAACCGAGTTTTATGTATGAATTAACTCTGGCCTTGCTACGAAAGATCGTCCTTGAAAGATATCGAAGCCACGCATAGCCATGTGTAATACCTTTTTAGAATCCCTATTAAATGCGCCAAAAATTGTGATACAGTGGCACTTTTCTGTAGAGTATTTCTTTTTCGCAGTGGGGTCCGAAGTAAGTAACAAGTTTTGATTTAAGAATTATGTCTTTCGGAAAACTTAATGTTATCTTTAACACACTCAATAAACTACCATAAATAGCATGTCTAACGAAAGGGCTCATCAGTACCAATCTATTGAAAATTTTTAAAAAGATACAGGATGTAGATTTTGTGGAATTTTATCAAGTTTTAGTAAAAAAAGGACAATTTCTCATAAAAACACAAAATCAATTATAACTCTGCAGGGGTTGACCTTAGGGACCTCCCGTAGAACATTTTTTTGCTGCTGATAACCACATCTAACCGCTGGTTGCGTTTGGTCCACGACTTTTGACCACTCTGTATAATATTATGTAACGGATAACTTTACGGTAAAGACTATTTTGTGTGTGTCCTGTCGTGTACTAAATAATGATAATGTTAATGAACAAATTCAGGTAATTTAGTGTGAATGGTGACCAAAAGTATACTTTTTTTATCATTGACTTGAACTTGACTAGACTTGATTAATGGATAGCAACGCCAGGGTCTATGATGGAGCAGGAAATTCAAGGATCTCACATACACACGAACACAGTAAAACTGCTTGGCGCCGGACTTAGATGTGAGGGTGGTAGCTAGCCGGGCGGACCATTCGATCCTACCACCAAGCGTTCTGAGTTTTGTTGACTTTTACAACACATGTTATTTCCCAGCGTGCGGTGGGGACGTTTTATATTCTGACCCGTGCCCACACGGCAGTAATTAGCTCTTAGGTTGCCAATAGCGTCGTAGGAAGTGGTTAAACGCAAATAACGGAAGGCAAGGAAAACAAAACTTCTTAGGTATTCGCGATTATTACACATTGAAATTAAACACTTTTTAACGGATTTATCGCGTGTATATTACATTATTTAATTCCCGACGTTTCGAATGCTTTGCAGCAGTCGTGGTCGCGGGAGAGACTAGATGACAGTTGTCTTCAAAAGTACCATGGACGTATAAAAAAGTCGGACAGAGTCTCGCTAACTAAAAACTGTGACATCATAGTCGGCCAGATCAGCTATATGTACAGGCCAGCACGTACACTTTCACACATTAGTCGACCATTACGCGCGTGAACATCGAAGCATAAAGACGCAATATGCGGCGAAAAAATAAAAACTATTATAAATCATGTCTTGCGTGGTAAAATGGTGTAAAAACCGTATTGACCGAAAGAAAAACAATCCAGGGTGATTCATACGTAAATGAATAATTCAATCACTTATTTCCAGGTTATATACATTAAAATCAATTTGTATTTGCTAGAACAAAACAATTAATTTTAAGTTCAGTGTTGCCAATATTCACGGGTGCAAATTAACCGAAATGTGGGCAATTTTTCGTTTATTATAAAAATCAATATATTATTATGGTTAATTATTTAATAGTTACTACTGGGTATTTTATTTTATATTCCTTTTGCTAGATTTTCTAAGGAAAATTAAGTATGGAGAAATGATTGGATTCAAATAATTAGAAATTGTAATGGGGAAAACGATTGGATTCCAAGCAAACGAAATTTGCAGTATACATTTTGATGCGAATGACTTTTATACAACTAAAGGAGGACTCCGGCGTGTTGTTACTTATGCAGTACCTCAAAAGGTAAATTAGCAATCTAACAAGACGTGGTTTTTATATATAAAAAAGAAACATAAGTTAATATACCTAAAAAACCAGAGGAGGCCTACATTTACCATCGAAAGATATATTCGATATTTGTTGTATTTGCGAAATGGTCATACGAAAAATTATAAAAGAAAGCTTATCATTGTACAACGAAAGGCAACATAAATATATTATCACAAAAATTCAAGCAAAATGTGTAGGTAATGAAAGCGTTTGTTTAACTTGGAATATGAACATACTTTCGCCGGAATAGAACACAAAATAAGTCTTATTAAATATATAGCGGAACAATATCTAATGATTCGGTTTCACCACATCTCAAAATTAGAAGAAATTTCAAGAACGTCTCAAAGTAAAAGTCATTATTCTAAAAAAAAACCTCAGCATTTGGGATTCTAAATTAAATGAAATAGGACCGCAAATTATTAAAAAAAGAATAACAAGTTCTCTGATTTTCTTGCCAGTTCTTAGCAGTGGTCGCGTTCCGAACTGGTGGTAAACTATGTATATGTAGCATGTCAAGGGTTCTATTCCCGCACGGAAGAAATATTTGTACGACCTTCAAGTATTTGTTCCGGGTTTGGGTGTTTCCTTTATAGAATATGTATGTATTTACACAAAAAAAAAGTATATAAGTAGTTTGCATTCTATACATTTTTTTAATATGTTGACAACATGTATGTATCCATTGTGTCCTATACAAAATAAATTATTTGACTTTGACTTAAACATTACAATTTCGAACAATACAATTTTTTTTTTACGTTGACCGTGTTTTAATGGCAAATTTTTGTGTAACTTGGCCACCCCAAAATTAACTCACACATAAAGAGCGGCCGCCATCTTGGCGTCTCACTTTAGTCTTAGCGAGAGTTCCGTCCGCCTTTTTTTATACGTCCATGAAAAGTACAAAGAAACAGTTAAAATCTACCGCCTATAATTTTGTTTTATTGATAACGTTCCCTGTGCACGCAGAAATCGCTCACGGTGTCCAGAGGTCTTCCAGATGAGTGTTTTGCTTGAGATTTGATCAATTTAATGACTAGATCCCAAGTAGGTGGTACTGCCCTGCCAACCATCCTCTCTATTGAAATTTGGATGTTTTTTAATCTCAATAGCCTCGCGGATCATTCTTGGAATGTAATGATATTCCATGGCAAGGATTTGAGGTCTATCAAAGTGGATATAGTGGTTGGTCTTGTTGAATGTGTGCTCACAAACTGCAGACTTGGTCGAGCGTCTGTTTTTCATATCAGCTATATGTTCTTTTATGCGGATACCGACACTTCTCTTTGTTTGCCCAATATATGATAATCCACACTCACAGTCAAGTTTATACACACCAGCATCTTGTAGGGGGATGTTGGACTTCACTGGTCTTAAAAGTTGGCTGATCTTCCTGTGTGGCTTGAAATAAGTTTTTATTGAAGCACGTTTCAGAATATTTCCAACTTTATCAGTGATACCCTTAAAATACGGCAAGACAGCAGGTAGTCGCTCAACTGTAGGTGCTTTGGGCTGGCTCCTGTGACGCATACGTGGGAGTTTAAGGCTGTTGCTCCGCAGGACAGATTTGACATGCAGAAGCTCCTCCTCCAGATGGTTGCTATCACAGATGCCTCGTGCTCTCTGTAACAAAGATTTGCCTACGGTAGCTAACTGACATGGATGGTGGTGTGAATTGCCATTGAGATACTTGTCTGTATGGGTAGGTTTCCTATATACAGTATGACCTAATGAGTTGTCAGGATTCCTGGTGAATAATATGTCACTGGGGAGCCCATGGCCACACCATCAATTTGCAGATAGTATTTACTATCCCAATATAAATAGCCGGATGTGAGGCAATGTTCCAATAATTCTGCATATTCCAAAGGCAGATCATATTCAATTAGCTTCCTCTTGACAACTTCAATGCAGTCATGTAGTGGGAGATTTGTGAATAATGAATGTACATCAAAACTGACCATGATCTCTTCATCGGCCAGGTGTAGATTTTCAATCTCACTTATGAAGTGGTAAGAATCCTTGACATTGGTGTTAGTGTGACCCCGAAGCCGAGATAGAAACTTGGCCAGATGTTGTGCCAGTTTGTAGGTAGGCGAGTCTATCTGGCTTACAATGGGGCGTAGAGGATAACCAGGCTTATGTATTTTAGGTAGTCCATACAGTTTAGGCGGTTTTATGTACGAGGGAATGAGTGCCTTTGCGTCTAATTCAAGCGAATCGGAGTATTGAGTACATCCAAATTTCAATAGAGAGGATGGTTGGCAAGTACCACCTGCCTGGGATCCAGTCATTAAATTGATCATCTGCAAGACCTCTGGACACCGTGAGCGATTTCTGCGTGCACATGGAACGTTATTAATAAAACAAAATTATAGGCGGTAGATTTTAACTGTTTCTTTGTACTTTTGAAGACAACTGTCATCTAGTCTCTCCCGCGACCACGACTGCTGCAAAGCATTCGAAACGTCGGGAATTAAATAATCTAATATACACGCGATAAATCCGTTAAAAAGTGTTTAATTTCAAAACAAAACTTGTCCGTGTGGTGATGAATTTAGAATATACAATGTCACCAACCCACACTATCCTGAGGGTGTTGTAAGAGGCGACTAAAGGGTCGTAAGACCAGATCACCTAGCCGTATGAGAAGGAAATCTTGATACAAACCCAGTGCCTGTTGCCAGCGCGGCACAGTAGGCTTATTTTTCGTAAATGAATTTGGAGGAGGCCCGACTCAGTAGTGGGTCATTTATGGGCTGAAACGAAGGAAAACTAAATATCCGACTCTAATAAGATTGACTTCAAAAATGGAAGAAGTTCTTAATAAGATGTCCGGTGTATTATAAAATGTAGTTAAATATTCTAAATCCAAACGAACGAACGGATTTTATATATCCTTCAACTATTCGGTATATCAGTTGGAAGTAATACGGATTTACAGCCCATACAGACAACTGCTGACCATTTCTCAGTTCTAATCAAGAAATACGGTCGTTTACTTGCTAGCAAAGTTTGAATCGTGGGTATTCTGCTCCCTTTTTATAGATATGAAATAAAAAAATAAAGAAGATTTAGGTAGATATAAGATTTTTAGTAAGCTCTTAATGAGATATTTACGACGAAACAAAAAAAAAGGTAATTTTTTTGTGGTTAGACTGATTTTAACGAATATTTCATAAATGATAACAGAAATGATAAGAATATGAATTAGTGCAGCGAATATATATTGTACTTAGAAAAAATAGTATATTCCCGTTTACTCTTGTTATAAATTCACCCTTTATTACGTAGTAATATTTTAATTTAATAAAGACATAGATTGCTTTATTGTTCAATCTTACTACAAACACGTAACCACAAAATTAGAATTTTAAAATAATATTTAAAAAAACGACATTCTAAATACAAAACGTTTAATTTTCCAAACAAACACACCCAAAAACTGTGTTTACACGTTAAGACGGACCCTTGTCACGTGCGAAACGTCGGGGACTGAGAGCGCCGAATAAATTGTTCAAAATAAATATAACATTAGGTACGTACGAAAATGATTTCCTTGGCGTGTTTTGACTGGTTTGAGACTCATGCTCTGAAATTAAATGTTAAGGCAATACGAACGTTTTCTTGCAATTTCGTAAGTTCTTAAGTTTCTTGCAATACTTATGTGTCATATTTATGGCAGTTAAAAACAAGGTAATTATGCAGTTTCTTATCGGCTCCTTTCTATAAGCAATCCAAATATATATAATTAACTCTCCCTGTTTTAATTTATTACTGTCAGATATTTTTTTCGGTAACGTAGTAATTTTGTCTGTATCGCTATTATTCTCTTTCAAGCTAAGACTTTATTGTATAACAATTATAATTTGTAGTGAACTCTGCTGCGAAATAGTCTTAGACATGCAGACTCAGCTGTAGGTAAGTGAATTTATGCTGACATAAGCAAAGGTTAATATTTTAATAAACCTCGATATAAATATCATATTTTGCACATTAATATCATCATCATCATTCATCATTTCAGCCAAAAGACGTCCACTGCTGGACATAGGCCTCCCCCAAGGATCTCCACAAAGGCCGGTCCGGGGCCGCCCGCATCCACTGCTTTCCGGCGACCTTAACCAGGTCGTCGGTCCACCGTGTGGGAGGCCTAACAGCACTGCGCCTTTTGCATTAAGGCGCAGTGCTGGCTGCTTTTGCACATTAATATATTTACATTAAATTATTATAATCAGTAGTAGTAGTAGTTCCTACCATTTGTTGTAAGTTGATACACCGTGAATACATAAATCGGCTTAGTAGATTTCTCTTGAGAAAATTCTCGAATAATCAGAATTTCAAACAGTTCAAACAAAAAAGACATTTGAACAAAATCGGTTATTTCATTTAAGAGTTTTATGTTCCTACAGGCATGGCCATTCGTCAAACTTATAACACTTTCTATTGGTTGAGAGCCAGAGAACATTTTCATTTCCGCCATATTACATTACCCATTACCAAAATTAAATGAATTTTCGACCAAATGACTTTTTAATGAGATTAAAAAGTTTGACATTCCATAGAAACAATTCGGACGTGGGAAAGGCAAAAATTACTGTTGAACCACACTCTAACCAAATGCTGTCGCAGAGTAGCACAATTAACTCGATGTCCAATTATTTGAGCACCCGGAGGGCTGTTTCACGAAATTTACCAGCAAAAGTAGGCCGTAATCGGATTGGGGCGCCGAATTAATTAGTATGCAAAGCTTTAAAACCTATGTCTGACTTGCCTCTGGTGCGACGAGAGTTGACGCAAATTCGCCTGTTTTTTGAGCCTGTATTAACTTTTGCTAATGAAGTTAATTTAGTGTTACTTCGACATTTTTCGCTAAGCCGGCGACGACTTCGGGTGACTTCGACTTCAAATGGTGCTTTATGAAAATCTGTGGGGAACCCTCTGTTCAGTGGTTGAGGTCCAGAATCGTAGACAGATACAGTGGGTTCACGCGAAGGTAGCAGGCAGCTTGACTTGACTCTATGCCAAGCTGTCTGCCAGCATCGCAAAGGTAGGTTGGTCTGACTACGCAGTGGGTTACGTATCGGCATGTGTGAGGGTGTATGTATGTGCACATGTGTTGGTGTGAGTATGCATGTGTTTATGTGAGAATTAGTGTGCGTGTTTGTGTGTGTGATAATGATGATGATAAAATAAATTATATATAGTTCAGAAATAGTGTAAGAAAGGTACTAAATTTCCATATAATATTGCTTGACATTGCTTCAGAATCCGTAAATATATCCGACAGAAAACATGTCAAGTCCAGTAATTATTTTCGTTTATGCAAAAATGTTATGTTTAACTTTGTGTTGTTTTGAGAACTTGCAGACATTTCTTAGGCTTGCTTTTTTCTTCTTTAGGGTTTAACAATAGCGTGTAACAAACCCGAATTAGGATATGGAGATAATCGAAACAAGCAGTTCTGAGAGAGAATTAAGTAACAGAAATTCACGTTTTTATCAATTCAGATTATGTAGTGTCATCACCCCACACCATCCTGCGGGTATCGCATGAGGTGTCTAAAGGAACGCAGGAGGCAGTTGGTCTCGCCGCAAGAGAAGGAAAACTTGCTAAAAACCCGTTTTGCCAGCGTGATACAGTAGGCGAATTCCTTCCACTAATTTGGAGGACGCCCGACCAAAATGATGATGATGACTCATAACGTAGTACATTGCTCTTCTACAAATAACTATGACCCTGAGGTTACATTAAAGAAGGTTCCTATATGACTTGACTTGTTTGCAAAAGCTCTCCACCCAGCAAACAGTATTTATGTGTTTCTCACTGAAAAGTACTTTACATGAACGTTAAACTCTTAAGGCAGAATGCCCTTTATTCTTTCCCCTCCGTTGAAAGGAACTAAGCAATATGAACTCTGTATAGAAGACGATACGGCCCAAAATTCGATGTGTACCGTAACCCTAAATTGTTATTGTTCCAATGCTTGATTTCAATGGTTCAGCAGAAGTTGGGGCAGATTTTATGTGTGTGTTTGTTATACATTGCCGGTATTAATACTAATGACTGTTCTCAAAGTCACATGTAATGTTCTATTAGACACGGAATTTTGTTATTTATTTAGAGAGTGTGTTGTACGGGCGTTTCAACCTTTACGGATCGTTTGTGCCATATTGTGGGTATAGTTAAAAACGATTTATCTAAGCCTTTATAGGGCTATCTGAGTTTATGAAAGAAATTTGCCTACTGTGTCATTTGAAAAGATGCGTTACCAGCTTTATATCAAGGCATCCAACTCTTTCAATAGTCTGTCTATCTGCCCTACTGTTTTGCGTAACAATTTAATTTAATTTTAATCATGGAGATAGGTATTTATCACGGTCAGTCAAATTCAAAAGGAACTTTATTCATGTAGATTTTATCACAAAACTCTTATAAATCATCATGTTGTAAAGTACCATCATCATCGTTTGGCACTTTCAATTCTACGCCACAAGTTGTTTCACATTGAGTCATTCACTCTCCACGATATCATCATCAGCCTGCTTTTTTCGCCGTGGTCTTCAGCTCTTCACTTCCAGCTTCCGACTATTTTGCTTTTATCATAATACCCCTAGCTGGATTAACCTATACGTGGTATCCAGTCTAGAAAAAAATAATTAAAAAACATTTAGCTGTTTTCTAAATTTTTATTTAGTTTATACATATTTCCGTTTGGCCATTTGGTGTCGAATTTAAAAATCTCAAAGACACCAACCGATACCCTCCCGAGGCTGTCGTAACAGACGTATAAGGGAACGCAAAAGGCAGGCAGCCTAACCGCAAGAGAAGAAACCTTGTGCTAGCTCGTCGTGCATGCGTGGCACAGTAGTTTAATTTCCCCTCGTGAATTTGGAGGAGGCCAGACTTAGCAGTGGGTTATTTGTGTGCTGAAATGTTGATGATTTATATTTCACCCGATATCTTTGAGAATGGTCCGCTGGATTTATCGACTATTCAAGTTGCGAGCAAGTTAATCAAACCGGCTATCTAGAATTCCAATTGGCTCAAAGATTCAAAGGCTTGTCGGAATCGATTTCAATGGATCTCCATCACTTGAATAAGGGGATTAAGACCAAGTCTATTTACGCCAACATTTTCTGCTAAGGCCTTTAAAACATAATGAGATGATTTGAAAAAATACTTCTTAGAACAAATAATTCTTTTTTTATGAATCACATACGGCGTACGGCCTAGTAATTGCGAGTGCAGCCTTTGCATAACAGATCTCGGGTTCGAAACTGATGGGCAAGTCAAGGTAATTTCTTTGTTTTATTTCTCTGATGCCATGTTAATCTCTATATATAAAAATGAATCGCTGTTCGTTAGTCTCGCTAAAACTCGAGAACGGCTGGAGCGATTTAGCTAATTTTGGTCTTGAAATATTCGTGTGAGTCCAGGGAAGGTTTAATAGTTGAGAAAACTTAGAAATATTGTAAGTAAAATAATAAATACAACAATTTTATTTTCCCATACAAACTGTTACCTGTCAAACATCTGACGTTCGTCCCGACGGTTCGTTATTTTTGGCATAATTACTTTTTTTCTTTTTTAATTACATTAAATAAGGGATTGGAATCGATAAGAAAAGGTGGTATATTCATTTATTATTAATTATTCCAATTCGAATTCAATATTCATAATTCAGACAGGACAACGTCTGTCGGGTCAGCTAGTCTTTTATATTATTGGTGTACAATAAACAGTATTCTATTCTGGATTATCGGGCTCGACATTTCCTTTTGTCGGCTCTTACAACACCCTCAAGATGGGAGGGATACACCACACGGACAACAATCTAATATATTAATCTATGTGTTATTATTTTAACGTCTCCATCACATTCCATTTGGATCTCAGTAAAGCTACATGTTACAATAGAATAATGTCACGGAATTCTAAAGGAGTTTCCATCAGCGCAAGACGCAACGTCTCAGGGGAAATTAATAGCTGTTCCAGGGAGTGTCGACATGTGTTACAATTACGATTAAAAACCTTCGTTAGTTACAATACTGAAGGCAGAGACTTTAAAAACTTGATATAATCTTAGATTTAAAATACAATCGAAAATTATTATTAGGAGTTAATCTTAGGTTGCTTTAACAAATCTGTATCAGTGATACTATATTATTTATATGGGTCGTTTTCTGTAAAGTTTTCAAAATAAATAAACATTCAGTACTTCTACATTATAATGTTGGCATTTCACACAATTTTTGGTGTTCGCTATTTGTAGGCGAAGTGACGGATTTAGAATACATAATATCACCAACCCATACCAACCTGAGGGTGTCGTAAGAAGCGACTATAGGAATGCAAAAGGCAGATCACCTAGCCGCGAAAAAAGGAAATCTTGATACAAACCCTGTGCCAGCCCGTCTTGCCAGCGTGGCACAGTAGGCTAATTTCCCTCTATGAAAATGGAGGGGGCCGATTCTGTTGTGGGTCATTTATGGGCAGAATTGATTCGTATGCGGTTTTTTGTTTGCTCCTGACTCCTATTTTTGTATAACTTGTTTGACAAATGTCCCATCCACACATAGCCCTTAGCCCCGCCGCACATGCTCACACTCGCATTGGCTGTCACGCGCCGCGTGCAAGGCGCAGTACCCAACTCCGCATGTACGCGTGTGCGTCGACATAATGTGAGAGCAAATGCGGAGCTTGGTACTGCGCCATAGGTTTTAAATACTGCCACTCGCACGCGGCTCGTGGCATCCAATGCGAGTCTGAGCATGTGCGGCGGGGCTTAATGTCTAACATGACAGATACGCGAATGCGAACAACAGAATGGAGTGCTACCATGATGATAGCACGCACGATTGCACACGCCTGCTAAACAAAATACAAGTAAATTGAAATATTTATGTTTCATACCACCATCATAATAAGTTGTTTTTTAATCTATTTTAAATCACTATCACTTTAAATATTATAAAACAAAGACGCTGTCGTCTGTCCGTCCCTATGTATGCTTAAATCTTTAAAACTACGCAACGGATTTGGAAGCGGTTTTTTTAATAGGTAGAGTGAATCAAGAGGAAGGTTTTTAATATTGTAGAGAAACACTGATAAATTTAGAAGATAGTCGCTAGTGCACTATAAATCTACGCATAGTTTCACCACCTACCTTCCGAGCCTCCTTCCTTCATGCTATACCATACTACTACTACTATTTAACCCAAAAATGACCCACTGTTGAGTCAGACCCCATCCCAAAAAAGAAGATGGTAATTAGCCTGCTGAGCCGCGCTGGCCATACGGGTTGGCACAGGGTTTAGTTATTACGAAATAATATTTATTGACAGACAACATAATCAAAAGGCTTGACTCAGCAGTGGGTCATTTATGGGCTGAGAATTAGTAGTAGTAGTAAAAACAAAAGACGATATTTTTTTTATTATCTTAATCCAACTCTGGCCAGTGTAGTAGTAGGTAAAATTAAAGGATACCCGGCTCTATAGTGGGTATACCATCGTTTCAGCTCATAAATGACCCACTGCGTGTGTCGGGCTTCCTCAAATTCATCGGGTGAAATCAGTCTACTGTAGCACCCTGGCACAAGATTTCTATCAAGTTTTCCTTCTCCTGCGGCTAGGTGAACGGCTTCTTGCGGTCGTTTAGCTGTTTCTTACACACTTAGAATGGTATGGGTTTGGTGAATGTGTGTCTTTTTAATCCGTCACCACTCGGAAAGTTTATTAGTGGACTGTAAGGAAATGATGTACTAAACATATTTGTAGCTTTCAATGCTACACAGTAAGGACTCATTTCGTTTAAACGAACCCCAAACAATGCGCCGCTCCAAGCAAATGAAAAATGAAAGGATGCGACAAGGATTTGTTTGATGTAGACCCACGCCTGGTGATAAAATGTTGTTGGAATATTGAGAACCACGGGTGTGTCTCCTTACATGAATGTTTGAGTTTGTTTACTTTTTCAGAGTGTTGTATTTACAAATATTAATCTATCCGAGTCCATAAATAGCCCACTTCCAAAACAGTAAGTAATCGAGTCGTGGCCGGCCGTATTTCTTTCCGATACCCATGTAGTTGAACTACAACTCGGCCCATAGATGACCCAGATGGCCCCTTTTTATTTATTTACTAGTGGCCCGCCCCGGCTTCGCCCGTGCAAAGCGGGGGTGGGTTATACATATAAACCTTCCTCTTGAATCACTCTATATATTAAAAAAAACTGTATCAAAATCCGTTGCGTAGTTTTAAATATTTAAGCATACATAGGGACGGACAGACGTCAGCGACTTTGTTTTATACTATGTAATAATAATAACTATAACTATGTAAAGAAGAAGAAGATATAATAACACACAACAACATACATATTATGATACTAGCTTTTGCGCGCGGCTTCGCCCGCGTGGGCTTCGAACCCGTGCATATTTTTTATGAACATAAAATCGGTTATTGTGACTAAACTATGATAGTTAGATATGTGCTCTCACTTTTTTGTAGAGCTTTATAAGACCTACAAACCCGTAGTACATCATTTTGTTCTATTGTCAATAGTTTTTGCAGCGCACGCATAAATAGGTTTTCGATTTTACACCTTGGTTTACAAAATCGCAATTTTCATACGGATCCCTAATTCTTTTGAAAATAAAATATAGCCTATAACCTTCCTCGATAAATGGTCTATCTAACACTGAAAGATTTTTTAAAATCGGACCAGTAGTTCCTGAGATTAGCGCGTTCAAACAAACAAACAAACAAACAAATAAACAAACAAACAAACTCAGCAGCTTTATATATTAGTATAGATTAGTATAGATTACAATTACACTAATTACATAGGTTTAAGACTGATATGCATGTCAGTTATAGGCATGCACAGCATATCTTATATATCTTGGCAACACATATTAAATGTACACAGATTAAACAAACAGTAAGTAGTAAACAGGAAAATGTCGCGGGTTTTAAGCTCGAGCCTTTTAAGATTTAAATGTATTATTATTTATGTAAATGATTCCAGTATTTTCTTTTTAAAAGCGGATAATGTATGGTGGAATATATCAATATCAATGATTTTATTGTTGAGGTTGAGTCGGACATCCTTCAGTTACTTGAAGGGGAAATGGTCTTCTGTGCCACGCTGGCCGACGGTTTCCCTTCTCTCGCAGCTAGGTTTTCAGCCTTGTCATTTCCTTCTGTCGGCTCTTATAACACCCTCTGGATGGAATGGGATGGTGACACTGTGTATTCTAAATCCGTCACCACTCGGACAATGTAGTTGTACTAAAAGACCTATATCCCAACTAATGTCGGTGTCGATTTAAGTTCGCACCGAGTTTAACGATTCTTTATAGTTTGCTTTTAAGTGCATACCTTGAAGTCGGCTTGCATATTTTTTCTTAATATATTTATTAATCGATGTTGCTGGTTTTTAACGCTTTTTTTACATTTGATGTCCGTCTGGTGACGGATATCACAATTTCACCAACCCATACCGTCTTGAGGGTGTGGTAAGAGGCGACTAAAAGAACGCAAGAGGCAGATCACCTAGCTGCAAGAGTAGGAAAACTTGATACAAACCATGTGCCAACCTGTCTTGCCAGCGTGGCACAGTAAGCTAATTTTCCTCCATGTATTTGGAGGAGGCCCGACTCAGTAGTGGGTCATACTACTACTACGAATACTACTCAGCCCATAGCTGACCCACTTCTGAGTCACGCTTCCTCCTGTTACATGTGGGCTAATATGTAAGACATTAGACGCCTCTGATGCTAAAGACGCAATGAATAGCGGTTCAGTCAGTTTCAAAATTATAGTATTAGTTAAATAAACTGTATTAGTAGAAATATGAAATAATAGGTTGCAGGACGCGAATAACAAAATCGAATTGATAAAAATGTAGCTTTTACAAAAATAGTTTCATAGTTTATGTCAAGTTTTTTCGTAAACTACTGCACTGATTTTTGTAAAATTTATATGGGACCGATCTAAAACTAATAACACTCGAATAAAAAACATTGTAAATAAACTTTAGACAGAGTTATCCAGAAACAGACATAAAAACATACAACTTTACCACCTCCTTTTTGAAGAAATTTTTAAAGTATATTTTAAAAAGAACTTATCTAATTTAAGTCAACGCAACCAAAGTCGCAGGTAATAATTCAAAACACGGATGAGGTCATGTTTATAATATTTATAACTAGCTGACCCGGCAAACTTCGTACCGCCAACGAACAGTTTGTTTAGGCAAGTTTAAGTATGTATATGTATGATTTGTATAAACTCAAACTCAAAATCAACTTTATTTACGTAGGTTTTATCACAAAACTTATAAATCGTCATATTTACAGTTACCATTATCATCATCTTACGATCCCTGTCCCAAGCTAGGTGGTAGTCTCCATACACACCTATCAGTCGTCATATCTACAGTCACACCTTTTATACACAATTTCTCATTCTTACAATCCATCCATCTCTCTTGATTTCCCACAACCCTTACGTCCACCCACATTGCTGAAACTACCACCGGTTTGGAATGCTGTTCTACAGAGAAGAGCCGGCAAGACTTTATAGACAAGTAATACAAAACCAAAATTACCCAAACCGTTCCAGACATTCTATCGTCATAGAACATCAATAAGGTTTTATTATAAATCTAATTGTGATGGATGCTTAATTTTTGGAGCAGGTTCGCTGGCGGGATGTTGCCTGGAGAGATTTCAGTAGCGGCAGGAGTATTAAATAATAACGCCGGATTTTGTACAGAGTTTCTTCTATTTGTTATCCTTAATATCTCTTCTCACAATGCGTCCATGGAGTTTCTTGCCTGTTCTTCTCCATAGGATCTACTTTTTGGAACATGCAACTAGATTCCTAACTTCACTTTTGACTTTTCAAAAACACCAGTAAATAGGTTCAACTGAAATAAATGATTTGAGTTTTGAGTTTTGATGCTGAATTTGGAATGCCAAACAAACGACAGTAAATGTGCCTCTTTTATAGGCAGATTTGCACACGCCCCCTCCCCCCCCCCGCGCAACCACCCCCCAACCCTTAATAGATAGAGTGATTCAAGAGGAAGGTTTACACATAAAGTGTATAATACGTGAATTATACGTGCGTAGAGAAACATTCGGGAAGCTGCGAAAGATCTTCTCGTCCACAATACCGCAGTGTCTGAAGACAAAAGTTTTCAACCAATGTGTGTTGCCAGTGATGACATATGGAACAGAGACGTGGTCGCTCACTATGGGCTCCATCAGAAGGCTCAAAGTCACCCAAAGGGCAATGGAGAGGGCTATGCTCGGAGTTTCCCTGCGAGATCGAATCAGAAATGAGGAGATACACAGGCAAACCAGGGTCACCGACATAGCCCACCGGATTGCCAAACTTAAGTGGCAGTGGGCAGGGCACATAGCTCGCAGGACCGACGCCCGATGGGGCAAAAAAGTCCTCGAGTGGCGACCGCGTTCCGGAAGGCGCAGTGCTGGTAGGCCTCCCATACGGTGGACCGACGACCTAGTTAAGGTCGCCGGAAAGCAGTGGATGCGGGCGGCCCAGGACCGGCCTTTGTGGAGATCCTTGGGGGAGGCCTATGTCCAGCAGTGGACTTATTTGGCTGAAATGGTGATGATGATGATGATGAGAGAAACATATCATTTCACCTGTGCGAAGCCGGTGCGGGTCGCTTGTTTAAAAAATAAACGAAACCCGCATTGTCCATCATTAGCCAAAAAAGTAGACACGTAGACTCAGAGCAAGTGCCTCTGTTTTAGGCAAAGAGACTTTTCCGACCTCGGAATCGAACCGGAGACCTGTGAATCAAAGGCGGCAAATCCAACCCATTATCATCATCATTATTTACATCACATACAGGCCTCCCCCAAGGATCTCTACAAAGGCCGGTCCTGGGCCGCCCGCATCCATCGTTATCCGGCGACCTTAACCCGGCCCACCAGCCTACCAGCACTGCGCCTTCCGGAACGCGGTCGCCACTGGATTTTTCTACCCCATCGGGTGTCGGTCCCGCGATCTATGTGCCCACCCACTGCCACTTAAGGTTGGCAATCCTGTGGGATATGTCGATGACCCTGGTTTTCCCGCGTATCGCTTGGCCAAATCCAACCCAATCTATCAAGGCATAAAAAGCCATTGATTCCCACAACACCGGTTAGGCTGTTATCTCCTACATTCGAACATAATCCACATACAAAACTGTTTATGTGTCGTCGCAAAATTTCACATTTGTATCCCACATTGCTGATTTTATTTCCATCGCTCGTCGGTACACCTATAACAATTTAGCAGAGAATCCGTGTAAACATTTGGTAGAAGAAAAACAATTTCCTTGAACTAACATAAATGTACGAGTAGTTCTGTTATTCGGAACAGTTTGCTCTGACATACAAAGAAAAAATGTTCCTCTTTTCATTTCAGTGTTCATACTTGGGAAGCTCTATAGGTCTAATGAAATTGTTTTGCCGTACTGGGTCTTAAACATTATTGTCGAAATTCCTTCCATCCTAGGATATCGTGATATTTAACTAAAAGGTTGACAAGGCAAAAATCCTAACCACAAAAGAAGGAAAACTTGATTCAAAACCCTGTGCCTACCCGTCTGATAGCACAGTAGGATAGTTTCCTTCTTTGTATCTGGAGGAGGCCCGACTTGGCAATGGGGTTTTATAGACAAAAGATGATTATGATGATGACTGGGCGTAGCGAAAGCCCTACGAGCACCTAACGTGAGCACATTAAAAAAAGTGTATGCGGTATGCGGCATATTGGAAGGGAAAAGAACAAATTAAATACTCTACACATCATTTATTAATTACTAGCTTTTGCCCGCGGCTTCGCTCGCGTTAAGAAGTATTAATATTAATTAGTTGTAGGTTTTGCGGCTACAACTAATTTCATATTTTAGTCAAACAGCCGATAGCCGAACATTTTAGTTAGAAAACGTTTGTATGGGAAAATGAAAATGGCTGTTTTAGGGGGGTTCCGGCAATTATTCGAATTTTTCTCGCCGTAAATACCATCCTTGAACTTCAACGAACATTTTAAAAAAGGATTGGCCAAAGTGGTCCAGGCATTGTTGAGTTATGCGGTTACCAACACATTGCGATTCATTTTTAACCCCCGACGCAAAAAGAGGGGTGTTATACGTTTCACGTGTCTGTCTGTAGGTCTGTCTGTCTGTCGGTCTGTCTGTCTGTCTGTCTGTCTGTCTGTCTGTCTGTCTGTGGCACCGTAGCTCGCGAACGGATGAAGCGATTTCAATAAAGTTTTTTTTTGTATGAAAGGTGAGTTACGGGCGAGTGTTCTTAGACATGTTTGATGAAAATCGGGTGAGCCGTTTAAAAGTTATGAGGGGTGAAAGTGGGGAAGCATAACCGAATGTCCGCAAATATAATCGAGTGGGGTCTCAAATGAAAGCGCATCACGTGCAATTTAACAAAATCTACATTATAATAAGTATGTACCTATAAAAAGTATAACATAAAAATTAAATTAAAAATTTAAATAAACCCCCGACACAATAACCTTTAAAAAGTAAAAAATAAAAATAAATACTTCGCGTTGGGGGACCAGGGGTCAGGTAATAAATAAGTGGGAGTGGTCCCCCAACGCGAAGTATTTATTTTTATTTTTTAAAGGTTATTGTATCGGGGGTTTATTTAAATTTTTAATTAAATTTTTTTATATTATACTAGCGGACCCGACATACTTCGTCCTGTCAAAAAGATAAAAAAAGATAGGTATTAAGGTTCGAGCACATTATGCCGGGCCGCAGCGAGCTGGGGCGGAGCGCAAAAAACCGCTCAAATAGCTTCAATACAAATTGTAAGAATTATCGCACACTGTGTCGGGCCGCAGCGGCTCGTATTATTGCGACGCCGATTTGAGTCCGTGCGATGCGGCCTGTCCCGCCCCGCTGCGCCCCGTCAAAGTGTGCTATATAGCAAGCGGATTGGTGGGCATATTTTGGTATTTCCGTGTTCCTGTGGTGTGCACATAAATGAATAAAGAACTCAAAATCCGTCAATGCACTGCGACCTGGCCCTTCACTAATGTGCTAGGTACGCCTTTTTTCGCTGCGCTGCGGCCCGCTCCGTCCCGCTGCGGCCCGACATAATGTGCTTGAACCTTTAAAGTGCAAATTGACTCTTTGACATTAGGAAGACACCTACATACAGTGAGTGGTTGTCATTTAATATGAACTTTAAACAATAGCAATAAAGCTCAAATTATCTCTACATTTTAGTTAGAAAACGTTTGTATGGGAAAATGAAAATGGCTGTTTTAGAGGGGATCCGGCAATTATTCGATTTTTTCTCGCCGTAAAAACCATCCTTGAGCTACAACGAACATTTCAAAAAAAGAATTAGCCAAATTGGTCCAAGCCTTGTTGAGTTATGCAGTTACCAACACATTTTGCGATTCATTTTTATATTATAGAAGAAGATAAGAATAAGAATGCGCATAACACCTGGTCTACAAACTGTATTAGTAGAATGGCAAAAAAAAAAAACTTCTATTATTACTCAGCCTATAGATGACCGGCCCTTCTCCAGTTCGATGGAGGTATTTTTATAGGTACATTGAACAAATAAATACACTTGCTATTATTTTCTTCCACTTAAGTCCGTTGATTATTATCAATCAAAATGGCTACGCATTTGTCTTGCGGGTGACGTTGACTTATTGCGATAATTACTTTATTTTCCGACGCAGACATTCTTTCTACCTATTTTCCTTGTATCAATACCTGAAGTAATTGTTTTATAATTTTTCTCATGTTCAATATTATTAGTGTGATAATATAAAATGTCAATAATTACAAGCGCCGTTGTGTGAAAGGGTATAGCTTAAATCTAGCTTTACCGAAGATTATTTGCAAATTGTACTGTCATTGCGGTGAAAATCGATCACTCCACCAGAATACATATTATTTTAGTATCACCACCCTTTTTACAGTCAGGGTGTCTTAAGAAGCAATTTTATATGACTCTGAGTTACTGCAAAGTTTCTAAGCATCTACAAAGTATTTTTGCCGTCTCTTCTCAGTAGAGAAGCATTCCATACCAATGGGAGTTCCGGTGTGAATGTGGATGGAAGTAAGGTTGGTAAAGGGATGGATGGATTGTATGAATGAAGACATAACGTCTATTACTTCTCAGTCCATAAATGATCCACTCCTGTTTCGGGTCTCCTCCCCAACTACATGGAGGGTAATTATTCTACTATGCCACGCTGGCCAGACGGGTTTCGTATCAAGTTTTCCTTCTCTTGCTGCTAACATTTAGGCCTTTCCTTTCCTTTTGTCTGCTCTTACGACACCTTTAGGATGAAATGGGGTGGTGACACAATGTAGGTATGCTAAATTCGTCATCACACGGAATTCTTATTGCCATTGTTGAAAATTCTCATTGTAGCTGATTTCTTTAATTCTAAAGAGTGAGAGAGAGAGAGAGAGTGGAGAGTGGAGAGAGAGAGGAGAGTTTAATTCTTTGGACACGCTATTAGAATAGAATAGAAAAATGCTTTATTGTATAAACCAATTATGGCGTTCACAATCGTCATCGGATACATCACTTATAAAATACTACTACCAGGTCGGAACGCGGCACCAACCGAGAAGACCTGGCGGAAGAAACGCGGTGGGCATTGTGACCATGATCTGCATTATACATCTTATAACCTGTATCGCGGGGGCAGTTTGCAAACATGTAATTCACGAACACAGATGACACTTGCCCGACCCCGGAATCGAACCCGGGGTTGATCCAAACGTGGCACATCTAACCCCTAGACCAACGAGTAACGTTATCTCGCACTAGCTGCAAATAGTTTCCTCTGCACCTCGATATTCCATTGATAGCCAAACGCGGTCAATAGCTATGCACGGTTAGAAGCCGCTCAGTTGAATCGCCTTCACTGCGTTTCCAGGACACGGCTGAGCGATCCAAATAGTCAATAGTCTGTGAATAGACCAGCGGGCAACTGCGTGAACTGGCCTTATTTTTATCTTTATTTCAAACTTTTATCTTTTTCTATACGTTGAATGTGTATGTCTGTTTAGATTTATAAACCCTGAAACGATAAACTGATTATTTAGTTCGTTTCTATCGGTGATGCCTATTATCCAGGAGTGTTATTTGCTGTCTTCCGTGTGATGACGAATTTAGAATACATAGTGCCACACCATTCCATCCTCAGAGTGTCGTAAGAGGCGACAAAAGGAAATGACAAGGCCGATAACCTTACCGTAAGAGAAGGAAGACTTGACTCTGCCCAGCATGGCACAATAGGGTAATTACCCTTCATGTAGTTGGAGGAGGCCCGACTCAGCAGTGGGTCATTTATGGGCTGCGAGGTAGATTATATTGGCAGATAAACTTTATTAAAGCCATTATGTACATCAAACAACGTCTATCACGAAGTTGGAATTGCTTCCATGCAGTTTGCTAAACAGGCAAACACTAGTGCCTGGATCTCAGTTATCCAGGAACCGGTTAAGACTAACTTCGAAATATATTTGAGGTTATTATTTGGTCCAAGATATACGCGTAGGTCAGTTTCGTGTTAGGATTTGAAAGATGTTTGTTTCTGATGATATACACGCGATAAAACCGTTAAAAAGTGTTTAATTTCAATTATCCATAGGATCTACTCCATAGGATCTACTCCATAGGATCTACTCCATAGGATCTACTCCATAGGATCTACTCCATAGGATCTACTCCATAGGATCTACTCCATAGGATCTACTCCATAGGATCTACCATAGGAACAAGCAACTAGATTGCTAACTTCACTTTTGACCTTTCAAAAACACCTGTAAATAGGTTAAATTGAAATAAATTATTTGAGTTTGAGTTTGAATTTGTAATAATCGCTAAAACTTAGGACATCGTTATAAAATATTAATGGTTAGTGTTCGTGACGGTATATAAAAAAATATGTGTATTTATAAAAATGCTTACCTAAATTCTGAGTTTCCCTACGAGATCGAATCAGAAATGAGGAGATACGCAGGAAAACCAGGGTCACCGACATAGCCCACCGGATTGCCAAACTTAAGTGGCAGTGGGCAGGGCACATAGCTCGCAGGACCGACGCCCGATGGGGCAGAAAAGTCCTCGAGTGGCGACCGCGTTCCGGCAGGCGCAGTGCTGGTAGGCCTCCCACACGGTGGACCGACGACCTGGTTAAGGTCGCCGGAAAGCAGTGGATGCGGGCGGCCCAGGACCGGCCTTTGTGGAGATCCTTGGGGGAGGCCTATGTCCAGCAGTGGACGTCTTTTGGCTGAAATGATGATGATGATGAACCAAATATAATGTATGCAGAGTTCACAAAGGCTGTGGTCACAATAAAATGTTAATACTACTTTTTCACTCTCTATTTTTCTTAAAATGTTAGTCATGGGCTAGTAATGAAATTGTCCGGGTGTTGACGGTTTTAGACTACCAAGTGTCTCCACCCCATTCTTAAGGGTGTCGTAAGAGCTTACAAAAGGAAATTGCCAACCCGAAAAAAGGAAGAAAATCTTGCTATAAAACCCTGTGCCAACCTGTCGTACCAGCGTGGCACAGTAGGCTTATCACTCTTCATGTAACTGGAGGAGGCCCGACTCAACAGTAGGTAATTTATAGGCTGAGTTCTAGTTAATTTATAGGTAATTTATAATTCCGGAAGGCGCAGTGCTGGTAGGCCTCCCACACGGTGGACCGAAGACCTGGTTAAGGTCGCCGGAAAGCAGTGGATGCGGGTGGCCCAGGACCGGCCTTTGTGGAGATCCTTGGGGGAGGCCTATGTCCAGCAGTAGACGTCTTTTGGCTGAAATGATGATGATGATGATGAGTTCTAGTATAGTAATGAAAATGTCTAGAGAAATAAGCACGCGGATTTCAAAAAACATTATGGACCACAGATTGAGCATCGCGTAGGATCACAATACGAGTAGCGACATGTCTAATATCTTAAAGAATACAAAATATGTATTTGACGACGATATGATTGATATCATATGACGACACGGTTGGCGCAGTGGTTGAGCGATCGACTACTGCGCAGCATGTCGCGGGTTCGATCCCCGCACGGAAGAAATATTTGTACGACCTACAAGTATTTGTTCCGGGTCTGGGTTTTTTCTATCTATAATATGTATGTATGTACAAAAAAAATGTATATAAGTAGTTTATCATCCATCTCGTAACCATAACACAAGCATTAAGTTGCTTAGCTTGGGACGAGATGGCGTTGTGTGAAATGTCCAAGGATATTTATTTATTTATTTGATTATCACTTTGATTACGAGATGCAATCTCTCATAATTGTAAATAGAAATAATAAATAAGCAAGCAAAGCATTCAAAACGTCTGGTCGTTTCGAATGCTTTGCAGCAGTCGTTGTCACGGGAGAGACTAGATGACAGTTGTCTTCAAAAGAAAATAGAAAATCTACCGCCTATTGTTTTATTGATAACGTTCCCTGTGCGCGCAGAAATTGCTCACGGTGACCAAAGGACTGGATCCCAAGCAGGTCGTACCTGCCATCCATCCTCTCTATTGAAATTAGGATGTTTTTTAATCTCAGTAGCCTGGCGGATCATTCTTGGAATGTAATGGTTTTCCTTGGCCAGGATTTGAGGTCTGCCAAAGTGAATGTAGTGGTCTTGTTGAATGTGTGCTCACAAACTACAGACGCTCGACCAAGTCTGCAGTGGTAATTCGTACAATGTAGTGATGAAACGCTTCCGCTTATACTTTATTCCAAGATCAGATTGCATAGACTCAACTAAGTTATAATACAAAGCTAGGTGGTCGTTATCTTAGCTTATGACCATTATACCCATTTAAATTAAAACTTTATGTTTGTTTAGCATTAATTTACTTGTAAAATACAATATTTAGCCCATGACTCCGTCCAATTTGATTGATTATGGAAAAATATCAAACTGCTTACTAACATGCCTGCCTCGTTGGTCTAGTGGTTAGGTGTGCCGCCTTTGGATCAACGGGTCCCGGGTTCGATTCCGGGGTCGGGCAAGTGTCTTTGTCTAAACCAGAGGCACTGGCTCGGAGTCTGGGTGTCATTTCTATCTATAATATGTATGTATTTACAAAAAAAAAGTATATAAGTAGTTTATCATCCATCTCGTTACCGTAACACAAGCATTAAGTTGCTTAGCTTGGGACGAGATGGCGTTGTGTGAATTGTCCAAGGATATTTATATTTATTTATTATGGAAAAATATCAAACTGCTTACTAACATATGTTTTGACGATTTTATGCGCTGCGATCAAATATTTTAAAACGCTGAACACCCATCCAAAGTGCCGCAGAGCCAGACATTGCTTAACCTGCAGAGCTGCTTCTCAGCTCAGCAAACAGAGAACATAAATCTAAAGCCGTCCGTGTGGTGATGGATTTAGAATACATAGTGTCACCACCCCATTCCACGCTGAGGGTGTCGTAAGAGCCGACCAAAGGAAATGTCAAAGCCTATAGGCAATAATCTTTTTTTTTTTTTTTGTTTTCGCTGGGGTAATGCTTTATGCATACCACCGCACCCCGGGGGAAAGGTCGGTGATTATGTGGAACTCCGACAAGGGTCGTCTACCCAAGCGTCGTTTACCCACTAAAACCCCAGCGGCATACCCTCACACGACGCGCTTGGGGCGCCACAAGTTCGCGTAAACGCATTCTACTGTGACGCCCCGGCGTGGTGCCCGCAACGCGGGCAAGCGACTATCAGAGAGGGCGTCCCGGTATACTGGGGCGCCCTCAGTCATCGAGGCTTTCGTCGGTGGTGGCTCCCCCGAACCACCACCGGCCTCCTAGGCGAGGGCAGAAGGGGCCCGCATCGTCACGAACCCCCCTCCAGCCCCGCCTCCGTCCGCGGCGCGGGTCACCCGGAGCTCCCTCCCTTGCGACCCGCCCCGCTGCCCCCTTCTGCGACATCGGCCCCGCAGAAGGAGGCCCGTCAGCCCTCGGGCCTATAGGCCTAGCAGTAAGCAAAAACTTGATACGAAACCCTGTGCCAACCCGTCTGGCCAGCGTAGCACACTAGGCTGATTACCCTACATGAAACTGGAGGAGGCCTAACTCAACAGTGGGCCATTTATGTGCTGAGTAGTAGTAGATATTTATAATACTCCTTTACAAAAAACTTTATAAAATAGTGTAAAGCATTGTTTATATAACGATTTTCAGAAACACTAAATTTTTCAACCATGACACCCCACTGGCTCCAACATAGAGTAAGTTGGGCAAAGTCAGTATCTGGTCTGGCTGGACGCCAGAGTGATAGCTTGGTACGTGTGACGTCTATATTTTATGGTAACTTGAAAATATAGGGTTGTCACTTTTTTACTCGTATCACGCATTGAAAGTTACTATTATTGACCTTTGCGACTTTTGTGCGAGTTCGCTCTTTCTAGTCCGTCTTGTCGCTGGGTTGTAACTTCTTTTTTTGCGGGGATTAAAATCCTCTATGGACTACTAGTGGCCCGCCCTGGCATAGCACGGATATTGAACTACCAATAATAAATTTGTTATTGGTAGATAGGTTTCTTTAATTTCTTCAAATTCCATTCAGTTGTTTTTGCGTGAAAGAGTAACAAACATACATCCATACATTCTGTCACGTTCATAATATTAGTAGGTTCCACACACCCCACATCGGCCTTGCCAGACTGGTGTGGAGGGACTCTGGTCCGCCAATCAATAATATGAATTGCATCCCCATACCCATTAAACATCCCACCGGTGCACCATCCCACGCCAACTGCCTCTTGGGTCCCTACTGTGTCTTTATGGGGATCCCTTGGTTGTACCTAAAAATTTGTACAGAGACTCTTGCCGTCTATTATATCTAAAGCTGCATTTGGAACTGCTGATAAATAGAAAATGTTTAATTTTAAATTACATAGTATTTTGACCTGGCAAAATGGAGCTCCCATTGAGCCAAATTGTTTCAATGAATCTTGATTTTATGTATTTGGGTTTGTAATTAAAAGAGGAAAGGTATTTTAGATAAATTTCCCCTGGCTTATGACCCTGTACTGTATGGTAAAGTATAAACCGAGTCTTGACGGATTTTGAAAAAAGAATTATCACCACCCCATTCTATTCTGTGGGTGTCGTAAGAGGCGACTAAAAGAAATACCAAGTCTGATAATCTAGCTATAAGAGAAAGAAACAAACTCCCGTGCCAACCGGTCTGACCAACGTAGCACAGTAGGTTAATTTCCCCCCATGTAATTAGAGGAGGCCCAACTCAATAGTGGGTAATTTATGGGCTGGAGTAGAAGTAGTATCCATAAGATGGAAGTACTTCCGAAGTCAGGCAGTTATCCGGTTCTCTACGATACACAGACATTGCTGTAACATTTATTTTCTCCAACAACCTCCGTTTATGATGGCTGTTGGACAACGAAACTCTTAACGTGGCAATTTAAACTTCAAAGAACTTAGATTGGGTTAAACTGCAGTATGAAGTTACTATCAAGTTACACAAAATGTACATAGTTATATTTTTGTAAGCTTCCGGAAGGCGCAGTGCTGGTACGCCTCCCACACGGTGGACCGACGACCTGGTTAAGGTCGCCGGAAAGCAGTGGATGCGGGCGGCCCAGGACCGGCCTTTGTGGAGATCCTTGGGGGAGGCCTATGTCCAGCAGTGGACGTCTTTTGGCTGAAATGATGAAGCTGAAAAAAATACATTGTTTTTGTAAAACACTATAAGAGATCTATATAACGTCTTTTCAAATTCATTGGCGTCCAGTTTAACACGATTTGGCTTACATATACATGACCCACTGCTGAGTCAGGCCTCCTCCAGTTACATGGAGGGTAATTAGCCTACTGCGCCACGCTGGCCAGACGCGTTGGCACAGTGTTTGTATAAACGTTTCCTTCTCTTGCGGCTAAGTTTTCGGCCTTATTATTTCCTTTGTCGGCTCTTACGACACCCTCATGCTGGAACGGGGTGGTGACATTATGTATTCTAAATCCGTCACCACGTGGAATATCCATCACCGTTTTGGCTAACTACAAGTATATATCCATTGTCTGTCTGACTCATATTGGTTTCGGTGTCAAATTACTCTTCGATGTTGAAGAGCCCATACTTACCGAGTTTTACGCAACTTCACACAAAGAAACTTAGCCAGGATTTTCAAATTCATTTGTGTTTCTTTTAATAGGATTTCCAAAATTTGGGTTGTTCCAGCATTTTCTCTTCGTCGTTCCGCATCGATTGACACCACTATCGCATAGTTTCAACTCGCCCACTCGTATTGATATACCGTACATCTTTTTCCATACAATTAGTTCTGTTTTTACAAAATAATAATTTGCAATATATTGTTAACCTAACATGTTTATTAGAGTCATCATCATCATCATCATCAGCCCACATTAGTCCACTGCTGGACATAGGCCTCCCCTAAAGAGCGCCATAGCGCCCTGTCTTCAGCTTGACGCATCCAGCTGCTGCCCGCAACCTTTCGCAGATCGTCGCTCCATCTAGCAGAGGGCCGTCCCACACTACGCTTGCCGATTTGCGGTCTCCACTCAAGAACTCGTCTACCCCAGCGGTTGTCGGTTCTTCTACAGATATGACCAGCCCACTGCCACTTCAGTCTGCTAATTCTCTGAGCTATGTCGGTGACCTTGGTTCTCTGTCGGATAGTCTCGTTACGGAGCCTATCTTTCAGAGAAACTCCAAGCATAGCTCGCTCCATAGCACGCTGAGCGACTTTAAATTGGTGGACTAGTCTCACCGTGAGTGTCCACGTCTCGGCGCCGTAGGTCATGACGGGTAGGACGCACTGTTCGAAAACTTTCGTTTTCAAACTCTGCGGGATGGGCGACGAGAAGACCCGACGAAGTTTTCCAAATGCTGCCCAGCCCAGCTGGATCCTCCTCTTGGCCTCCCTGTCGAAGCTGTTTCTACCTAATTGCAAAATTTGCCCGAGGTATGTATATTCTGAAACAGCTTCAACAAGACGGCCATTCACAACGATAGGTCTCGGATGAATGTGATCATTCATCATAATTTTGGTTTTATCCAAATTCATGCCGAGACCCACCCGTCGCGAGGCTGATGCTAAGCTGGTCAGCATCTGTTGCAGCTCCTCCAACGACTCCGCCATTAGGACTATGTCATCTGCAAATCTCAAGTGAGAGATGTACTGGCCATTTATGTTAATGCCCTTATCTTTCCAGTCCAGCGTCTTAAACACATCCTCCAAAGCGCTTGCGAACAGTTTCGGGGATATTACATCCCCCTGTCTCACTCCGCGGCTCAGTTGGATGGGCTTAGTACGCCGGTCCTGTACTTGGACACACATAGAGGCCTCATCGTACAGACATCTCAACACTTGGATGTAACGATAGTCCACTTGGCATCGCTGAAGGGATTCAAGAACAGCCCAGGCTTCGACGGAGTCAAAAGCTTTCTCATAGTCCACAAAAGCTAGACACAGGGGCCAATTATACTCTTCGGACTTCTGTATAATTTGCCTCACTGTGTGGATGTGGTCTATGGTGCTATAACCCCTACGAAACCCGGCCTGTTCCGGAGGCTGAAATTCGTCGAGCCTTATGGCGAGACGGTTCGCAATGACTCTTGAAATCAACTTATAGACGTGGCTCAGGAGTGAGATGGGTCTGTAATTTTTAAGAAGCGTGGTGTTGATACCTTCTGGAAGGGTCACTGCATTCTCCTATCAACCCCAGGATTTCAAAGCAGAGAAAAACATGCAGAGCACTAACCTGGATCCAGCAAGCAGGACAGGACTAGAAGGAATCGCCAACGACGGGGCACACGCCGGCCGGCCAGCAATCTTCCTTTTATGTACTCGATGCTGCTTCTTCACTGCCTACACTCGTCAAGCACAGACACACCACGAATATGGAAACTGAGGGTTTATTTGGCCAGTGAAGCCCTTAGAAAGTTTAAATATTGAATTTATTTAGAGAACGCGCGACGTCGTATGCGCTGAGACCGCCATACTCGTTTTTTCACTCGAGATTGAGATGGGGCGCGGTCAAGGAAAGCCCGCGCTTATTTAAATTGTCGTTGACGCAAAAAGGGTGGAAGATGGAAATGTATGGACAACTAGGAGTTATGGTTAATGTCTACACATTTCCCCCCACCTGAAATCCACAAGGGTTTCAAAGAGAATGCGAAAAAATTAAGAGTGAAATCAGCAATAGCTGGACTATGAGCTATTGCAGAGAAAGTGCATAAAATGCTAACTAAAGTAGTTAAATGTAACTAAGATGAAGACTTAAATAACTTAAAGATAGTGTGTGCTTATACTCTAGTTAGGTATATAAAAGGAAAATAAACTAATTAATTGGTAAGGGACAAACCTTTACCACCGGCCTACGAAAAGTCTTTCCGTTAGCAGTTCGGAGAGTAACGACTCTCACTACCTGGTCCGAACCTGCATGCACTTGCACAATGCGAGCTAATTTCCAAAACATCGGCGGGGTATTAGGTTCGTTTATTTTTCAGCAAGCAGTGACAATGATAGCTTCACCAGTATACCGTCACTTGCTGATACACTTGCAGCACAGTTTTCTGATGTTCTTATGAATTTTAATGTTGTTCACATCAATGCACAGAGTATTCCGGCCCACTTTCCCGATATGCTGGCAAGTTTTGACTGTGAGAACGTACACGCAATTCTGATTTCCGAATCTTGGTTAAAACCTTGTCTTCCCACCCCCTCCTACTCTTTGCCTAAATTCAGGCTCATCAGAAATGACCGGACAAGTGGTGGCGGTGGTGGTGTAGCTATATATCTTCGCTCGCACCTACCTTACTCAATTGTCAGTATCTCACCACAGCCGCCACTTTCTAACGCTGGAGAGCACTTATTTATAGAAGTTGAAGTCCATCACTCCAAAATTCTTCTCGGCGTATACTATTGTCCTTCCCTTCGTATCAACTATTTTTCCTCGTTAGAGAACATCTTAGAAAATCTGGTTACGTCTTACAGTCACACAATTATCATGGGGGATTTTAACACATGTCTCCTTAAAAATGATTCTCGTTCTTCTTTACTTCATTCGGTTATAGAATCCTCCAACTTAAATATTCTCCCGCTAAGTGCCACTCACCATTTTCCAAATTCGGTCCCGTCACTTCTTGATTTAATCTTTGTCTCCTCTCGCCATTGCGTGGCTAAACATGGTCAGTGCTCGGCAGAGGCGTTTTCGCATCATGATCTGATTTTCCTCTCTTACAAAATTCGCCCCCCTAAGGCTAAGTCAAAAATTCTGATGCAGCGCAATTTTAATGGCATGAACCTTGAGAGTCTTCGTGAGGATGCTAGTAACATTGACTGGAACGTTCTCCTGAGTGCAGAGTCAGTCGAAGAGAAGGTGAATATCTTCAATAATAAACTTATCGCCCTGTATGATGTCCATGCTCCTGTACGTGCGATTAAGATTAAGCACACGCCATCGCCGTGGCTCACTAAAGAAATAAAATTGCTCTTGTCTAAAAAAGCATCGGCCAAATCTAAGCTTAAACGACATCCTACCTCTGGCAATCGTGAGAACTACACCAGAATTAGAAATCACTGCAATAAAGTGTGTAGGGATGCCCAGCGCCAACATATCCATAGCTCTGTTGAAAACGGAGATCCAGCTAAAGTCTGGAAATTTCTTAGGTCAATGGGGATCGGAAAGGCACGACAAGATACAATCCCACAAAATTTAGACATTAACTTGCTGAATCAGCATTTCTGTACATCTTCTGATTTTGATAGAACTATCAAGTCACAAACATTGCATCGTCTTTCCAGTCTGTCGATCCCTGATCATCCTCTATTTGCCTTTCATCAGTTGACCGCTTGTGATGTTAAGAGAAGCATTCTATCCATAACCTCCAATGCGGTTGGAAGTGACTGTGTCAGCCGTAATATGATCCTTCCTATCCTTGATGAAATCCTTCTAATAGTAACTCATATCCTTAACAACTCCTTATCCAGTGGTGTCTTTCCAAGTGCTTGGAAAGATGCTCAAGTTACACCTTTGCCAAAAAAACCTAACCCGGCTTCCTTCTCTGAATACCGACCTATATCGATATTACCCTTCCTATCCAAAGTCCTAGAACGTCTTATTCACAATCAAATTAGTTCTTTCCTTTCAATGAATAGGCTTCTTAATCCCTTCCAATCCGGCTTCCGTCCTGGACATAGTACTATCTCCGCTCTAGTCAATATTACGGATGACATCAGACTGGGCATGGAGGAAGGCAAGTTGACGGCACTTGCGTTGCTTGACTTCAGCAATGCCTTCAACACTGTCGATTTCGACATTCTAATCGGGATATTGCACACTCTGAACATATCTCCAACGGTAACTGATTGGTTTCATAGTTACCTGCATGGCCGCCGGCAACGTATCCGTATCGAAGATACCTCTTCGTCATGGTGTCCTACGACTGCTGGTGTGCCGCAGGGTGGCGTTTTATCTCCGTTACTTTTCGCAATATTCATTAATTCCATTTCCAAGAACTTAATTTCTTCCTACCACTTATATGCAGATGATCTCCAGATTTACACGCAAGCACCAGCTGAGCAAATGGCAGGGGCCATAGGGATTCTGAACAAAGATCTATTCAGAATATCTGAGTGGAGTAAATGCCATGGTCTACGAGTTAATCCCACCAAAACCCAGTTCATTGTTATTGGCGGCTCACGAATGGTCTCAAAACTCGACTGGTTTACTTTGCCTCATGACATCTTCGACGGTATCCAGATACCGATGTCGAAAACAGTTAAGAACCTGGGGATTTTTATTGATGACACATTATCTTGGGTCCCACAACTTAGAGAAACTAGTCGACGAATTTTTGCATCTGTGGGCTCGCTGAGGCGACTGCGCAATTTTTTACCGACTGCTACTAAAATTGCGCTAGCTCAATCTCTTCTGCTCCCTATACTTGACTATGCCGATGTCAGCTATCTTGATCTCACAGAGGAGCAACTTAACAAACTTGAGCGACTTCAAAATGTTTGTATAAGATTCATATTTGGTTTACGCAAATATGATCATGTATCGGAATTTCGTAACAAGCTCAAGTGGCTCCCAATTCGTTTTCGTCGGAATACTCACATCCTTTCACTGCTGTACAGTATTCTTTTTCTTCCCACTACCCCTTATTATCTTAAAGAGCGTTTTCAGTTCTCTTCTGATACACATTCATTGTCCTTAAGATCATCAGAGGGCTTAACACTGGCAATGCCAATGCATTCCACGCGATTTTACGATAAATCTTTTACTATACAAGCTGTACGCCTGTGGAATGCTTTGCCATTGCCAGTAAGGTGCGCTCAATCCTTGACGATTTTCAAAAGAATGGTGAAGGAGCATTTCATGACCTTCTGTTAAAGTCGTACTCAATATGTTTAATAATTTGTATGTATGTATATGTTGTCTTGTTATTATCTATTTATGTATATCATAATATGTACACTGTAACTACCCATATTGGTTTCTTATTCCAGCCAAGTCCATCCAACGGTTGTCTGGAAGAAATTGCTTTCAGCAATAAGACCGCCATTTGTGCTGTACAATGTTAGTGTTTAAGTTTCTTTTTAATTTTGTTTGTTACTTTGTGTACATGTACAATAAAGAATATTCTATCTATCTATCTATCTACGTCATTGACTTTAATATTTGGTTCAGGTAAGAACCATTTGCTTTTTTGTTGCAATGTGTGAAGATAATCGCGTTGCCATACGCGCCAAAAGCTTTGAGTAATTTTCCGAAGCATCATCCAACGAGACCGAGGACACAAATTGTCACTTATTGGTTCCTCGGGCAGGGCTACTAAAGGACCTCCCGTTAGAAAATGTCCTGGAGTTAGAACGTCAGACTCTGAAGGATCCGTAGATAGAGTACAGAGTGGACGGGAATTTAAAACAGCTTCTATTTTAGCTAATATAGTAAAGAATTCTTCTAGTGTAAGAACTTGAGCGCCAACCACTCGTTTCAGATGATACTTTGTTGATTTTATACCACTTTCAAATATTCCGCCGAAATGCGGTGCTCCAGCGGGATTAAATTTCCATATAATGTGACGATTCGCTAAACCATTTGAAATTTCGGGATGATGCTCATGAAGCAAATTCGCAACCTCATTTAAATATTTATTCGCGCCTACGAAATTTGTCCCACAGTCTGTTACTACTGTATGGCATATGCCACGACGAGAGACAAAACGATCTAAAGCGGCAAGAAATGCTTCAGCACTCAATTCCGTTACTGCTTCTAAGTGTACCGCCTTTGAGCTTAGGCACACAAACAAGCACAAATAAGCTTTATAAGTTTTTGCGCCACGACGGCGACTTTCTTTAATGATAAAGGGACCCCCTAGATCGATTCCCGTGGTACTAAAGCAGCGAGCTGGTTGGAGTCTAACTGCAGGGAGCTTGCCCATCATTGGTTGACAAGCGACTGGATTCACTTTGAAACATTTGACACATTTGGATAACACGGTCCGTATCAGAAGTCTTAATCCGGTTATCCAAAATTTTCTTTGAATAAAAGATTGTAAAGCGCGAGGGCCACAGTGCAAATATTTTATATGAAAATATTCGACTATCTTTCGTGATATCGGACATTGTTTAAGTAACAAGAAAGGGTGTAACGCAGATGGCGACAGTTGAGCCTCATCGATGCGTCCACCTACTCGCAAAATATCATCATCGTCCAGGAAAGGTGATAGCTTTTGAATAGATTTTACACAAGGTTCCCTTTTACGCACTCGGTCAACTTCAGAAGACATGTAACTATCTTGACTGAATTTAACCAGCACTTTCATGGCCTTTTCAAGCTCGGCACTACTAAGAGGTGAGAGATTTCGATCTTGCCTGGCAACTTTAGAGTTAGAAACAAAACGATTGCACCATGCTATAATTCTCTGAATTTTTGTAAACGAAGAATGTTTAGAAATTAAATTCGAAATTGGATTCTCATCATCCGTAACAAGAAGACTTTTAGTTTCTATTGATTTAAGTTCAGGCAAGTTCTCCTTCGGAAGCAATACCTGTTTTTTAGGCCATTGCTCAAGTGCTTCTTTTAGCCAAGAGGGGCCTTTCCACCAAAGAGGGTGATCTAAAATCTCTGGACATGACACTCCGCGGCTGCAACAGTCAGCGGGGTTATCATTTGTCGACACATAGTACCAGTGATCTGGACTAATTAAATCAGTTGTCTGAACCACACGATTGGCTACATACATTTTTAGTAAATGAGGATCAGTGTTAAGCCAAGACAAGGTAGTACTGCTGTCTGAATAAGCTCGAATAGAATCTATGGAAATTTTATCTTTAAGTAAATTATACATGTAAGACAGAACTTTTGCTAGAAGCACAGCTGCGCTTAGCTCAAGTCTATTCACAGTTGTTGGTTTTAACGGGGCTACTCTAGATTTCCCTATTAATAAACTGGTCGTAGTTACATTACTGGGTTCATTAGTAACTACACAGATATAAACACAACAACCATAGCCTTTCAGAGATCCATCACAAAAGCCAACCAAATGTACTTGAATAGGATTGGAAGGTAAAACCAACCGCGGGAGAGTAATATTTTGTAAATCAGACAAATTTGCAGCTATTAAATGCCATTGTTTGATTAAATGTTGGGGAATAGTTTCATCCCATGATAAATTTAAACGCCATATATCTTGCAGTAAAGATTTAGCGGCAAAAACTACAGGACAAATCCATCCGAGAGGGTCAAAAATGCGAGCTACCAATGAGAGTATGGACCGTTTTGTAAATTTAACTTCGAAGGAGTCAGAGAACGCATATGAAAACGTATCGTTAGCTGGATTCCAACGAACGCCTAATATTTTGACAAACTCACTTCCAGATTCGTCAAACGATTTGGAAGTTTGACAGAATTCTTGAGGGATATCTGTCAGAAGACGAGGATCATTAGAGGTCCATTTCCGTAGTTCAAAATGGGACTTTGATAGTAAAGATATAATATCGTTCTTTAATAGAATAGCTTCTTCGAGAGAAGCACAACCAGAAGTGATGTCGTCCATGAACGTCTCCTCTCTAATAACCTGTGCTGCACGACTAGAATACTCAGCACCGTGATCTTCAGCAAGTTGATGAAGTGTTCTAATGGCTAAGTAAGGAGAGCTACTAACTCCATACGTAACTGTATTGAGTTCGTATTCCTTTAAAACCTCAGTTGGATCATTACGCCAAAGAACGTGTTGATAACTTCTCTCTTCTGGTCTTATCAATATCTGTCTATACATGCGACGAATATCGGCAGTAAAAACAACTTTATGAAGTCTAAATTTTGTGATAAGATCAACAATATCTACTTGAAGTTTTGGACCTACATGAACAATATTATTTAGTGACAGGTCATTCGAAGTCCGACTACTAGCATCGAAGACCACTCGTAACCGTGTCGTGGTACTCTCAGGTCGTATGACACAATGGTGGGGAATTATATAACAGTCAGTAGACGAGGACTGCACTGGCTGCATATGTCCGAGATCCTCGTACTGCTGCATAAATTCTTTGTATTCCGTTTTTAATTCATTTTGATTGGCAAGTCTTTTTTCCAAATTTAGAAAACGATTAAAAGCTTGTTTATGTGATTCTCCTAAGGCTGGAGCATCATCTTGAAGCATGATTGGTACAACATAACGACCGTCGGAGGTACGATACGTGCCTTGTTTATATTTTTGTTCGCATATTTCATCCTCGGGACCGGAAATTTTACATTTCGGCGGCTCCTCGGACTCCCAAAACCGTTGAACGATCTCGTCGAGCGCGCTAGAAGACGCGACGAGGAACGTAACGGGTGTAGCCGGAGTTTGAGCTACCACGTTTTGAAGAAACTGACCACTTATCACCCAGCCGAATACACTAGACAGCGCACATGGAAATCCCGGGCCTGGACTGAAACGTGAGCCAGTATATATCTGGTCAAAACAGTCTACTCCTAACAACAGATCGATCGGACCAGATTTATCAAAATCCTGGTCGGCGAGATCCAGATGTCTAAACTTATCCTTGACGACTGTCGGCAACGACGCCGAAGGAATCATTGATGTAATTTTAGGTAGAACAACTAATTGAGTATCAAATTGAGGAGAGTCACTCAATCTAGGTATTATTGAACCGAAAGTGTGACCTTTGATACTACACACATAATTTTGACCAAGACCACTTACATTTAATTTACATTTTTTGATATGTAAACCTAATTGTCGCGCACAGCTACTTGTGATAAAAGAATCCATCGAGCCACTATCAATAATCGTGCGGACATACTGCCACGAACCATCCGATCGTTTCAAACGAACTACTGCTGTACCAAGAATTTTTGTGCTAATAGCTTGATTTGAAATATTTGACTGAGTAGCACAAGTGAGAGCAGTGTTCATGTTGGGATGCTCCGATGAATCCAGTTCACTAGTATTAGACAATAAACTCTTATGTTCTTCATGTAACAGAGTATTATGCTTTGCGTTACAAATGAAACATGTTGACTTAGATTTACAATCGGTAACAGTGTGACCCGGCCTTAAGCAGTTTTGACATAATTTTAATTCTTTTACTAATTTTTGTCGCTGTGCCATATTCATAGAATGCAATTTGCTACAACGGTAGATTGAATGGTTTTCATTACAACACACACAAACAATCTGGCTAACTTTGTTATTATTGTTGGAAGAAATCAAAGATGATTTTGTTTGACGCGATAAATTATCTTTATTTGTATTAAACCGGTTTTGTTTATTTGTAGAATTTAATGATGGAATATTAACTGGTTGGCTAACTTCTAATACTTTAATGTAATTTTGTAAATAATTAATGAAGTTATTAAATTTTGGAATTTCTTCGGTGTTTTGTAATTCAAACCTTTTTTTAGTTTCTGTGTCTAGAGGCCTAGACGCAATGTAAAATAAAATAAATTCAGTTAAATCATCAATACATAAACCGCGCAAGGCACTGACGCATTCATAAAGAGTGTTAGTTAACTCTGATAAGTTAGACAAAGATGGTTTTTGTATGGGATTAATTTTTAATATTTTTTCTAAGTAAGCTGTCGCAAGAATGCGCTTGTTATCATATCTATCCAGTAAGGTTGCAAAAACCACTGAATAATTTGCCGATGTCACAGGCACTCCTTTAGCTAATGTCAATGCATACCCAGATAAACATGACAGCAAATAGTGAAATTTTTCAGTGTCGGATAATGAACTATTATTATGAACAAGTGCTGTATAGCTATCTTTAAATGTTTGCCATTTTTCTATGTTACCATCAAACTTTGGAATTTCCAGCTTAGGTAACTTCACTTGCGAGCGCGCGTGACCTTGACCTAGTTCCGAGTGACAGCCGGGACCTGCTGCGCTCGCGTCGAGAGAATCCGCAAATTCAATGACATAGTAATACAACTCATCGAAAGACAGTAACACGTTATTATCAATAACAAACTTAGGTTGAACCTTTAATTGCAACTGGTTAACAAAATCGTTGTATTCCAAAAAGTTATTACGAATCGCGTCAATTCTTTTGTACCGAGCTCGAAAGGATGCTAATTTAGTTTTATTTTCTTTAGCGACTTTAGCTAAATCGTAAAGTATCTGCATATTGTGAAACTCATATTCCCGCTTCTTAATAGCGGTCATTAATTCCGATTCAGTCATAGTTCACTTCGTATACGCGGTATCCGCACGCTTAAATAGATAAAAAGGTAAACAAGTAAAACGGAAAAAAGCGTAAGCCGGTAGGTAGGCAGCAAACGTTGCACCTAGGTACGCGCGAGCGGATCGTATGTACGACGTAATGACGTAAACGTAGCAATTCCCTTTCGATACGCGTGTTTTTAAAATACGCAAAAAAGGTACAAGCACTCACAACCAAATGTTATTTATTATAAGTTTAAACTTTGAAGTAGTTCGAAGCTAATCCGTCTCCCGCCGGAGACAAGTACCACTAGTGTAGGTACCTTGGTACTAGGTTCGAGAAACTTCGAACACACGTTTCCTAATTGATGAATAAATACAAATACATGTAGCTTATTACAAGGTAATTAATGAGTTATGAATGTACGATTGAACATCCAACCGGAATTAAATACGATACAATGAATAACAACGTATTACGGAATGACCTAAGTTTTATTAAATTCTTAGACACTTAGCACTTGAAAGGTAAATGGAATTACCCTATGTAGGAAAGTATTTAAATGAATTAAATTTGAGATATACGTATTTAACGTAATAACGAAAATGGGAAAGATTTATTTCCGAAAGTAGGTATTTTTGAAATAAATACGCGAGGAAGATTCCTCACAGGAGGCACCATAAATTAATGTTGATACCTTCTGGAAGGGTCACTGCATTCTCCTATCAACCCCAGGATTTCAAAGCAGAGAAAAACATGCAGAGCACTAACCTGGATCCAGCAAGCAGGACAGGACTAGAAGGAATCGCCAACGACGGGGCACACGCCGGCCGGCCAGCAATCTTCCTTTTATGTACTCGATGCTGCTTCTTCACTGCCTACACTCGTCAAGCACAGACACACCACGAATATGGAAACTGAGGGTTTATTTGGCCAGTGAAGCCCTTAGAAAGTTTAAATATTGAATTTATTTAGAGAACGCGCGACGTCGTATGCGCTGAGACCGCCATACTCGTTTTTTCACTCGAGATTGAGATGGGGCGCGGTCAAGGAAAGCCCGCGCTTATTTAAATTGTCGTTGACGCAAAAAGGGTGGAAGATGGAAATGTATGGACAACTAGGAGTTATGGTTAATGTCTACACACGTGGTATCACCCTTCTTAAAAAACAGCACCACCAAACTCCTGCTCCACGCCTTAGGAGTTCTCCCGCAGTGAATGACGGAGTTAAAGAGTTTTTGTAGTTCCTGTATGACAGGAATCCCTCCTGCCTTCAGAAGTTCTGAAGTAACTCCGTCTTCACCGGGGGCCTTTCCATTTTTAAGTTGTTTAAGAGCCAGCACGATTTCGTCTTGGCTGATATCGGGCAGTTCGTCGGTGTAGTGGCGGACCAGGGTGGCTCTTCCATCCTGGATTGAACATTGGGGGCGAGTTGCATGTGCAGCATAAAGCCGGCCATAGAAGTCCTCGATCTCGGCAAGAATCCCCGGCTTAGACAAAACGGTTCTGCCATCGCGTGTTGTGAGCTTCGTCAGGTGGCTCCTCCCAAGCTGCTTAGTGAACACTTTGGACCCTCGGTTTCGCTCAATTGCCTCTAATATGAGGCGGGTATTGGAGCTCCGAAGGTCACGTCGTGTCATTTTAGCGATTTTCCGGTTGAGATTTGCCATGTCTGACGAAGTGGCATGTGTGGTTTCCCGTCTTTCTGTCATAAGCCGTAGAGTCTCGTCCGAGAGTTTGGACTTCGTGCCTTTACGCTGCGTTCTACAAAATTTGATGCCCTCGCCTCTCAGTGTATCCAAGATGTTTTGCAGGGTCTCGTCAACGTCATCGGTAGGCTCTATGGCAGCAAATCTAGCGCCCAGTATATCCTGGAACGCTTCGGTTCCTGCCATGATTTGGAGTGGGTTCGGTCGGAGCGTGGACTTCATCAGACGGTTTCTTTCGAGCTTTAAGTCGATATTCAGAGAGCCTCGGACAAGTCGGTGATCAGAACCGGTATTAAACCTATTGATCACCGAGACGTCTCTGAATATATGCTTCCTGTCCGTCATGATGAAGTCGATCTCGTTTTTGGTCACAGTATCGGGGCTTTGCCAAGTCCACTTCCTGTGGGGCTTCTTCTTGAAGAAAGAGTTCATCAAATAGAGCCCCTCTTTCTCTAGGAAGTCGACAAGCATTTGCCCCCTGTGATTCCTACTACCATAACCATGGGGTCCCACTCGGGATTCACCGCCAATCTGAGCACCTACCTTGCCGTTAAAGTCCCCCATAACAATGTTGAAGTGAGCCTTGGTGGTATTGTGTAAGGCTTTTGAGATATCCTCAAACATATCCTCAACTTCATCATCCGAATGTGCCGAGGTCGGTGCGTAAACCTGGATGATCTTCATGCTATATCGTTTCGATAGCCGAAGAATCAGGTACGCTATCCTCGTCGACACACTGGAGATTTCTTCAACATTGTTAGAGAGGGCTTTATTGACAAGAAACCCTATGCCACCCTGAGACTTCTGCTGTCCTTCGCGGAAGTACATCAGGTGGCCAGATTCTAGGGTTATGGTGTCCTCTCCCTCTCTACGGACTTCGCAAACACCCAGAATATGCCACCTGATGTTCTCCAGCTCCACTTCCAACTGCGCTAGATGTTCGTCAAGCCTCAGAGTACGTCCGTTGTACGTAGCCAGGGTCAGGTGTTTTAGGTAGCCAGATGTAACCCGGGGATTCTTTGCACCCCTTGCCCCGCCGTTACCGTGGCCGCTACCTAGATGACCAGGAATAGCGGGGCTGCCGGGAACTGGGGGCCATCTTTTTGTTGTGTCCATCATTAGGGGGGAATTGCCCATAATCCCCACGCTGGGCAAGCGGGTTGGGGATCGCAGTCATATATAAGATCTAAGACCAGACGTTGCTGCTGCCCAACGTCTGTAATTTTTCCCTTAGTCGCCTTTTACGACACCCACGGGAGGAGATGGGGTGGTGATATTCTAAATCCGTCACCACACGGAATAATAATTTATTAGAGTATTTATTGATAATTCAAAATATTTTGGCTTTTATATTTTTTACTAATTTTCCGATTTTTGGCTAAGTGCATTCACGTAGTAAGTAATATTTGAATTTTGTGTCATAATATGACAAACAGATCAATTGCTTTAAGTACTATGCTCTACATAAAAAGGATCACCTGTAGGGCAATGAAGAGGACTATGCCAGGTTCCTATCAAGGCGCAATCTAAAACGAGGAGCTAGTCAGGTGAATCGGAGTCACGATAATAAACCACGGGATTGATAAACTTAAGAGGCAGTGTGCAGGGTAGATAGATAGCAGCACCGACGGCTGAGGGAGCAGATGAGGTTGGGTACTAACAATTGAACTGATGACCTGGTTATGGTCGCCGGAGTCCGATGGATGCAAGTGGCTCCGGACATAGGATTCTTGGGGGTGACCAGCGGTGGAGGTTCTTTTGGCTGAAATGATGATGATGACGCTGACGTCAAGTACTTTTCATGGCACCCTGTATATCTCACATCTTTGCTGTCAGAATGATAACTTTCTGTACTGATTCGCTTGGTGTTCTAACGGTATTGGCTCTGAGCCAGGGCACATTTCTGTATCGACGATCTCTAGTGCTCCGAAATTTATGTGCTACAACCTCCACTGTTGCAGTATTTCGGCATCTTGATAAACGACCCGAATACGAATGAATAAATACATTTGAATGCTATGAATGCTATTGAAATAAATTAAATGTTTGTAGCTGGAGGGAACTTGGAATAAGTATCGATTTGAAAATATCGGTCGGAGATTCTGTTTTTTGTTTAAAACATTTTAATGAATAACAAAATTATGAAAGGATTTCTAGATTTAGGAACCTTATGTGACTTTTGAAGTTTATACTACCTACTCAGCCCATTCATGACCCACTGCTGGGTCAGGCTTCCTCTAATATACAGAGGGTAATAAGCCACGCTAGCCAGACGGGTGGGCACAGGGTCTAGTATTCAATCCGTGGGGCCATACCGGCCAGGGCCTCCCATGCCGGGCGGGCCCACGGGGAGAGGTGAGACGAAGAGCGGCACCCTGCGCCGCAGTGGACTGGAGCTCCAGGGACTCCTCTTTCCTCAGAGTTGCCCAGCGAGTCCTGGACCGCTGCGGTGCACCAACGCCCTTGGGTTGTTGCTAACCCGAGGGCCGACGGGCCTCCTTCTGCGAGGCCGTTATGTCGCATAAGGGGGCTGCGGGGCGGGTCGCAAAGGAGGGAGCTCCAGCTGACCCGCGCCGCGGACGGAGGCAGGGGTGGAGGGGGGTCGTGACGATGCGAACCCCTTCTGCCCTCGCCTGAGAGGCCGGTGGTGGGTCGGGGGAACCGCCACCGACCAAAGCCACGATGACTGAGGGCGTCCCAGTGTACCGGGACGCCCTCTCCGACAGTCGCTTGCCCTTGTCGGGGTCCCACATAATCACCGACCTCTCCCCCGGGGGGCGGTGGTATAAAGCATTACCCCAGCGACAACAATAAAAAAAAAAAAAAAAGGGTCTAGTATCCAGCTTTCTTTCTCTGCGCTGATCCAAAAACCCTGCGATCGGGTTTTCGGTCTTGTAATTTCCTTTTGTCGGCTTTTAGGACACCTTCAGGATGGAATGGGGTGGTGCCACTATTTTATTCTAAATCCGTCACCACACGGAAGGATCCGTCACCACCGTTATAAAGATCTTTATTACGAACTCCAAGACATTCATGTATTCATTGCGGCATTTGCTTGGTTTTAGGCAGTCCACATGACACCGTCAGGATATATAGTATTGGTGTACAGCCTACAGTAGTATACCTGTATATACACCATATAGCCTAAATGATATTGTGCATGATCTGGTCAACATAATATTGACTTGGCACTAATTAATGTTCCAGTTAGGTAAGTCCAACTTCGAGAAAGAGTTCAATTGTCGGATCCAACTCGGCTGGGCAGCGTTTGGGAAGCTGCGAAAGATCTTCTCGTCCCCAATACCACAGTGTCTGAAGACAAAAGTCTTCAACCAATGTGTGTTGCCAGTGATGACTTATGGAACAGAGACGTGGTCGCTCACTATGGGCTCCATGAGAAGGCTCAAAGTCACCCAAAGGGCAATGGAGAGGGCTATGCTCGGAGTTTCCCTGCGAGATCAAATCAGAAATGAGGAGATACGCAGGAAAACCAGGGTCACCGACATAGCCCACAGGATTGTCAAACTTAAGTGGCAGTGGGCAGGGCACATAGCGCGCAGGACCGACGCCCGATGGGGCAGAAAAGTTCTGGAGTGGCGACCGCGTTCCGGAAAGCGCAGTGCTGGTAGGCCTCCCACACGGTGGACCGATGACCTGATTAAGGTCGCCGGAAAACGATGGATGCGGGCGGCCCAGGACCGGCCTTTGTGGAAATCTTTGGGGGAGGCCTATGTCCAGCAGTGGACGTCTTTTGGCTGAAATGATGATGATGATGATGACTAATTAATGTTAATCACTTTACGCCGTTGTAAATAGCTCTCCTACAGTTAATGAATACACAAAAGCGAAGTTTAGGCTTCGGTTTTGTGTTAACAGTTAATAAACTTAAAATAAAACCCAGAAATACACCCACGCTCTTTTGAAAATTCACCTATTTCTTCAATTTGATGTAGGGTGTCCTTCGCCTATTTTTCGGCATTTCTGAATGCTTCTGAAAACTATGGACAAATTTGACCCTATGTGTACTACATCAGTCACATAGGTGAAGTTGCCTTGAAACTTACACTCTCTCAAATCGAAGTGATTAAAAGTTGTGTAAGGTGCACGTCACTGAATGCATGTTGGGGTTAGTTAATCCTTCGTTAAAGTTCATCGTGTCGAACTTTGCTCGATCGGTGAAAATTTTATTGGTTCAATTTGCTTCTCGGCACATACTATGTTCTTTAGTTCAAGTTAAACTTCTGACGGTTACACCCAAATGGATATAAAATAAAAGTTCTTTAGGACTCAAGTGTCGATTACCTCTAGTTCACTGCCCTTGATTTATATTTTTGTCACAAAAGTAACGTGTTCATCTTCTTTATCCCATCCATCTCTAATAAAAAAGGGTGAAATTTCAATCTACAAATAAATACTACAGAGTCTGTTGCCTGCTCTTCTCTGAAGACCGGTAGTAAATTGTCAAATTTAAATAGTCAATTTTAAAGGTTCAGTGTTTCTTTTACTTGTGAAAATAACTATAATACGCCAACTTGATTAAATGAATTTTGATTAAGATTTTGTGAAAAGCACTCCAACGGTCAAATGGTCCATCTCACTTAATGTAACCCCTAAATATGACGAGGTTTTTGGACAAAGAAAATTACGGATGAAAAGCCTGTAGATATGGTTAGCGTGGAATGGCAGGCTAATTCGCCTCCATTAAATAAGAGGAGGCTTAACTTAATAGTGGGTCACTTATGACCTGAAAGACATTTAAATATATATATGGTGTCACCGCATCACCAAAACCCATTTTGTCAAACGGCACAGCTGGAATCGTATGATAACGTGACGCGAAATGCAAACGGGGCAGTTATGGGTAATGGCAATTAAAATTGACCACTATGTCGGTGATAGAAAAGCTTAAACAGTTTTCCAAATAACAATACATACGGCGTTTTACACAGAATTGTATGATCCAAAATAACTTACGCTACTAGCTTGCATTCGTGGCTTTGGTCACGTGGATTGCGAATCTAAGTTTATTAATCAGTTAGATTTTAAAACAAAAAGAATATTAAACAAGTGAGTAACTTGAACCAGTAACTTGTGCATACTTCTCACGCACGTACGCCGTATTTTTACTTGAGAGACATCTATTAGACAAAAAAGAGACTAACCCAATTTATTGACTATAAATTGGGTTAGTCCCTTAGTCTGTAGTCTGAAAACTTGATACAAACGCTTTTATTCTTCTTCGGAGATTCTCGTTGATACCCGGCCGTTGGGGACTGGCCGGGGTATGTGGGACTCCGGGGCGCGTAGAGATGGCAAATTGCGCCCCGATCTACCCACTTAAACCGTCGGCGACCCTCGACTGCCCAAACCAGGGCCACGGGATTCACTCCCATTGCGGGAGCATGCCTAACTAACCCTTTTTTTGTTTTCTTTTTGTTTTCGCTGGGGAAATGCTTTATTCATACCACCGCCTCCCGGGGGAGAGGTCGGTGATTATGTGGGACTCCCGGGACAGAACCCGTATACCCACTAAAACCCCAGCGGTATACCCTCACACGGCACGCTTGGGGCGCCAACGGTTCGCGTAATCGCAGTCCACGTTGACGCCCCGTCGCAAGCGACTATCAGAGGCTTTCGTCAGTGGCGGGTATGCCTAATTAACCCTGTGCCAACCCGTCAGGTCAGCAAGGCACAGTAGGTTAGTTGCCTTCCATGTAACTGGAGGAGGCCCGACCCAGCAGTGGGCCATGTATGGGCTGTGTAGTAGTAGTAGTAGTCCCTTAGTCTTAGTACCTAAATTGGGCAGACGAAGTACAGCTAAATATCTTGACCAAAACGTATGTATAAACAGCGTCAGTATAAATGGCGTCTCCTTTGGAGCGATTTATAGAGGAAGTTTATGCACATCGTAGGTACCAGTAGCTGATGAACAACACAACATGTATTAGAATGTATTTGCCTTTGAAATCTACTCTAGAACCCACATACATCTCAAGGGTCGATTCCTTTGATCCTCCATTTATTACACGGGTTGTCAATTTTTCATCCAGCCCACTGTATAAACAATGCCCTCAAACAATATTTATGGACAACCCTAACCGACCCTCGGAACTATTTCAAAAGAAAGTATTGTGGGCGCCCAGGGCGGCGTGAAATAGGAAAATTCCTTATTGAATGTTCGCGGCTTGCTGTGACATGTCGCGGATCGTCGGTCTTGTATATCATCATCAGGGTTCCTATTGCTTTTGATTTAAGAGCCACAAATACATGCTAGGACCATTAATACTTTTTAGGGTTTTTACTAACAACTGGCTTTTCTTTATTCAAATAAGCGTGATTGATCACAAACTCTTCTTAATGGTCAAGTAAGCATGATAATCTCGGTTCGGAATGCGGATCTATAGAGAAGCGTCGGTAAGAAACTCTGTATTGTATCTTCCTTCTGCCAACTTTGTGATGTGCCTTTTGAGTCAGCTGGTAAGATGCATTAATTCAGTAATGCGGTAACTACTTCCAATTAGGGCAATGAGTTTGAGTGCCACCGTAGTATAAGAAATGCATGAACTTCAAAACTTTTTAGTTAAACATTCACTCCTCCGTCTTCTTAATAAAGTATTCCAAACCAATCAGTTATAAATAATATATCCTTTGAGTTTTTTTTTTAAAACACGAAACACCTGCTCTATGAACCTATAACCTGTATCGCGGGGAGTTTACAAAGATGAAATTTTAAATAATAAATATAAATAAATAAATAAATATCCTTGGACATTTCACACAACGCCATCTCGTCCCAAGTTAAGCAACTTAATGCTTGTGTTATGGTAACGAGATGGATGATAAACTACATAGATACATTTTTTTTTTTGTAAATACATACATATTATACATAGAAATGACACCCAGACTCCGAGCCAGTGCCTCTGGTTTAGACAAAGACACTGGCCCGACCCCGGAATCGAACCCGGGAACTGTTGATCCAAAGGCGGCACATCTGACCACTAGACCAACGAGGCAGTCAAAATTCACGTACACAACTGAGACCCAGACTGAGCAAGCGCCTCTGGTTTACACAAAGACACTTGCCCGACCCCGGAATCGAACCTGGGATCTGTTGATTTAAAGTCGGCACATCAATCGAAATCCACCAACACGTGCTAGCTTGGTAATCAATAGTACTATCGATAATTTCGTAATACCTATAAGTGTTTTTACATCATGTATGTGTGTTAGAGTGGCGTTTACCGTGTGCGACGGATTTAGAACACGTAGTGTCGCCCCTATTTCATCCCGAGGGTGTGGTAAGAGCCGACAAAAGCAAATGAGAAGGCTAATTACCCTCCATTTAGTTGGAGGAGGCCCGACTCAACAGTGGGTAATTTAAGGGCTGAGAAGTATGTATGTTAGTGCCTAACTAATACAAGTTTACAGAGTGCAGTAGATATATCTTGCATATATATAAAACATATTATTAAATAACTTCGTTGCCTTTCTTAACTCTGTTTACATAAAAAAAGTTTTTTAGTCTAAGTAAATGTAAGATGCACTGAAGACCGTGCTCCGTTCTTAGAAAGTGGTTCTATCCTTTAAAATCCGCAGTGAATTCTACGGAGCTGTTATTGCAAGCTGCGGTCTCAGCTGCCAGCTTGGAGATGAGTGGGAACATTCCAGCTTATTTTATTTCCACCCCTCGTACACTAAATCATTGCGGTAGAATCTGGTGAATTTTGAACTAGGTTTTCTTCAGTTCTCTATCTATACTAATATATAAAGCTGCAGAGTTTGTTTGTTTGTTTGAACGCGCTAATCTCAGGAACTACTGGTCCGATTTCAAAAATTCTTTCAGTGTTAGATAGTCAATTTATCGAGGAAGGTTATAGGCTATATTTTATTTTCAAACTAGTGGCCCGTCCGGCTTCGCCCGTGCAAAGCGGGTGTGGGTTATACATATAAACCTTCCTCTTGAATCACTATCTATTAAAAAAAACCGTATCAAAATCCGTTGCGTAGTTTAAAAGATTTAAGCATACATAGGGACGGACAGAAACAGCGACTTTGTTTTATACTATGTAAAGAAGAATTAGGGATCCGTATGAAAATTGCGATTTTGTAACCCAAGGTGTAAAATCGAAAACCTATTTATGCGTGCGCTGCAAAAACGATTGACAATAGAACAAAATGAAGTACCACGAGTTTGTAGGTCTTATTAAAATCTACAAAAATGTCCGCGAGAGCACATATCTAACTATCATAGTTTAGTCACAATAACCACTTTTATATTCATAAAAAAAAATGCATAGAGATAAGCACGGGTTCGAAGTCCACGCGAGCGAAGCCGCGCCCAAAAGTTAGTCTTCAATATAGGTTGTTTGTTTTTCAAAAGGAAACCTCTGTGCTACGTATAACCTGTATGGCGAGGGAATTTTACAAATATGTAATTCACGAACACAATTGACACCCTGACTCAGAGCAAGTAATAAAAAAGAAAAGAATGACAAGCCCTCTGAGTTACTTGCCAGTTCTACTCAGCAGTGGTCGCGTTCCGAACTGGTGGTAAACTATATTACTTTGTTTTCTATACATTTTATTAATATGTTGACAATTTGTATGTGTCCATTGTGTCCTATGCAAAATAAATGATTTGACTTTGACTTTGCTTCTGGTCTATACAAAGAAACTTGGTCGACTCCAGAATCGAACCGGGGACTAGTGATCCAAAAGCGGCACATGCAACCCCTAGACCAACAGGGCAGTCAAATGTGATTTACTTTCTTTCAGACTTCTTCTTCCTTGCCTTTTTCTCAATTTAACTGTGGTCGGCACCAGGTTGAACCGATTTGCGAGTATTTACAGTGAGCGATTACCGTCTGCCCTCTGAAACCTACATCTAGTAGAATAAGCGGTAGTTATTAGGTTAGACCAATTATCAGTTTTCACGTTATTGACTCCCAAAATACCCACTCACTACTATACGCCCATAAGATTAAAAAGGACATATATGTGGGATGAACAAGGTCCGGATCTGATTAATAAAATATAATTATTAAAAAAGTGACAGTACCCGACCGAGTTTGTGAAGGGGAGTAAACGATCATCGAGGGCTGATGGTAAATCAACATCGCCCACCTCACGCTCAGGACTCCGTGCCACTTCTCCAACATGAGCACTCACATATCGTGTAGGTCTCTGAAAGAGCTTACTATAGAAATGATCCTATGACGGGAGGGGTTCACGATATTGACTCCCAGACTCAACCCCTTTGAGTAATATTTCCGCATTAAGTATTTCTGTTCCATAGTCCCATTCATTGTATATCAAAATACTTCGGTTAAGCGGCTTAGGAGAGAAATTGCACACATGCCACACTGGCAAGGGGCTGTGGCTCATGGTTCGTTTTCCTACTCTAGCATTTGGTTGCATGCTTCCGTCACCTTTTCTAAATCCATGGATGGAATGGGCTGGTAAAATCTTGTTTTATAAGTGTAAATGACACATAGTCTCTCACTCTAGCTGTAGCTGAATCTCACGTTGGCTGGAGGTGAAAACTTACTCTACAGGAAACTGTATAATTACCTATGCTAAGATGCAGCCATTTAGGCGGCCCCTAGACGATCAATTATATTGAGCTATATTACGAATTGTGCAATATGATTAACTGTATATGGTTAATATTGAAGATTGCGCAATGATTGAACGAAAGTTTGAGCGAGTTTAATTTTTATTGCACCATATTCTTCCATGGCATCGTGTAGGGTCAATACTATTCTCCGACTGAACACGAAAAAATTGCGCAGTTCGTATTATCATGCAACATAATTGATCGTTTGAATTCAAAGTGCCTTTCAATCTTATTGTACAATATAATGTATTGTACAATGTTATTGTAGGTCTAGGCTGCCTTAGACACATCAACGTATTTTAGTATTTTTTTCAGTGTAATTTTGGTATTGTGTCTTTCTTTTAAACTTTCAGTTAAGCATATTTTTAATTACAGTTGTTGGAATTTAAAGCAAACTAGAAGTTCACAAACTATTTTGCACTGTAATATCTTGATGTTAGTTTAGGGAAGCTTTGGAACCGCCAAGACATGGCACGTAGTGCTGAGGTAGCTCTGGCTATGCATTGTTGCCAACTAGTTTGTAACTGGTGCGGTAACTATGTAATATCTTGGTAACTAAGAAAGTCGCTTAAATGTTCTGATGAATCACAATTTTAGCCTTTAATTGCACATGGTAACAACAGAGTTCTGTTTGAAAAGCGGTATTAGTAAAAACTAGTCAATTTTATTTTCTCTTTTCAATACATTTCAAATTCAAAACTCAAACTCAAAAGGAACTTTATTTAGATAGATAGATATTCTTTATTGTACATGTACACAAAAGAAACTTAAACATGAATAACTTAGATACAACATTACAGTACAAATGGCGGTCTTATTGCTAAAAGCAATTTCTTCCAGACAACCGTTGAATGGACTTAGCTTGAACAAGAAACCAATGTGGGTAATTACAGTGTACATAAATAATATACTTATGTAAATAGTTACAAGAAAACATTTAAAATATATATATATGTACGACTTCAACAGAAGGTCAAGTAATGCTTCTTCACCATACTTTTGAAAATCGTCAAGGATTGAGCGCACCTTACCGACAATGGCAAGGCATTCCACAAACGTACGGCTTGAATAGTGAAAGATTTATCGTATAATCGCGTGGAATGCATGGGCATTGCCAGCGTTAAGCTCTCTGATGATCTTAAGGACAATGAATGTGTATCAGATGAGAACTGAAACCGTTCTTTGAGATAATATGGGGTAGAGGGAATAAAAAGAATACTATACAGCAGTGAAAGGATGTGAGTATTCCGACGAAGACGAATTGGGAGCCACTTGAGCTTGTCACGAAATTCCGATACATGATCATATTTGCGTAAACCAAATATGAATCTTATACAAACATTTTGAAGTCGCTCAAGTTTGTTAAGTTGCTCCTCAGTGAGATCAGGATAGCTGACATCGGCATAGTCAAGTATAGGAAGCAGAAGAGATTGAGCTAGCGCAATTTTAGTAGCAGTCGGTAAAAAATTGCGCAGTCGCCTCAGGGAGCCTAAAGATGCAAAAATACGTCGACTAGTTTCTCTTATTTGTGGGACCCAAGATAAAGTGTCATCAATAAAAATTCCAAGATTCTTAACAGTCTTTGACATCGGTATCTGAATACCGTCGAAGATGACTTGGGGTAAATTAAACCAGTCAAGTTTTGAGACCATTCGTGAGCCACCAACAACAATGACCTGCGTTTTTGTGGGATTCACTTTCAGACCATAGCATTTACTCCACTGAGATATTCTGGAGAGATCTTTATTTATTGTCCCTATGGCCTCCGCTATTTGCTCTGCTGGTGCTTGTGTGTAAATCTGGAGATCATCTGCATATAAGCGGTAGGAAGAAATTAAGTTATTGGAAATGGAATTAATGAATATTGCGAAAAGTAAGGGAGATAAAACGCCACCCTGCGGCACACCAGCTGTCGTACGACACCATGACGAAGAGGTATCCTCGATACGGATACGTTGCCGGCGTAGGTTTTATCACAAAACTCTTATAAATCGTCGTATTTACAGTTACCATTATCATCATCTTACGACCCCTGTCCCACGCTAGGTGGTAGTCTCCATACACACCTATCAGTCGTCATATCTACAGTTAGACCTTTCATACACAATTCCACATTCTTACAATCCATCCATCTCTTTGATCTCCCACAACCCTTGCGTCCACCCACAACTACCCCGGTTCGGAATGCCGCTCTACAGAGAAGAGCCGGCAAGAAACTCTGTAGTTGCTTTTTTTCAAATCATTTGTCTTGTTTACAATTTGTAAAACAATAAAAAGTAAGGTTGTAAATTATGCAAATTCTCACGCTGCAAACCGCGGACAATTGGAGTGGCCGCTCTGTTTGCTTGGGACTGAGTGTTTAGGACAATGCTTATGCTGTAATAAGTTCTGGTAATAGAATATTTTTAGGATACGTAGAATTTATTTGACGTTCTCACTAATTATAAGTAAACTAGCTTTTGGGCGCGGCTTCGCCCGCGTGGGCTTCGAACCCGTGCATATTTTTTATGAACATAAAATCGGTTATTGTGACTAAACTATGATAGTTAGATATGTGCTCTCGCGGACTTTTTTGTAGATCTTTATAAGACATACAAACCCGTAGTACATCATTTTGTTCTATTGTCAATAGTTTTTGCGGCGCACGCATAAATAGGTTTTCGATTTTACACCTTGGTTTACAAAATCGCAATTTTCATACGGATCCCTAATTCTTTTGAAAATAAAATACCCGCTTTGCACGGGCGAAGCCGGACGGGCCACTAGTTTGAAAATAAAATATAGCCTATAACCTTCCTCGATAAATGGACTATCTAACACTGAAAGATTTTTTGAAATCGGACCAGTAGTTCCTGAGATTAGCGCGTTCAAACAAACAAACAAACAAACTCTGCAGCGTTATATATTAGTATAGATAAGACGTATATTGTTCTATTTTATACACAGTTTGCTTTTTTTCGCTATTGGCCCTCTGGCTATATCAATACTTCCATCTCTAGCGACTGCCTGCCTTGTTATTTTCTTTATTACTTACGATACGCGCAGGATGAAATCGAGTGGCAAAAATAATGTGAAACCAAACAAACATTGCACCTAGTATTTAAAACTGGATTTGCACGAATGTGTATGATTTGATACCACTCGTTCTTGCAACTTCATACATATTGAAATTGGCACTCACAACTCTCACTAGGCCGACTGAACCCATATTATGCATATGCCGAAGAAAGCGACGGCAAAAAATTCAGCCCTTTCGAATGTCGGTAAAAAGTTATGCAAAAAAGTCCACCATGCAAATAGGCAAATCCCCCCAGAAACTGCTCATATTTATGTAAGACACCACATTTGGCCGCCGCAGACGGCAGTGGTTCAGGTAATCGAGTTTGCCCCGCGTTTTACACCTTTTCTAGGGTAAGGCGGCGACTAGAGCGAAAGCGGGTAAACAAAGCGAGCGATGCGTATTCTTAAAAAAAATTTTTTTTAATATCACGACGATCGTGCTATGGATGTATTTTTTAAAGTAACCCTTGCATTTCAAAATGTGTCGCGGAACAGTTAACAAACATGAAGTTCAAGAACACATGTGATACCCAGACTCGGTACAAGTGCATCTGGTTTACACAAAGACATTTGCTCGACGCCGAATTCGAACCGGGAACCCGTGATCAAAGGCGGATATTTTTACCTTTACTCCATCGAAGTGTGGTATTACTTGCTTCGGTATTTTGCAAGATGGAGGTCTATTCACGCTCGTACAACTCTAGATTGCATTGTATTTATCGGTTAAATATTTACTTGTAATATAACTAGAGTTGCTAGTTCTTTAAAAATCTAAAATTAAAAGGGAGCAAAATTAATACTGTAATTTTTGTAAATATAAGAGATAATATAAGAAAAGTATTATGCGGACTGCACTTCTTACTATCTTGTGTGCATCATAGATATCAGCATGTTTACTGTAAAAAATAAATAAAAATTAACTGCGTCCTTTATCGCTATCGCTACATACTCGCAGGGTGGCCCTGGCCTTAGCTTCGGGACGTTGCCTTTTCTCCACGTACCAGTCATAAGTGTGTCACCAGATCCTTATTTAAGGCGTTTTTCCATAATGGCTTAGCGTTTTTATAAATTCTTTCGTATAATCAGACAAGTCCTTCTATAAATGGCAAACTAGAATTTTGTTAACATTAATTTTGCTTTTCATGGTATTTTGTTAGATAAAATTTTAAAAAGCACCTAATTAGTAAATTTACGATTACAATTAAACATAGTTTATTATTTCTCCACTACCTTGCCAATTTACTACAAGGACATATGGAGGCAAGGCGTGGCTGTCTGGCTAATCCATAAGATTAAAGTCACTCACCAAGCTATGGAATGCGCTAGTTCGGAGTCTCTCTGAAAGACAAAATTCGAAACGAAGTGATCCATTGGAGAAGGAAGGTGAGAAACATAGCTCTGAAGGTTAGCTGGTTGAATATCATATAGTCGCTATAGCAAGCGTCTTCTGAAGTGGAGACCGCGTCTTGGCAAATGTAGCTTGGGGCGCCCAGTCGCCAGATAGCGGGATGACTTCAAAAAGAGATCCGGCCGCGACTAGCTGCACAAAGCAGCAGAACAGGCCACGTTCTGCTGCTTTGTGCAGCCATGTTTTGCTGTACCTTGCGAGTGGACTGCAACGGGATTATGGTGATAATAGTTAAGAACATCATCATGATCAGCCTATTTAGTTAAGAACACGATTACGCAAACTCAAACTCAAAAGGAACTTTATTTACGTAGGTTTAATCACAAAACTCTTATGAATCGTCATATTTAAAATTACCATTATCATCTTACGACCCCTGTCCCACGCCAGGTGGCAGTCTCCACACACACTTAACAGTCCTACAATCCAACCATCTCTTTTCATCTCCCACAACCCTTGCGTCCACCCACATTCATGCTGAAACTACCACCGGTTCGGAATGCTGCTCTACAGAGAAGAGCCTGTCTTCAAATCATTGGTCTTGTTAATCCTTGTTAACCTGATAAACATCATCATCATCATCATCATCAGCCCACATTAGTCCACTGCTGGACATAGGCCTCCCCTAAAGAGCGCCATAGCGCCCTGTCTTCAGCTTGACGCATCCAGCTGCTGCCCGCAACCTTTCGCAGATCGTCGCTCCATCTAGCAGAGGGCCGTCCCACACTACGCTTGCCGATTCGCGGTCTCCACTCAAGAACTCGTCTACCCCAGCGGTTGTCGGTTCTTCTACAGATATGACCAGCCCACTGCCACTTCAGTCTGCTAATTCTCTGAGCTATGTCGGTGACTTTGGTTCTCTGCCGGATAATCTCATTACGGAGCCTATCCTTCAGAGAAACTCCAAGCATAGCTCGCTCCATAGCACGCTGAGCGACTTTAAACTGGTGGACTAGTCTCACCGTAAAAATAAACATAACTAACATAAATTAAAGCATTTAAGAGATATGATGTTCTTGACTGACATATAAACAGATACGATATAAACAGAACTCAAACTAATTACACAACCATTTTTTCGGGAGTAAAATTGTTGGATTAATCTACTTTCCTGGTCATTATACCGCTATTTTGATTCATCATCGTCAACATCATTTCAGCCAAAAGACGTCCACTGCTGGACATAGGCATCGCAATCTCTCATCAATCAATCTCAATCGGATCTCCACAAAGGCCGGACCTGGGCCGCCCGCAACCAACGTTTTCCGGCGACCTATTTTGATTAATCGCTTTAAAAAAAATAGCAGAGATATGAAAAATAAGATGTTGTTTCACACAAGTGTGTACTCGACCTTATAAAGCCGCAGCATACTTAAGTTACAAAACAAATCTCGTGCAGAACTAAGTCAACACGTGCAATATACCTACGTGTTTTTGAAGCGCTAGAAAGTTAGGCTGTTCGGTTTTTTTTAACTCAGTGAGGCCCGACTCAGTTGTAAGTTATTTATGGGTTGAAATGACGATCATAATGACGAGACGATATTCTGTCACCAGCCCTGTTTTCAGAAGCTGCGTGAGAGCCGGCTAAAGTAAGTGACTAGGCAGAAAACCTACCTGTAAGATAGGTTTTTTTTTTATGAAAGAGGTAGGCAAACGAGCAAGCGGGTCACCTGATGGTAAGTGATCACCGCCGCCCAACGCCAAGTGCGTTGCCGGCCTTTAAGGTGGGGGGGGGATGGGCCTCCGGCCCTCTCGCTCAACGAATGAAGCGCAGTGGCTAAAAGCTACTACTCAAAAGTCGGTCTTCTGCGAGAGTGTGGTACTTACCCGGTCGAGCCGGCCCTTTCATGTTGCGAAATCCTATGCTAAACCCACTGGCCAGCGTGGCACACACTGGCGGATTTACAGATTTGCCGCCCGTAGGCTATTAAAGTTTTGCCGCCTCTAAATTTTGATATCTTAGTCATTAGCATGCCCTAAGCGCGAAGCGCGTAGGTATGCTCTACTCTTGCCTAAAAATCTAAATCCGGTTGCTTTCTCACATTAAACCGTACCTATCAAATACGACGTACATGTATATTATTTATAAAGCAAATTATCAAAAAGAAAAATGATCACTGAGCTCATAAAAAATATATTTTCAGTTATGATTCAATTACTTTTTACATAAAAAAGTTATTATGTTAATGCCTTATCGAAAAGATTTATTTTTATTGATAACTAAATCGCAAACCAAGACCGAAAACCGACCGAAAAACCAGTGTGAGAATAGCTAGTAGGTTATTAGTACTACAACACAGCTGATTAAAACGAAATGTAACACTACAATCAATCCTTCATCAATAAACATTTTTTCCAGAAAACTCTCAAACTTTCCCTTGACGAGTTTTACGTTGAAATATTTTTCAAACCGACCTAAATTATTTTCCAACATCGCATCCGAAGCGGTTGGAACAGTTTCGCGAACGTCTGAAAAGCAACGACCGCAAAGAAAGCAAAATAAACCAACTGTTGCAATTAAAGTTCATTGTCGAAGCAACGAAACTATTTGCTTTAACTTTTCGTACCCAACGGGCAAAATGGAAGGTCAACATTATTCAGTGGGATTTTGTAGCCAGAATACGCTTACAAAAAGACTAGGTATTTTCGTGTCCTAAGTATAAATTTATTTGTCTTCCATTATATATATATATATATATATAGTGACCCTCCCCGGCTTCGCACAGGTGCAACTTATATAAATTTATCAGTATTTCTCTACAATATCATGGATGTATTTTACATTATAAACCTTTCTCTTGAATCACTCTATCCATTAAAAAAGCCGCTTCAAAATCAGTTGCATAGTTTTAAAGATTAAAGCATACATAGGGACGGGCAGACGACAGTGACTTTATTTTATAATATGTGTTAAGGTGTGAGCTGTTACTGCGTGTTGCTAATTTAAATGATCAGGCGTTATCGAACTTCATGAGCTTACTACCGACATTAGCTTTAGCTTTTTTTGTCAAGTCATTACATTACTATTTCTCTCATCGCAAGCTGTTTTAATTTTCTACTCCTGATTCATCGAGCTTCTACATGGTCAATACGTGCCGGATATATTGAAGATTAAAAAGTAACGAAGAATATACAGCGAAATTATAAAAATCAAGAACCACAGGAAGTAATTTACCAGATATACAATCGTGAGATCGTGACATTGAAGGTCTCGTCAAGGACAACTGAATTCAAATTTGCACCAGTATTAAATAGTGTTTCAATTGTTCTCTTTGGTAATTTTACCCAGTACTCGAAATCAGGTAGTATTTTTCAGCAAATTCTGCGAATTATAAGGTTAGTACGTAACATTAGTAATTACAAAAGTAGATACAGGTAGCAAAAAAATATTTATTGCATTAGCCTTAGTATATTGTTCATTTTAATTGTAATTTAAATAAGATATTTTCTTTGCACTTTACATTGTATACTTCGGCCCACCTACCTACTTCAACCATTTACTACTAATGTGTCGAGTCATTTAATTATTGATTCTGTATTTCAATATAGCCTTATAGTGATTAATCACATTTAAATCTATAACGATTTATATAAACTGTAAATTAACAGTTATTTATTTGTAAGCCTTTCAAGTACGTAACTGAATATTTCGTTATTACATATACGTAAAATTGCTGCAGGTTACTTGGTATTAGTTACTAACTTACTAGTACTTACTTAGAACTTAAGTTTGCATTATATAAATTTCAGGCTAACTGCATCGCACTCTCAAAGATGACCGAAAAAGAGGAAGTAAAGGAACTAATAAGAAAGCGTGGTAGCTACAAAGGTCGTATAACTCTGTTTTGGTCCCTTTTGAACGGTTTGGAGGAAACATTGACCCCATCTGAGGTATGTGAGCTTGAGTTACGAATTCAAAGAATTGAGTCGTTGTACGAGCAATATGATGCGGTCCAATTGAAATTAGAATGCATAGTAGAAGATGTAGATACTCAATTGTCTGAGCGTAGCGATTTCGAAGCATCTTATTATAAAGCATTATCGAAGGCGCGATCTATTTTAACACGGAATGCTAAAAGTAGTCATGATATTAGCGACTTAAGTACATCAAAGGGTAACAAACAACGGTTTGTTAAACTGCCCACTATTAATTTGCCGAAGTTTAACGGATCATATGACGTTTGGCTTGAATTTCATGATACGTTTTGTAGTCTTATCCACTCAAATGACGAAATGGCTGACATTGACAAATTTCACTATTTGAGAGCTTCTTTGGAAGGTGCCGCTGCAGTGGTCATTCAATCTATCGAGTTTTCTGCCAAAAACTATTCAGTTGCATGGAATTTATTGTGCGAGAGGTATGAAAATAAACGACTACTTATACATAATCATGTTGCCGCGATTTTTAATATTGAATCTATAACTAAGGAATCTGCATTCAGTCTGAAACGTATAATAGATCAACTAAATAAAAATCTGAGAGCGTTGGATTCGCTTGGCGAACCAACTAAACATTGGGACACGCTTGTTATATACATTATTGCAAATAAGTTAGATAATAAAACATACCGTGAGTGGGAAGAGTTAAAGGGAACATTGCCCAAGGACTCACCTATAACCTCAGTTATTTTTATCGACTTTATACGGAGCCGAGCAGATCTGTTAGAAACGCTGGAGCTGGCTCGCCACCACCACTCACCACACACACACAACCACCAACAATGTCAGAAAGGCAGTAAAATTAAAAGTTTGGTTTCTCTTGCAACTCCACGAGAAACTTCCAAGACTGCTATGCCTACCATATCGCCTTGTCCTAAATGTAACGGTGATCATTACTTATATAGTTGTCCACAGTTTTTAGCACTCACTAATGAAGATAGGTTTCAGTTAGTATGCACTTATAAAATATGTCGTAACTGTTTTAGAACTGGTCACTATGCGAACCACTGTAAAAGAAATGGCTGTAAAGTTTGCAAACGCAAACATCACAGTCTAATTCACGTAGATATAAATGCGAAACCGGTTCCTGAGTCTGACAAAACATCACGTGACACCCCTGACAAGCATATTGAACTGGGCAGCACAAGTAATGCGAATTTAATATTATCGTGCATATCAGCTGCTCGCGCACAAGGCCGTGAAGTGTTGTTGTCAACGGCTTTGATTAAACTGTATGACAATAATAATCGTCCACATGTCGTTCGCGCTCTTTTAGACAGTGGCAGCACTTCATGTCTCTTGACTGAAAATATCTGCAGTCGTTTGAATTTAACTACCTATAGGGTAGATAAGTCAATATTGGGTATTAATAATGTAGTTTCCCCGGTATGTAAAATGGTTCGTGTGTCGTTCAAATCCTTAAATGAAAGCTATTGTAACAATTTAAATTGCTTTGTTTTACCTACCATAACAAATATGATTCCCAGTAGAAAGGTGGACTTGTCATCAATTGATATACCTAGTGACGTTGAGTTAGCCGATCCTAGCTTTAATGTCCCAGCAGCCATTGATTTAATTATAGGCGCTGACGTTTTTTGGGACTTACTAGGCTCGCGTAAGATTACTTTAAAGGATAATGGTCCGGTACTTTATGAAACCAGCCTGGGATGGCTGATTTCTGGCCCAGTAAATAGCGGCTATTCATCGGATTCTTCTTATTTTGTTAATTGTTGTTTTACAAGCCTCAACCATTATAATGATGACAAGCCATCTGATCTCGATATACTAAACCAATTGAGTAAGTTTTGGCAACTTGAAGAAGTAAGCCAAAGGTTAACGTGTTATTCTGCTGAGGAAGAAAAGTGCGAAGCTCACTTCATCAAAAACACAACCCGTCTGAGTGACGGTCGATTTTGTGTACGCATTCCTTTTAAACAATCTGAAGATGTTTTAGGAAATTCTTTAAATCGAGCCACTCATTGTTTTTTATCTTTGGAACGAAGGTTCAAAGGTCAACCATCATTTAAAAGGGATTATAATGAATTTATGTCCGAATATTTGGCCCTCGGACACATGTCCGAATGCCCCTTGATATCAGATAAAGTATCTTATTTCATACCGCATCACGGGGTCCTAAGAGAAAGTTCCTTGACTACCAAATTACGCGTAGTATTTAATGCAAGCTCACGTACCAGTAGTGGTGTATCGCTAAACAGCATTCAAATGGTAGGACCCACGATACAAGACGATTTGATTTCAATCCTTTTGCGATTTAGGCAGCATCAAATTGTCGTAGTTGCAGACATCGAAAAAATGTACAGGCAGGTGGCTGTACATCCCCACGACCGGCACCTACAACAAATTGTCTGGCGAGAAGACTCCAGTGATCCGATAAAAACTTATAAACTAAACACAGTGACTTACGGTACAGCAAGTGCTCCCTTTTTAGCAGTTAGGTGTCTTATACAGATTGGTCTTGAGTGTGAAGATAGCAAAATTTCTGAAATTATTCAACGCGATTTTTTCGTTGACGACTTGTTGTCAGGTGGCGATACGTTGGATGAAGTTTTAAAAATTAAACAGGGTGTCACTGCTGCCTTAGAGTCTGCTTGCATGAAATTAAGAAAATGGAAATCTAATGCGACACAAATAATGACTCCCTCGTGTTCACCTGTCGATTTGAATATAGGCAATTCAGAACCATCTTCGACGTTAGGAATAGGCTGGCGCACTGACAGTGACGAAATTTGTTTTTCTTTAAAAGGTGAAGCTTCAACCACATTATCAAAACGTGGTATTCTTTCATCTATCGCTCAAATTTTTGACCCTCTTGGTATGTTATCGCCTTGCGTTATTTTAATGAAAACCATTTTACAAAAGCTTTGGCTACATAAAGTATCATGGGATGATCCCTTGCCCCCAGAGGTATCCAACCTATGGTTGAAATTAGTAGGCGCTCTGCCCGCTTTAAACAACATACGTATCCCACGCAAAGTTATATGTAAATCATATGATTTTGTGGATTTGCACATCTTTACAGACGCGTCTTTCACAGCGTACGGAGCTTGCGTGTATGTTAAAAGTTTTAACAATAATGTTACACAGGTGCGTTTACTTTGCGGTAAAAGTAGAGTAGCCCCGATTAAATCTGTTACAATCCCTAGGCTGGAGTTGTGTGGCGCACTGGTTGGAGTTCGGCTACACGAAAAGGTGATAAGTTCTTTGCGGCTGCAAGTCCGACATGTGACGTTTTGGACTGATTCGACCGTAGTTTTAGGCTGGCTAAAGATCGTACCAAGTAAATTACAACCTTTTGTCAGAAATCGCGTTGGTGAAATTCTTGAGAAAACTGTTTCATGCTCGTGGAGGCATGTTCCCACGAATCAAAACCCCGCAGATCTCATATCTAGAGGTGTTTTCCCTAATTTGATTGAATCCTCAAATTTGTGGTGGTTTGGTCCACAGTTTTTATTACAAGATCCAAGTCAATGGCCTTCTCATCCCAGTGCCCCAGCTGAACTTCCAGAAACAAAATCTGAAGTGACTTTACATGTTAATACCAATACATGTACTGAATTGGTCGATTTTAGTAGATTTTCAAACTTGACCAGATTGCAAAGATGCATGGCCTATGTTTTGAGATTTATAGCAGCATGTAAAAAACAACAATGTAATACACGTTATCTTTGCGCAGGGGAATTGTCAGATGCTCTAAATTTGATTATTAAACTATCCCAAATGCAATCCTTTCCGGAGTATGACTTATTATCAAACAATAAGAGTTTACCTCGTAAGAGTAATTTATTAAAATTTGATATATTTCTAGACGACAATAAGTTAATTCGTGTGGGTGGTCGTCTGGTAAACTCACATTATTCATTTAATAAAAAACACCCAATTCTTATACAGTCCGCTCATCCATTCACAAAATTACTCTTCACGCACGAACATAAACGACTCATGCATGCTGGGCCGCAGCTATTATTAGCAGGTATTAGAGAAAATTATTGGCCTATCGGTGGTCGTAATTTAGCTAAATGGTGTTACTATAAGTGTGTAGTATGCAAACGTCTTAAAGGTAAAATAATTCCCCCTAAAATGGGAAATTTACCACATCAGCGGCTCGAACCAAGTCATATTTTTGAAAATGTTGGTATTGATTATGCCGGTCCAATCATGGCAGCCAATCGTCAAGGAAGAGGGTGCAGACTAATTAAAGTTTATGTAGCCATCTTCGTATGTTTCGCGACTAAGGCAGTTCATATAGAACTCGTAGGCGATCTTTCGAGTAATAACTTTTTATCGGCTTTAAAGAGATTCATGTCGCGCAGAGGCAAACCAACTAATTTGTACTCAGACAATGGCACCTCATTTGTTGGCGCGTACAACGAAATCGGTAAATTTTTAAAGACTCACTCGGATGCATTGTCTGAAAATGTTGCCAATGAAGGGATCAATTTTCACTTTACTCCACCTTATACTCCTCACTTCGGTGGTCTTTGGGAGGCCGGTGTAAAATCCATTAAATTTCATTTACGACGAGTACTGGGCAATTGTCATTTCACTTACGAGGACCTTAATACCATTCTGGTGCAAATTGAGGGTTTGCTGAATTCTCGCCCGTTATCAGCAATCTCGACTGATCCAAATGATTTGATGCCGCTGACTCCTGCACATTTTCTTATTGGACGTTCGTTGATGTCTCTACCAACTCCAAGCTATGGTGAATGTCAGACGTCTCACTTGAATCGGTTCCAGAGAATTGAAAAATTGCGACAACACTTCTGGTCCCGTTGGAGCAAGGAGTACATAAGTGAACTACAGCTTAGAGTCAAATGGAAGGATGGAAACAGCTCATTGAAACCTAATACCATTGTGGTTTTAAAGGAAGACAACTTGCCTCCCTTAAAATGGAAGCTGGGCCGCATTGTAGCTGTTTATCCTGGGACAGACGGAATCAACCGTGTTGCCGACGTTAAAACTTCAACAGGCATAGTACGAAGAGCATTTAGCAAGATTTGCTGTCTCTTCGAAGAAGAAGGTTGAAAGGAAACCTTTCAACGCCCGGGGGCATGTTAAGGTGTGAGCTGTTACTGCGTGTTGCTAATTTAAATGATCAGGCGTTATCGAACTTCATGAGCTTACTACCGACATTAGCTTTAGCTTTTTTTGTCAAGTCATTACATTACTATTTCTCTCATCGCAAGCTGTTTTAATTTTCTACTCCTGATTCATCGAGCTTCTACAATATGTAATGATAATGATGATGATAATGATAATGATTATGATTAGTTAGTGGCGCAGCAACGCGCGCAGGTTACAGATAGTTTAATGTTAATTGAAGACGCATAGACCTTTTAATGGATCTCTGTGGTATCGCACTAACTGACAAATTTCCATAATTTATTTGACCATGTTATGTGTTGCGCCGAAAGGTGTTAATTGACTTTGTTTAAAAACATTGGAAAATTGCTAAAGAGTTAAAAAAGTCAACATAAAAGTCAATCATATTTAATATATAAAGAGTTAATAAAAGAAAATAGATGAAAATATCAAGAACGATATAATATACCTTCTTCACAAAGCAGAAGATCAATTTCGCATCGGATATTGGCCCGATATAAAATTACTCTACAGCACGTGTCTCGACTAATAATCTCGTATAGAAAAGAAAATAGTGATGTCAAATAATACCGAGTATAAGACGGATCCATTCTTGCTTCTAAATGTTTTCGAGGTATAGAAATATCGAAGACTAGTTATGAGCCAATAAAGATTTTGGTGGAATAACCTATCCGTGTGGTGACGGATTTAGAACACATGGTGTCACCATCCCATTTCATTCCAAGGGTGTCGTAAGAGCCGACAAAGGATATGACAAGGCCGAAAACCTAGCTGCAAGAAAATAAAAAATTTAAACGAAACCCTGCGCCAACCCGTCTGGCCAGCGTGGTACAGTAGGCTATATATATCCTCCCTGTGACGGGGGGAGGACTAAACAGTGGGTTTAATTTAATTTTAATTGTATAGGAAACAGCATTAGCAAGACTCTTTAACATGCATTTACAATTCATTCACCTTGGCCAATGGAAAACTTAGCAAAAAGTTAGCCCATGTTAGTAATTGAACCCAGTTAAAAAGAATGAAAACAAAATGAAAAGTAATCAATCACTATCACTACATAGTATAAAACAAAGTCACTGCCGTCTGTCCATCCCTATGTATGCTTAAATCTTTAAAACTACGCAACGGATTTTGATGCGGTTTTTTTTAATAGATAGAGTGATTCAAGAGGAAGGTTTATATGTTTAATACATGCACCCGTGCGAAGCCGGGGCGGGTCACTAGTAAACAATAATTTAAAGCCAGTTCCTTAGTTATACCTATATCCTAATTAGCGTCGGTGTCGATTTAAATTGCCATCGACTTCAAAAGGTTGTCTGTTTTTTAATGTTGGTGCTTATTTTGAAGTCATTTTAATTTTTTTGTGAAAGGCAAACATTGTAAGGCAAGTCAAGTCATACAATGTTAGTGATAAACTTTTTGGTTAGGTTTACGTTCCCAACACTAACCAATTGATCCTCTAGAAAATAATTCTTGAAGATATCAAAAGTGTTGCTTTTGAAGGTCTTTTCGTTTTCACCTGTAATCCGTCTAGCCGAATAATGATATACTTTACTAAAGGGCTTCGATCATTGTACATTATTACTTTTCATATGAAAAGCTGAAAGAACCAAATTAATATTCTATAAAAATATATTTTGTTAGATATTGTTAGCGTTCGTCATTTTAGCTCAAGTATTTCAATCAATTATTTTAAATACAATATGACTTAATGTATTTAAAATATTTTTTTTAAATACCTGTTCAAAAATGACGAAAACGCTAACATTAGTGTAACAATACACAATATTACTGTGAACCTAACTTATTAATTACAACAAGTTATCGACTTTTCAAAACATTATAAAAATTTTCATCGAAATTGTCCATATTTCATCCAATTTTTAACTGAGTTAGTATAATTTGACTTTTGACGTTCCAGGAGTACGGTCTGCGCCAAGGTCAAGTCTCCCTCATGAAACATTTTGAAGTACGTTCATAACCGAATAACCGACGTTTTTCTGATCCACGCCAGTCTAACTGCTTGACATGGGGTTTAGAACACATAGTATCGCCACCTCATTTCATCCGGAGGGTGTCAGAAGAGCCGGCAAAAGAAAATGTCAAGGCCGAAAACCTAGCCGCAACCCTGTGCCAACTCTTCTAGCCAGCGTGGCACAGTATGCTAATGACCCTCCCTGTGATAGGAGGAGGACCAACCCAACAGTGGGTCGTTTGTGGGCTGAGTAGTAGCTTATAATAAAGATTTCCTTTTTTCAAGGCTAAGTTCAGAAGGACACTACCCATTCACTTTAACGCCTTCTTTGACATCTCTTTGAATTGGTTGGTTGTAACGTCTTTGTAGCAACAATTACAACACCAAAGTGCTCCTAATAGTTGTAATCTTAGGAGATTATCTTTGTGGCAGTATTATGTAGATTCCCAACTTCATACTAAGTAGCCAACTTAAATCTCCAAGCAAGTTTCAGACGTCAAGTTGACCGGCTGGACTATAGAATAATATGTATGCACGGTACTACAAGTTGAAAGGCTTGTTAGTTTATTAAAGTTTATAAGTAACTAGCCAGGGAAGTCTCGGTCGAGTTTGATGAAGTTTCGCGTCGAGAAACTATTTCGCTTGAACGTTTTAATTATTTCTACTCAACTTGTTCTATAATACTTTCGAAGAATCTCATGTATTAGTTTAGTAATTTAGGTTGATGGATCCTTCTCTTGCGGCCAGGTTTTCCGCTTTATCGTTTTCTTTTGTCGGGTCTTACGACACCCTCCTCCCATTACATGGAGGGATTAGCCTTCGGTGCCGAGTAGGCTCCGGGTTTCCGTTTAAGCCAGGTCTCTAGCTACAGAGATCGTTATCAATAAAACAAATTATAGGCGGTAGATTTTAACTGTTACTTTGTAATTTTGAAGACAATTGTCATCTAGTCTCTCTCGCAAACACGACTGCTGCAAAGCATTTGAAACTTCAGGAATGAAATAATATACAAGCAGTAAATCCGTTAAAAAGTGTTTACTTTCAATGTGTAATAATCGCGAAACCTAATATTAATTATTCACATTAATTATTAATATATAATTAATCATTAGCTAGCTTTTGTCGGCTTTTGTCGGTTCTTACGACACCCTCAAGATGGAATGGGGTAGTGACAATGATTGTTTTAAATCTGTCACCACATAATACACCAATAATGCATCACTGTAACTAAATAAATAAATAAATCAATGATGTTACAAATAAAATGTGTAGATACGTTACCTGTACAACATTCGATCTATAAAAATGGCAAGCCAACGCACACATAGTTAACTTAATATGCAATATGCAATATGCACACTGCTTTAGATGAGTCGTGAAAGTAGGATGGTATGATTTAATAATCACGTGCTAAATAGAGACAAATATAATTTGTTGTGATGCGTCGTCACATGCACTAGAAACAATATAGATTAATTAAATCAGACATTTTGACAAGTCTGTGACGCGTAATGACATCTATCTCTTTTGCACTTGGTAATGAGGATACTTTTGTTCCACTCATTGATTTTTACCGCCATATTTTACGAATAACATTTTAATTTGTAAAAAATATTAATTATATTACAGAAATAGTGATAGTTACGAATGATAAGTGATTCCTTGACTTTAAGAATTTTGTTAGAGTAGTTTGTGCAATATCTCATAACACACTACGGCATTTTCAATTGTTAAATAGCACTTTTTACACACGGCTCTTGACGTGCATCTGTTGACGCCAGCGACGCAACACTGAGGTCAGGTTTGCTAATTAGCCTACTTTTAACGTGCCGCTTGCTGACCGCTTATAACCCATCTACACCTTTTTACTTGTAACATCATTGAAATAAATAATAATAGTGATATTACACGTTAATTCTCTTACAACGTACTCTTGATCCCTAGTATGTGTCAAAGCTAGCAACCATATTCACTTACCTAGATAGAGTTATTTTAATTTAATATAAAAACCTTTATATTAAATTAACGTATACAACATACCTTATTACGTCTAACTGGTTGCAGTGCAGAAACCATGTATTTTCCAGATCTGTAAATATTTTTTGTACTTTAATTCTTGATTTTTAGGGTGGTAGCTAACTGGGCGGACCATTATTAGTTCCTACCACCAAGCATGCTGGGTTTTGTTGACTTTTAAAACACGCGTTTTTTCCCCAGCGTCCGATGGGAAGTGTAATATTTTGATCCGTTCCTACACGGTTAAAATTATTCTAATATAAAAGGCGATATTTCGATAGATACCTAGTGAAAAAAATAATATTCTCCCGTTGAATATCGATTATTGCTTTCACTAATCTGTCAGACTTGTTTGTACCACCATCATTGTAACCCTTTTATTTAAAAGAGCAACCATGGAGTTTCTCTCCGGCTCTTCTCTATGGAATGGAATTCAAAATATGCAGCCGTTTTAGACAAAGAGGTACAGTAGGCCAAACTTTTGAGCATGCAAATTCATCATAAGAGGATGCTTCGTACATGAAGAGTTTACTACCACAAACCCTCGGGAAGATGGCTAAGAGCGTTTATTTGTTCACACTAATGCACATTTTATGCGGGACCCTGGTCCGACGTGACGTAATATTGTGGTACAAGTTATCAACTGAAGACTTCCAAACAAATAAAAATATTTTAGATTTTTTCACGAACTTCAGACTAGAACCTAGATTTGCACATAGCTTTAAGTTGGTAGTTACAAGATGTTTTTTATAAATCATTAATAGTTTTTAGTAAAAATAGTTTGTATATATCATTACGTAGGTAAATTTGTTACTTAAGTATGTCCATGTGTGACGTCACCCGCCGCCCCTAACGGAAGACCAGCGTTGGTTGCTTGGAACCAGCATCGTGCTGAGTTTGGGACGGATTGTGGCAGGAACGCTTTCCATAGAATTAGTTTAGTACCTAGTTTTATTACTTCTGTATTTTTCTTGCCACAATAAATATTATGTCTATGTCTACATAGTGTCACCACCCCATTACACACTGAGAGTGTCGTAAGAGCCGATAAAAGGAAATGAGGCTGAAAACCTAGCCACAAGAGAAGGAAAACTTAAAACGAAACCCTGTTTCAACCCCTCTGGCCAGCGTAGTACAGTAAGCTAATAACCCTCACTGCGATGGGAGGAGGCCCGTCTCAGGTGTGGGTCATTTATGGGCTGAGTAGTGCTATACTAATAGTAACTGTCGATGTGATATTTGTACCGCATTATTTAAATAATAAATAAATATTTTGGACATTTCACACAACGCCATCTCGTCCCAAGCTAAGCAACTTAATTCTTGTGTTATGGTAACGAGATGGATGATAAACTACTTATATACATTTTCTTTTTTTGTAAATACATACTTATTATAGATAGAAATGACACCCAGATTCCGAGCCAGTGCCTCTGGATTAGACAAAGACACTTGCCCGACCCCGGAATCGAACCCGGGACCCGTTGATCCAAAGGCGGCACATCTAACCAACGAGGCAGTCATTCATTTACCCTTTCTAAATATAGTAAATCGTTCCACCTGAACAAAGTATTCTCAGTTGCTGAATACTGGATTACAAACCTATTACTCAGCCCATAAATGACCAACAGCTGATAAATAGCCTACTCTAATTACATACAGGATAATTAGCCTACTGTGCCATGCTGGCCAGACGAGTTTTATATCAAGTTTTCCTTCTTTTATGGCTAGATTATCAGCCCTATTATTTCCTACGATACCCTTAGAATGAAATAAGGGCGAGACTAAGTATTCTAAATTCGTAAACCACGCACACACACACACACACACTGTAATCGATTAAAGTTTACAACTTGCACCACACGCAAAGCCGTCAGAACAAAAAGAAATAGGCTTCCTCGTAAATTCCAGTCGTAAATATGAAAGAAAAAGATTCCTTTGAATGAAATAACGTACCCCGCCCCTTAGAGATATGTGCATATTTTGTAGCTGAAGTTTTGCTTAAACTTGCTACCAAAGGTCGAAATATTGTTTTAGTTTCTATACATTCCATGATCCGCGCCCGTGGGGCTTCGTACATATCCTTTGACCACGGCTTTGTATTTCTTGCAGCTTCCAATTGCAGCTTTGCCTGCAAGGGAAAATGTTCTTCGCCAAAGTTCTAAGCATTTATTTCTTAATTTCTTGCAGGTGTTTTGGTACGGTACTATAAGAAGACGAAGTGTAATTAGTTAATTTAAATTACGCAAATTTTTAACGATTAATCAATTAACAATTTTACAAAAGAGTTTGTACATAAATGACGGAATAATGCCCTATCACATCATGCGATGACTATAGGCTTTTTGTAAAGCCTTGTATACAACAGGCTCAGCCAAAGTGAAGTATCTACATACGATATGAGCAAATATTTTATCTGATATAAAATCTTCTAGACTTTCACGAGCTGCAAATTAGATATAACAATACAACAAAAAAATTGAAGGAGTGACATAAATTTTGACTACAAAAACTTACTAAGTAAGACCTGCAACTAACTACTTAAGACTCGAACAAGTAACGGCAGTTTCCAGAACTTACGACCGAGCACACTAATACTTAATGTTCTCTCCACTTACTCGCAAATAACTCCGCTAAATTATTCGCGAAAACCAGATGAATCTGGGCTATAATAAAGCAGTTTAATTATTAATACTTCTTTGTTAATCGGAAATAATTTATAATACTTTAGTCTTAATAGATTTGTGTGTTTATCATCCAATCACATTTGCATATTTTTTTCTTCTCTGTCAGCCGATAAATGATCTGAGGAAGGTAATTAGCCTACTGTGTCACGCTAGCCAGACTTTTCCTTATTTAGCGGCTAGGTTTTCAGCCTTATCATTTTATTGTAACACTAGCTTTTGCGCGCGGCTTCGCCCGCGTGGGCTTTGAACCCGTGCTTATCTCTATGCATTTTTTTTATGAACATAAAATCGGTTATTGTGACTAAACTATGATAGTTAGATATGTGCTCTCGCGGACTTTTTTGTAGATTTTTATAAGACCTAGAAACCCGTAGTACATCATTTTGTTCTATTGTCAATAGTTTTTGCAGCGCACGCATAAATAGGTTCTCGATTTTACACCTTGGTTTACATAATCGCAATTTTCATACGGATCCCTAATTCTTTTGAAAATAAAATATAGTCTATAACCTTCCTCGATAAATGGACTATCTAACACTGAAAGATTTTTTGAAATCTGTCCAGTAGTTCCTGAGATTAGCGCGTTCAAACAAACAAACAAACAAACTCTGCAGCTTTATATATTAGTATAGATAGATCTTACGACATTCTCGGGATATAATGGGGTATAGCCTACCATTTAGGAAGGGAAAATAGGCTTCTATTCCACTCTGGGCATACGGGTTGGCATAATTTCTGTCAACGAAGTCTTTAAAATTTTACTTACGAAGATCGTCCGTCCTAAATCACCTCAGCATTGCAACCCATAAATTACCTATCCTTGTGTCGGCCTCCACCAGTACCATGGAAGAAATCAGCCTATTATGCGAGGGTTCTCCAGATAGGCTGGCATGACTGTTTTATGAATTGTTCATTCTCTGATGGATAGGTTCTTGCCTCTTGCGTTTGGTTTGCATTTGGTGGCCCCTTACGACAACTTTAGTGTGTAAGGCTTTATTGACATATATTCATTAGCCATCATTACTTAAATTGCTCCACACGCATCCTGTATATTTCATTATTATAAAAAAAAATACAGAATTACACAAATTAAGACCGAGATAAGATAAAATGTGTAGGACCTATTTATATACATATAAGTAACTACATATTCTAACTCCATGTGGTGACGGATTTAGAATACACAGTGTCGCCACCCCATTTCATCTGAGGGTGGCGTAAGAGCCGACGAAAAGAAAATGATAACACCGAAAACATAACCGCAAGAGAAGGAAAACTTGATACGAACCCTATGCCTTCGATGTAGTTGACCTTGACTGTCTTGTTGGTCTAGGGCTTGGATGCGCCTTTGGATCACAGGGTCGCGGGTTCGATTCCGGGCCAGGCAAGTGTTTAGGCGTCATCTGTATTCGTAAATTTCATGTTTTCATGCAGGTTATACCTAGTGCAAGGGTTACGTTTATAAAAAAGCTGACTTAGCATAATACGTATAGACTGTACGGATTGATGAAATGTATCTTCTTTGGATCTGAAACTGCAGTCTTGCTGTAACTGAATTTTTCGAGCTTGTATTTGTTATTGCTATATCGGTGTCATGCTCACTAAAATACTCTGAGCAGCGGTAGCGACGTGTGACGGGTCGGTCACTTCCCTTTAATATGGTTGAAGAGACCGATGGCTGTCACATGGAATTTGTTGGGTAAATAAATAAATATCATTGGACATTTCACACAACGCCATCTCGTCCCAAGCTAAGCAACTTAATGCTTGTGTTACATTATATTATCAAATACATTATCAAATAGGACCGCAAAGTAATAAAAACGAAAAGAATGACAAGCCCTCTGTGTTTCTTGCCAGTTCTTCTCAGCAGTGGTCGCATTCCGAACTAAACTTTATTACTTTGCTTTGTATAAATTTTATTAATATGTTGAGAATTTGTAAGTGTCCATTGTGTCCTAAGCAAAATAAATGATTTGACTTTGACTTTGACATTGTGTCTTTAAATACGTCACAATACGGAAAACATTTCGTTCACTCCTTGTATATCAGTGAGAATATGTTGCATGGTATGGTATGTAACAACGACCAAGTGAATACGCCCAAAAACCGACAGACAAAGGGACTTCCAAAACCAAAATTGTGACACTGAACGAATTCAGCTGAAATACTTCCCTAATTTAATTATCGCCGAGCGATGAAAGGGAATGAGTGAATTCTGGTCACTCGCAAAGTTAGTAAGTGTTCCCCTTTTTATGAGGATACAGCCGGTTTAAAACGGGTGCGAAGTTTTTGCATTCGCTTTGACTGTTACATTATTTATTCAGTGGTAAAATATCGAAGTTTGGCCGACACGGTTTGCATAGAAATGTATCGTTAGCAAGTTGAAATGTTTGACGGATGACGACTTGTATACTATATAACGACTGCCTCGTTGGTCTAGTTGTTAGATGTGCCGCCTTTGGATCAACTGGTCCCGGGTTCGATTCCGGGGTCGGGCAAGTATCTTTGTCTAAACCAGAGGCACTGGCTCGGAGTCTGGGTGTCATTTCTATGTATGATATGTATGTATTTACAAATAAAATATGTATATAAGTAGTTTATCATCCATCTCGTTACCATAACATAAGCATTAAGATTAGCTTGGGACGAGATGGCGTTGTGTGAAATGTCCAAGGATATTTATTTATTTATTAATGTTACTAGCTGAGTCCCGCGATGTTACCCGCGGTTATTGACGTACCACGGGTAAGGCCGCGGGGCAAAGCTAGTAAAAAAAACGTAGACTAAGTTACTCTTTATATCATCAGCTACTTATCAGTGAAAGTCCCGTCAAATTCGGTCCACCCGTTCCGCAGATTAGTCGGAACAAACAGACAGACAGACAAAAATTAAAAAACTTTAATTTTGATATAAATGTACTGTGTATTCATACTTACGTATTTAGTAAAAAGTGGTTATTTTATTAAATTTACAAACAGACACTCAATTTTATTTATTTGTATAGATAACCAGCTTAGGCGCGCGGATTCGCCCGCATTGGCTTCAAACCCGTGTTAATCTCGGGTTTGTATGTACTCTATAGAATTATAATCGTGAAAGATCTTTTGAAATTAGTCCAGTTATTTCATAATGTCAACCGAGCCTCTCCCAATTACGTGAATGGTAATTGGCCTACGTTGCCGGGTGGCCAGACGGGTTGGCACAGGGTTTCCTATCATGGAGGTGGGCTTCCTCGTCTGCGGCGGCGTGGTTCTGCACCAGATCCCACAATGCCGCAACAGGACGCGAGTTGGAGCACTCCGGGGATGTTTAGTGGGTAGGCCCTCACTCTGGGGGAGAGTCCCACACACAACCCCCCTCGGCCATCCCCGTGGCCGTCGGGGATAGTCTATAACGGATTTTACCCCGGGCGAACAAAAAAAAAGGGTTTCCTTTCAAGTTTTCCCTCTTTTACGCCTAGGTTACCGGCCTTGTCATATCTTTCTGTCAGCTCTTACGACACCGTAAGGATGGAATGGGGTGATAATATGTATTTTATAGTTCTAATTCTACAATAGCCTCATAAGAAGTAGTTTAATCTTTCTTAAACCTTGTACTTTCTTAAAGTAGGCCAAAGCAGTTGATATTTTATTACCATAACCATAACTCCGGACCCAACGTCTTAGGCAAGGTATATTTATAGATGTCGAAAGTCACCTACAACGGTTTACGCGAAGGTCTGTAGATAATGCTGCTATCGCGAACAGGTATTTATCGCTTAGGGAGTGGGAATATTCGATAAAATAGTTGAAGAAAAAAATTGGCAGAAAAAATCGAGTTGGGTGTCGATGATTAAAATTAAATTAATTATGCTCGTGTTTGCTTTTGGATCATGGGTCTCCGGTTCGATTCGGGGTCGGTAAAGTGGTTAGTGTAAACCAGAGTCACTTGCTCTGACTCTGATTGTCATTTGTATTCGAGAATTACATGTTTGTAAACTGCCCCCGCGATACGGCATAAACTTGTTTAAAAACGGGGTTAGTTTTTGTTTAAATAATAAAATCATGAAGTGTGCCTCATAAACTGTCGCTTTGGCTTTGACACGGGTGGCGCAGTGGTTGAGGGTTCGATCCCCGCACGGAAGAAATATTTGTACGACCTACAAGTATTTGTTCCGAGTCTGGGTGTTTTTGTATGTATTTACAAAAAAAAAATGTATATAAGTATTTTATCATCCATCTCGTTACCATAACAAAAGCATTAAGTTGCTTAGCTTGGTACGAGATGGCGTTGTGTGAAATGTCGAAGGATATTTATACTTCAATGTGGTGCATGACGGTATAGCAAAGGATAGTAGGAAAGTTAAAATGTGTGTTATCAGGTTCTTTATCAAATCATTACAGTTTGAAATATTCCCTTCAGAGTCCTTCGCCAATCACAATTACCTAAACCCTAAACTTGTTTAAAAACGGGGTTAGTTTTTTTTTAAATAATAAAATCATGAAGTGTGCCTCATAAACTGTCGCTTTGGCTTTGACACGGGTGGCGCAGTGGTTGAGGGTTCGATCCCCGCACGGAAGAAATATTTGTACGACCTACAAGTATTTGTTCCGAGTCTGGGTGTTTTTGTATGTATTTACAAAAAAAAAATGTATATAAGTATTTTATCATCCATCTCGTTACCATAACAAAAGCATTAAGTTGCTTAGCTTGGTACGAGATGGCGTTGTGTGAAATGTCGAAGGATATTTATACTTCAATGTGGTGCATGACGGTATAGCAAAGGATAGTAGGAAAGTTAAAATGTGTGTTATCAGGTTCTTTATCAAATCATTACAGTTTGAAATATTCCCTTCAGAGTCCTTCGCCAATCACAATTACCTAAGGAAGTTATGTAGTCATCGTTTCGTCGTTTCAAACCCACTACTGAGTCGTGCTTCCTCCAAATTCATGGAGGGAAATTAGCCTACTGTGCCACTCCGGCTAGACGGATTGGTTTGCATTAAATTGTCCTTCTTTTGCAGCTACGTGATCTGCGTCAAGCTGAAGACAAGGCGCTATGGCGCACTTTAGGGGAGGCCTATGTCCAGTAGTGGACTAATGTGGGCTGATGATGATGATGAAGATGATCTGCATATTGCGATCCTTTAGTCGCCTCTTGTGACACCCTCATAATGGTATGGGTTGTATTCTAAACATAAAAATAATAAAAACAAAACATACAACCAAAAAGAGTAGCACATTTTAGAAGTCGGTTGAAAAGCTGGCTTTTACTGCACGTTTAATCAACGCGTGTGTAGCTGAGGGTGGAATTATGTGTCAAGACAATCTCATACATGGACATGAAATTACCATAAATATTTGAAACGACAAGAAACGTTGTTCACAATATGCGACCAGGTGGCGCTTTGAAATTACTTGTCTTTGTAAACTTGACATAAATATGTACTTAGTATTTCTGTAACATCTATTTTATACCACCAGGGCCACATATGTGCCACCTGATGCGAAAACGGTCATGTTCGCTTAAGAACGGTTTAGTTGGCTGATTGACAGTGCATTTTGTAGACAAGCCCAATAATTTGAAAAAAAAAAAGCAGATAATGTTTCTTGCCGGCTCTTCTCTGTGGAACCGCAGCATTCCGAACCGTTAGTAGTTTTAGCATGAATGTTGAGACTACTACCTAGCGCGCGACCGGGGCCGAAAGATGATGATGGTAGTTTCAAACATGGCGATTTATAAGAGTTTGTGTTAGAACTTAAATGAATAAAGTTCCGTTTGAGGGAGAGATCCTAAAACCAATTTTAGCATAATCTTTCCACCATTTAAACTACGAATACGACACAAATCACAAATTTATTTGGCATTGAATTGGAATATTTACTTTGTAATTAAAACGTTTAGTTTGAAAATATTATCCCCATAAATCCTACGTTATTTTAGCGAGATAAAATGAGATGTTACACGAAAGCTACACGATTTGAAAACATCCTTAGAGTAATTAGTTTCTGTCGAACTCCCGGCGCCATTTGACCTCTGACTGTAATTACGGGAGCTCGAGTAATCTGCGTGTCTCTAGGCAATACCTTGTGTAAGAAATCTTCACGCCTCATTTGCCGGCGAGGGTAGATAGAAGTGGATTAGCAATTACGTTAGGATTTTCATGCGAAGATTCATTGGCAGGAATGTGTGGTTTTATTTTTTGTTCGAGTGGCATTAAATGCATCTATGTAGTAAACAATGTCATAACACAAATAGAACCGGATAATTTAAACAAAGCCAAGTTTGACCTTAATAAAGTTTTGGTAATCTCAAATATAAATATATAGGTCATATCAATTGTTTTGAGAAGGGCAGACATTTGATTTGATAGAATTTCTAGTTTAGTAGTATCTTCAAAGTAAGAGATGAATAGATTAGGCCGTAGCGTAGGAAAATACGAAGTGTTATGGATCTGCAGGTAAAGCAACATCTGGCTCTTTTGGATGTCATATGGTTATCCATCATTTCTTTTGGTTGCCAGATGCTTGTCTATAATTGGTTTTGGATGTCAGATGGTTGTCCATCATATCTTTTGGATGTCAGATGGTTGTCCATCATTGTAATATGTATTCTTCCTACCATCTATGGTAGTCGTTACACCTAGTCAGTAGCGTGAAAACTGATAGCTGTTCTAACCAAATAATTACAAAAGGTTCGACAAGAGGGGATAATGGATAATGGAGAGCGGACGGCCCCGCACAAAACTGGTAAATAAATAAATAAATCCATACCAAGTATATAGTAACTAAAGCTAAACCAGGTTAATGTGGTCCTGTAGATAAAGGCGAGGAAGTAGAGAATATTAAAGGATTGCTAAAAATTCTAGCCAAAGTAATAGATATATAAGGCTATTTTCCAAAATGGTTAGGAATCCACCATAAACAAACTCAATGTGTTGCTCTGTAAACAAAAGATTTTTATTTGATCAAAAGTTTACATTAAAACTAAACTCGTATAACTTCACACACACTAAAACATACCTGTAAACAAAAGAAACGACATTTAAAGTCTATTAATTGGCATGTCGATACCCACTTCACTTTTACTAATTAATTTGCTGTATGTTAATCTCCCGTAACAATAACCTCATTACAGTACATTCGCCATCTTTTCTTTACAATCATGTCTTTACCGACAGACAAGCTATGGAGGTGACAGCGCCATTTGTTATCCTACTAAGTAAACTTCTGCTTTACCGACAGAACCGTGCGCTGTAGAATATTCAAAGAAACTCTAGCCAAAGTAATAGATATATTAATATGGAACAATATTTTGGAACAATATTTATATTTATGATAAATATGCCCCGTTACCTAACAGGATATAATATTTTAGTCAATCAAATTTGAAGGGGCACCCATTTGTGCGCTGATCTGATATACATATATAGAAAATCTTTCGTGACATGAATTTATTACAGCTGATCAACATTAGAGTCCTATAAAATCTTTTGATCAGGCAAAACATGTGCTACCTGAGTTGAGTATGAAACTGGGTTATAAGGTTGCCGATCTACAAACTAATCCGGTTGTTCAATTTTGGAGAACAAAATCATATCAAATAAATATTGTTACGAGTAGCCCATAATCGATAGCGACTGCTTAAACTTGAACTAAACTGGTAGCCTTAAAAATGTTCATCACCATCGTTTAAGCTTATAAATGACCCACTTCCAAGTTAGGCTTCTGGATGAAATTACTCACTGTACCACAACAACAGGATGGTTAGGGTTTTGTATCAAGATTTCTTCCTCTTGCGTCTAGACGGAGTGCCTGCCGTAAGATTCGACTAAAGACACACATCTTTAGTCGACTCTTACGTCTTACGTCATATTTGTGTTTGTCTTAAAAATGTATGTATTATGTATCTCGACATAATAAACGTGTATTATAATAAATAAAATAAAATAAATATGAAAATAGGTACATAACGCGTGTGTGTGTGTGTGTTTATTGTTGTGTGCAATGCAATGTTTAGTGTGCGTGGCCGTGCGGTGGCTATTGTATTGAGTGGGTTCTCGGAAGTTGAGATTATGGCGATTGCGAGGCGCGACGCGACGGAGTAATAAAATCATGCCGTATGCCCATAGCCACTCCAGCCATACGCTGAGAGGCAGCGATCACAGCGCACGCCAACATGTTTAAAAACAATCATAATAATTGAAATAATATTTTTTTTCCGGTTGACGCCAATTTAACTAAATACCTAGTTATGTAATGATATTGGTTCACACATTATGTACGATTGATGGATAACTACCATCCAATATATAACTTCCCCACCGCTCGCTGGGAAATAACGCGTGTTGTAAAAGTCAACTAAACCCAGCACGGTTGGTGGTATTGAACGGTTCGCCCGGCTAGATACCAACCTCAACATCTAAGCCAAGCAGTTTTACTGTGTTCCGTCGTGTGTATGTGACGGCCGGTGCCCGACAGGGCATTTCCTTGAATTGCCTGCTCCATCTTAAACCCTGGCGTTGCTTTCCATCACGCAAGCCTAGGGTCAAAGGCATTCAAATCACTGACAAAAAAAGACTGGTTGACACAGGGTTCCTATCAAGGTTTCCTGTTTTCCTTTGTCATTTCCTTTTTTGGCTCTGTTGTTGGCTTGAAAAAGTATTCACAAAATAACTGTCGGTCAAACTTGCGAAGCTTTTTGTCTTGTCGGGATTGATAGAATTTTTGCCATCCCTAATCTTTCCCATGAAAATAACAAGGGAAATGCTTGCGCTATTTCCATATGTTTCCTTGTATCCAACACACAGTGTAACAACACTGATTACAGTGGCAGCCTCGTCTCTGTAAATCTACCTTGGGGACACATAAGGGGAACTTCTGTACACAGAATTTAGTAAGGATTTCTAATGAAAATCGTTGTTCAATTAAACTGAAGCAGTTACGTTTGAAAAAACAATAATTTTAATTTGTGTGAAATTGTAATACGGTCAAAAAATAAAATGTCAAATTACTATTTTTTTTTTATTAATTATGTAAATAAATAGGCAGTTAATATTACTAGTTTAAAGCGTGCGTTTAAACAAAAGACAGTTGCTGTTATTTTTAAAACATCGGAACTAGTTAGTTACATTCAGGTTAGCACAGTTGAATAGCAATACGCACTAAGTTGACTTTGGAATGTTTGACCGTTGAGGCAGAACATTTCCGAACTATCTACCGTGGCGTATACAGACGCACAGTCTGGACGACGATCACTAGAGTTGATTCGGTCTGCATAGGAACGGACTTTTTGGCGATTTACGGGAAAGTCTACATTCACCAGGTAGAAGAAACACAGGCAAATGTAATACACTTTGTGTTTTCTTAGAACATACTTATGAAGATATAGTGTATCGGTTGTCCGACTAGAGGAGTCTCTGAAAACAGACGGCAATTTACTTGTAGTTAGCCCAATCTAGTTATAATGGTGCCCAACCCAATGACATTGGAAAAAGACGAGGTAGATGAAGATGACTTAATTATGAGTTGTATAATAATAAAAAAAAACCGGTTAAGTCGCCGGAAAACGATGGATACGGCCGGCCCAAGACCGGCCTTTGTGGAAATCCTTGGGGGAGGCCTATGTCCAACTGTGGACGTCTTTTGACTGAAATGATGATGATGATGATGTAGAAAAAAAAAACAATACAAGACAATAAAATCGTGGACGCAGACTGAAATATTATACTAGTTTCACTTCGCAGCGTAAATATGATCTGCAATTTTCTGCGAGAGAAAGTCGCGTCCCTTAATGATTGCTACTATAAACAATAATAACAACGACGGGCCTCGGCAAGTTCATCCCGATATTAATGTGCAGATAAACATGAACTAAGAGAAATAACATCGCGGGATTAAGATGTAAAAAATGACGGGAGACGAGACGCGATGAATCAGGCTTACTTGCGGGACACAGTGAGTGAAACATTGTGTAGCCATGACAATTTGAATACATATTGAGCATTTCATTTGCACTCGTACCAATACATTTTCTGTGATCTGGAGTGACAGATTTGGAATCATCATCATCATCAGCCTATTTCAGTCCACTGCTGGACGTAGGCCTCCCCCAAGGCTCGCCACTGAACCCGGTCTTCGGTTCTATGCATCCAGTTGCTGCCAGCTGCCCGTCGCAGGTGTGCTATTCATATGGGGGGTTATGCCATAATCGCCACGCTTGGCAGGCGGGTTGGCGATCGCAGTAACTGATGGTGTGTTTTTGGACAGAACGTCGCTGCTGCCCAACGTCTCTTGTCCCTTAGTCGCCTCTTACGACACCCACGGGAAGATATGGGGTGTAGAATTCTTACTCTGCTACCACACGGATATGGAATACATGTCGCAAATCTTTTTTTTTGTTGGAAATCCTCTTGGGTACTCGATCGCAAGAAAGCCGGGCATGTGGGACTGTGGAGCGCGGATTGATGATGATTGCGCCCCAACCTACCCACTAAAACTAACGGTGTCACTAAACCGCAAGACATGTCATTAACCTAGATCACCCCGAAAGTATCGTTCAAGAATTGATGTATATTCCCAATTTAAAATTTAATTTGTTGTTTGACTTGTCGAATGAGCTCTAATGAGCCAACTTGATTAAATGAGTTCTGAATTTGAATTAGGTGTTTTTTTCGCTGAAAATCCTCGGAGTAATTGACGTCACTTTTTTCTTAATTTAAATATTATAGTTCAGCATTCTACTATGCAATACGTCAAACCAGACTGGGATTAGCAACCAGGAACAAGACACTTTTCAGTGGCAATTTATGCAGATGTTTGCGCGGGAGCCGTGAACTGGATTAGCGCTTTAAGAAGTCTGTAATTACAACATTTTGCCTTCACTTTGAAAAGGATTTGTTACAGTCAATTGTTGCAGTAACAAGAAACATTAGACTGCAAAATCTCGAATATAAACATGGCAAATTCAAACATCTCTTCCGTGCTTTTATCATCATTTTAGCCCATAAATTAACCACTACCGAGTCAGGCCTCCACCAATTTCATGTAGGGAAATTCTACTATGACACACTGGCACTACTGGCAAGGTGGGTTGGCACAGCTTTTACAGTATCAAGTTATCCTTCTATTGGGGCTAGGTTTCGATATCCTTAAAATTGTGTGGGTTGGTGTCAGTGTGTATTCTAATTCCGTCACCACATGGACATTGTAATATCATCATCATTTCAGCCAAAAGACTTCCACTGCTGGACATAGGCCTCCCCCATAGATCTCCACAAAGGCCGGTCCAGGTCGTCGGTCCACCGTGTGGGAGGCCTACCAGCACTGCGTTTTCCGGAACGCGGTCGCCACTCGAGGACCTTTCTGCCCCATCGGGCGTCGGTCCTGCGAGCTATGTGCCCTGCCCACTGCCACTTAAGTTTGGCAATCCGGTGGGCTATTGTAATATACTTCAGTCTAAATATTATATGTTTCAGAAAATTTTAATTTAACTGCAAAACAAGTCAGTTTCGTAAATCTACAAATGCCACAAATTCAAATCATAAGTCCGCCTCGCATGCTCTCGACCCATCTGTACGGATTTGTACGTCTAGTTTTGAGCATAAATCCCGTACCATCCCAGGATTTCAGCTAACGCATGGGTGATCAAAATGAAAAGTCATGTGCTGCGAAGCGGCGTGCAACATCTAGAGCAGATTGGCGCGATTTTCGAACAACCGTAAAACCTGCTAGTATAGAAATAAAATTTAAAATTTAAGGATACCGTAATACAACAAAAGAGCCGATAAACTTGAAGTGGCTGAACCAATCTTGACAGTAATTGTCTAAATACAGCTGCTAGAAAACTGCGTCATGAAGAGTCCATTCGTTTAAGAATTACGGAGCTACATATAGATACGTCAAACTTATATACTTAAAATAAGTATATTGATTTAATCTATCTATCTATCTTCTTCTTATTAGTGAAAATGCGTGCTACGTTGAAGCCATCATTTATTCAAGTGCGGAACATCACATTTGTCAATAGTAACTAAAATAGACAATAAAGAAGTATAAAAGTATCACTATCACTACATATTATAAAACAAAGTCGCTGTCGTCTGTCCGTCCCTATGTATGCTTAAATCTTTAAAACTACGCAAATGATTTTGAAGCGGCTTTTTTAATAGATAGAGAGATACCAGAGGAAAGTTTATATGTATAATACATCCATTCTAAAGTACAGAAACACTGATAAATTTAGAGGGTCGTCATTGCACCCGTGCGAAGCCGGGGCATGTCGCTAGTAAACTATAAAAAAGGCCGCATACACATTACATAAAAATAAAATGAATTTCTGTTCGTTAGTCTCGAACTCGTTAACTCGAGAGAGGCTGGACCGATTTGGCTAATTTAGGCTTGAAATATTTGTGTAAGTCCAGGGAAGGCTTAAAAGGTGAAAAAATATTATTCACGTTTTTTATTTAATGATTCTGAGGCGGTACGAAGTTTGCCGGGTCAGCTAGTATTTATGAATATGTATGACATGTTTTTTTCCGTTACATCTTGATTGATGCCCTCCGGGATTTTCCTGAATGCTGAATGCAGTGGCATTGCAAGCATTGCAGCATCACAGTTTTCTGGGCTTCCACGTTCTAGCACTTACAAGCATTTATAATAATGGATGACTGTAAAAAATGTATTAGTCTGTTTAGTTTTTGAGCTGTATTGGCTGCAATAAGCGTGTTTCTCTCTTAGGCTACAACAGGGGCCTGTTGTTTTTGGCGGGGTTTCAAAAAGGTTTCAATCGAAAATAAATTAAGGAGACAATACACACGATTGTTATGACTTAGTAATCTAGTCTTTTCAGCTATTGGTTTTGTTTTTCAAAATTTTATTAGAGTATATTTTTAATAATTTTTTTTTCTAAAAATAGGAAAAGGAAATAATTACTTAATTTATTGGTATTACGTCTCAATGTAATAGACGGAGCTGTTGAAAGCGGAAAAAGTTCAATGCCCTCTCCGTACAGGCTCTTCAATACATGGAGCTTGTGAATATTGAAGTATATCGACAGGCAAGTCATATAAACCGTTGTCGTCTATTTACTAACCTTGATAAAAAAATAAGTTATCCCGTAAATAATGTCTTTATTTGTGTAACAAAAAATACCTAATCATCCCACCTTTTTCTTGATGTACAAGGTAAGTAATACATTTCCAAGGGTGACTTAACCTGGAATGTTCTTGGTATGATTGAACACGCCTGCCTCAGCTTTAATACTCATAGATTTCGTATCAATTAGACGCAACAATATTTTTGTTACAAACAGATTTTATGGTAGTATATGTCTAGTATAGAGACAGTCCCAGACCAGACGTCTTATGTTACACTATATACAGGCTAAAATAGCCACATCGAACAATGCGTGGAGTATGTGGAATCGATTTGTAGATATAAATTCAATAACTATCAATATAAACCGGATATTGATTTCAATGTTTTTTTTACTTATTATATATATGTATAAACTGATATATCAAAACGTATGTTATAGAATATCAATTATAGAGTTGTTGTGGGGTCTTTTCTGTAGAAGTATTTCACATAAGTGGTAATTTTATATCTTGAACCGCTTTTATTTTTTCGTTTACCGTTTTTGTTTTAGCCCTAATAGAAGGAAATCTTGATACTTGGCACACTATTAACACTCTATGGAGCTGTAGGAGGCCCAACTCAACAGTGGGCTGACTAGTAGATTAAGGAGTAAGTTTGGAAATGTAGGTAAGTCCCTAGTCATAAATAGTCTATGCGGATAGCGTAAGTTCATGGACCTGTAAAACAAAGACGGGTAGGTTAGATACTAAATCATCCTAGCAATGAGTTCAGAGGCGATTGCCCCTAATTTCGTTGGGATTAAGGTTTAATCTACAATATGAATTTGAAGTGAAAAATGTGTGTGTACTGTTTGGAATAATGTTTTAATGTTGCTAGTTTTTGAACAAATACGCTAGGCTTGTAAAGTTATTTAGTTTTAGTACATTCTAGAGTTATTTGGGTCGCAACGAATTACCAAACGTGCGGTAAATTTATGTGCGTAATTATTGGAATGGTAAGTTGGCCTCGGTGTCCAAACTCGTGTGATAAGTGTGAAAGTATTCAGTACTTTAGTACTTTTAGTAGTTATGGCAACTATGGTAGAGAATGTGAAATACATATTAAGGACAAAAATACGTAAATAATATTATGATACTTTATATGAAAAGTGTTTATATTCATCGAAAGGCTAACAAAGGTTTTTTTTTTATTTTAGCTACCGAATAACACGTCAGACAGAAAGAAATCAATTCAAAATTAGTTAATCGGTTCAGGAGCTATGTTGCCGTCAACAGACACGTTCATTGTTTACAACCGCAAATTAAGTGGAGGAATGCAACCCGTTACATTGCTAAACTACTACTCAGCCCAAAGGCCAATTACCCGCCATGCAACTAGAGGGTCATCCCTCTAGTTGCATGGCGGGTAATTGGCCTACTGTGCGACGCTGGACAGACAGGTTGGTACGGGAGTTCGTATCAACGCGAACCTATGGCGCCCCAAGCGTCTCGTGTGAGGGTATACATCTGAGACGAGTAGTTTCCGGAATCTCACATAATCACCAGCCCACCCCCAGGGGGCGGCGGTATGCATTTCCCCAGTGAAACCCAAAAAAAAAAGGAGTTCGTATCAAGTTTTCCTTCTCTCGCGGCTAGTTTATCAGCTTGTCATTTCCTTTTGTCGGCTCTTACGATGTCCTCCGGATGGAATGGGGTGGTGGCACTTTTTATTCAAAATCCGTCAACACACGGACACCGTTTCACTAGGCTTTTATACGTGTTTCATTTCCACATCATATCCATCATTCACTTCCTCAGTCACTCTCAGAAGAATAGGCTGGTGACATAGCCAATGCGAAATCCATCACTGTACGAACAATATCAATCGGCAGAGACATACACGGAGTTTTGTCAGTTGATGTCTGCGACCCATAGAACGTCGCTTTCATAGCGTATCGGCGCTATCTTTTGAAGGAAGACGTAAATGTAGGTGTTTGTTTTCTGTTCTGGGTGAGCAGTGAATTCAGACATCGTTAATAATGTCATATTTGTTGATATTTTATTCTGAGAAATTGTTTTTGCTACCTTGGTTTATTGTTGAATGTGAGGTAAGAGCTTAGTAATTCCTCACATACATTACTTTTACTTAAATTTTTTTTGTTTTGAATGTGCTTGCTACAAGGTTATTTACTTTAACAAACAAAACACATAAAACTGGAGCAATATATTTCTTTATTCATGGGAATTACAAACGTAGTCATCATCATTATTCCTGAGTTGCCGCACCTATCACTTTCCGGCGACCTTAACCAGGTCGTCGGTCCACTGCCACTTAAGTGTAGCAATCCTGTGGGCTATGTCAGTGACCCGGGTTTGCCTGCGTATCTCGTCATATCAGATTCGATCCCCCAGGGAAACACCGAGCATGGCACTTTGGGTGACTTTGAGCCTTCTGATGGAGCCCATAGTGAGCGACCACGACTCTGTGCCATATGTCATCATTGGCAACAAAAATTGGCTGAAGACTTTATACCTAGCTACAATATCCCAAAAACATTTTCGTTTTTTTTCGGTAAATATTTCGGTTAAACTTAGTACCTATGACTCGTTATATTTTTGTTGCTGGATGCGATTATATGATTGTATATTATATATTGTATTAATGTAATAGCTAGAAATTTATATGTGATAATAACTGTTTCAAAATTCTGTTCCACATAGAAGAAACGATAACTCTTAAAGTTGTTTTTCAAGTGTAATATATCGTTACAATAACTGTAACGATAGCAATCCCACCTGAACTGCTAATATAGATAAAGTTTTCATTAATGTATATTCAGGGTTTTTTTTAAATAATGAATAAATGCTGCTGCTTTGGATCAAACAACACTGTGTTGCAGTCAAACATTTTTGTGATAGTATTTTCTATGAAGAGCCAACAGTCCAGCCAGCCTCTGAGTTATCTAGTTCCATACTTTGCCGGTAGCTTACCGCAAGAGACGTTCCAGATTCATAGACGTTATTTATACGGCGTGCGTGACGTCGAGTACAATGGATGCCGAGCTCGCATGCCTGTCCTTGTATGGGATCCTGTATGGCAATACACACTAGTCTCTACATTGTAAAAACTTGTCTATTATTACAGCGATGCGCGGAACTGATGCACAATATACTGCCTTCACGTGCTTTTATTTCGAGCATGTATCGTTTTAGTTAAAAAAGACATTGGAAACGACGAATTTCCGTGAAAACGCACCAATAGTTTGAGATGTTTTGGCGTATCGTTTGGAGTCTCTAGATGGATGAGTAGCCTATAGAAGTGAAGCTAATAAAAATCAAAATCTATTTATTCAAGTCGGTTGAGCTGATCTGAGCTATTTTGACACATCAATTGACAATTACTGTTTACTATTTACCACCGGTTCGGAAGGCTACTCTACAGAGAAGAGCAGGCAAGAAACGATGTAGTTGCTTTTTTAAATCAAAAGAAACAGTTTTCTATCTTGAAGCATGAGGGAGCAATTGACGTTTGTGTGAACCAAAATGGTTCTACAACAAAGGGGTTACAGTGAAGACCAACCAACTAGCAATCATTACTCTACAAGCTTAGTAGTTTTTCGGGTGGTGACGGATTTACAACCACCTGATTCCATCCGAAGGGTGTCGTAAGAGCCGACAAAGGGAAATTACAAGGGCCATAGGCTAATTACCTCCATGTAACTGGAGGAGATTTAATTCTATAAATATATCTCCTAGTGTCATTTATTTTCTTTTACCTAAGAACAGTATATAACTTTTTCACTTCAGTAGCTCAAACATGTAGGTTTTGCTCACTGAAAACAGTGGACAAAATGCGATTTTGCCCACTGAGTGAGACAAAGTAACTTTTTAATTCTAATTCGAAACATTGACACTATCTCTTTCCCGCCAATAGAAAAGAGAGAGAGACAAAGACCAAGTGGCCAGTACCAACAGCTCCGATTTTTCTTCTTCTTCTTCATTTAGGTTTTGGCTTCCATCGTTATACCGATGGTTTTGCCAATGACAAGTGTGTTGTGTTAGAAATTTCGTATGATTATGAAAGTTAAATTAATTGGTTATAAGTTGCGTTAGGGTTATGAAGTTAAATGTTAGCAGGTAGCGCTATAGAAAACAATACAAAGCATTAAAGTACAGATTATAAATATTAAATCGATAGAGCAATATTATGGGAACTATATTTGATTAAATACAAACTAGACGTACTTTTAACAGTTCGATTGGATGAAAGGAGTTCGTTATGGGGTTACTCCGATTTTTAATTCGACCTCAAAGACAAACACGTTCGGAATTTCGTACTAACTAAAGAACTTTTGCAAAAATGATAATTATTTCTTTTATTGTAATTCATTGAATTTATAACTTATTGTTGTATTTAAACTAAAATAAGTATTTACTGCTTAAAAAACTGATATTTAACTTAAAAATATTTAATTATAGTTTCAAAAATGTTACGTAATATATTTCATTTCCTATAGTGTTCTCGCTGCTGAAGTGAAAAGTTATGTGTGTTACACGAGAGCAAAATTTTTCGCATCTCGTGCCTTTGAATCCCTCGCAGCACTCAGGAATCAACTTTAGAATCACTCGCTACGCTCGTGATTCAATCATTGATTCCTTCACTTACTCGGGATTCAATATCAGCACTCGCAGCAAAAAACGACTTTGCTCTCTTGTTGCACAAATAACTATTTTATTGACCCAGTATTCTCACTTCACTTTACAATTATCACTATTCATTTTTAATTCCAAAAGTGCACTGAGTGTGAATATCACATGCAAAAGGGGAAATTTCCTACGTGCTTCGACGGCAGTCGGATTTGAATGCGAGGCAACGTGATCCAAGTTTAGCTAGTTTTAAGCTTACGAAGTTGTATTACCATACTTGGTGTGGGACTTTTGGGGACAACCTCTTTATTTTATTAAAAGATATTAGAATTTTACACTTGTTTTTATTACTTGCATAGCCACTTACAACCGTAACAACTTAGAACTAATGTTTTTTATAAACTGTGTTGGCAGGTTGGCAACCTATAAAAATATATGTCGTGTTGGAATACTTGGAACGATATGTACATTATACTTTAATCTATATAAAAAAGGGATTTCACCTATATACTGGCTCACCAAGATATTTCTGCACCTTAATTACACCCACAAGAGAGGCTTTAATTAAATTTAATATTTATCCCACTTAGCATCATGCTCGCTTAAAGGTCATGCTGGTGGTGTCGTGTGTGTCGGGTCCTTCGGTTCCCTAAAATATGGTTGAGCTGGGGGATGGCTGGCACATGCGTCATGCTCGTGAACGGGTGCCGCCAGTTGGGGCCGGTCATCCCTTAACTGCTATTGACATACCTACATAGCTTTATATTGATCTCCTGGACACTTCTGTTGTGCAATATGTTACATTGTCCTCACATCTTAGCTTACTATAAATAAACACGAAATCAATGTAACCCAATCAGATGCTTGTAACAGAAAATATGATAAAAAGAGTGTCCATGGAGTTTCTTGCCTGTTCTTCTCCATAGGATCTACTTTTTGGAACATGCAACTAGATTCCTAACTTCACTTTTGACTTTTCAAAAACACCAGTAAATAGGTTCAATTGAAATAAATGATTTGAGTTTGAGTTTGAGTTTGAGTTTAGCATGTATTTATATTATTACCCGTTACAACATTATTTTTTGTTTTATTGTCTTATTAAACTGAAATCAATTCATACAAAAACAACTAATGCTATAATATTAAAAATTGTCTATAAGGATTAAAAATCAACTTTAAATATATGCTAAAAAAGACTATTTCTAAAAAAATTAAAACAGGCAATGCACTCTCAGCGTTGTAGGTGTTTACAAAGTGCCCCGAAAGGCTGGCGTGCCACGAAGGATGGCAATGCTAATTCGCTCAGCGAAATAAAGGCTAGACTAGTCACGTGTGCAGTCGAACAACCGCTTGGCCAGGTACTTATAGAAAGACTGGGCATTTCCACACCAAACGGCACAAATTTATAACAAATTATTAAATGATTTTATAACAATACCTTGAGTATTTTTGTTAAGAAGAATTGGTTTCTGCCATCTATGTTGTTAAATGGAAGCTGAAACGAGTAACAATAGCACAGTATGTATAGTTCTTTGAATCGAACCTAAATTTATCTTAATATTTTAAATAAGGCACCAATACTAAAACTAAAACAAAAACACCTAATTCAAAGGGCTATGATCGGAGCTTCCCTGCGAGATCGAATCAGAAATGAGGAGATACACAGGCAAACCAGGGTCACCGACATAGCCCACAGGATTTCCAAACTTAAGTGGCAGTGGGCAGGGCACATAGCGCGCAGGACTGACAAGAAAACTCCTCGAGTGGCGACCGCGTTCCAGAAAGCGCAGTGCTGGTAGGCCTCCCACATGGTGGACCGACGACCTGGTTAAGGTCGCCGGAAAACGATGGATGCGGGCGGCCCAGAACCGGCCTTTGTGGAAATCCTTAGGGGAGGCCTATGTTCAGCAGTTGACGTCTTTCGTTCGAAATGATGATGATGATGATAAATTCAAAATACTTTGCATAACAGGCATAACGACATTATCGTCATATCAGTCCATCAGTGCAAAGTCGGGCCTCCTCCAATTACAAGGAAGGAAATTAGCCTACTGGCTGGCCAGGCGGTGTGCAATAGAGTTTCGTTTTCCTTTTTTTGTGACTGCATCCTTTAGAATGGAATGGTGACATTATTTCATATTCTATATCCGTCACCCCACGTATCTTTCTACTACTATTCACCCCCCAATGACCCACTGCAGAGACGGGCCTCTTCCATTTACATAGATGGTAATTAGCCTACTGTGCCACGCTGGCCAGTCGATTTGTCACATGGTTTCGTATCAGTTTTCCTTTTATTGTGGCTTGGTTATCTGCCTTGTCATTCCCTGTGTCGGCGACACCCTCAGGATGGAATGGGGTGGTGACACTATGTATTCTAAAACCGTCACCACACATATACGTAACTTTCACATAACTATATTTGTAAGAGCTTTCCCTAGAAACTTGCCCTATAACTTTATTTTGAATCTTGGACTTCACAGTTACCTTGTTATATTCGTTAGCTGCAGAGAAAATATTTTTCCGTAAAATCAAAGTTTGTTTTGTGGAAAATCTTGGAAACTTGTAACATTTGTAATTGACGGCGGCATTAGGTGAGTGATTTATTTTTTCCATTACTTGAACTCCACTGTTTAATTTCGATTCTTAAGAAATCGCGAGAATAATAATATAGTGTAAGGAAAAGTTTCAGTTTAATCAGAAAATGGATTCTGGTATTATACAACTCAGAAGTTCCATTTCAAGGACCTTGGTTTAAACTGAAAAAAAGGATGTAAACGAAAAGGCATTTATTTCCTTTGCTTCATGTTGAAAACTGTGTGATGTCAATTAGCCTACTGTGCCCCGCTGGCCAGACGAGTTGGTTTCGTATCAAGTTGTCATTATCTTGTGGCTAGATTTTTGCCATAACATTTTGTCGTCTCTTATGACACCGTCAAGATAGAATGCGGTGGTGACACTTTATGTTCTAAATCCGTCACCGTCCGGTGTCATAAGAGCCGACAAAAGGATTAATAAGGCCAAAAACCTGGCCGCTAGAGAAGGAAAACTTGATACGAAACCCTATGGCACAGTAGGCTAATTTCCCTCCTTAAATTTGGATGGGGCCCGACCCAGTAGTGGGTCATTTATTGGCTGTAACTACTAAAACTGTAAAAAGAAAATTTTGTGAATATAAAAAATCTTTTTTAACAAGAAAAATGTTCTCATATTCGTTCATTTTCTTCGTAAAGCGTGTTCCTTAAGAGATGTATGACGGCCCAAATATGATTTATTGCCCGCATCAAATGCTTAGGAAAAATATTGGGAGGGAACCGGAATGTGACGTAATAAATCCCGAAATCATGCGAAACGCCTTTGTTTTGGGGTAATGTAAAATTGAACAGCCATGACGAGAGCTTACGAGCATACGTATAACTTTGGAACACAATTTGTTTAGAATTAATATTCAACATTTTATTCAGATATATTTGTACTGTATTTTGTATTTATTTTGTGTATTTAAAGTGTTGTATTAAATATACTTGTATTTTATATTATGTAATTCCTGTAGTTTGAAATGTTTTCCAGCATCAACGACATCGGAAATTTAATTATGTTATAGCGATAAATCCGTTTAAAAGTGTTTAATTTCAATGTGTTTATGTGTGTAATTATCGCAATAGCCTGAGACATTTTTTATGTATTATATATATGTGAAGAGCTTATTTTAAAATATCTACGTCTCGTGAACAATAAATTGAATCTATAAAAAGGCTTCTTTTTTGGATTGTAACAATCGCTTAAGAATAGTTCTTCAATCAAATGATAGACTTTTTATAGCAACCCGCATAAGCCAGGTAGCCTCCAACGGCCTGGTATCTATGAGGATATCCAACGAATAAAAATACCTATCTGCGGGCAGGAATCGGCAAGAAGTTCAGTAGTTGCTTTTTAAATCACCATTGTCTCTTTATGGACTTAAACTCATTTCCAGTAGTCTTTAAAAAAAATATTACATTACGGTTAATTAAAATAGGTACGTTTAATATTAAAGTTAATCATTTAAATTGTGATACAAGTAAACATACGAGTATAAAATTATCACAAAAGGCTGGTTTACTCGATAAAGTGGATACACCAACATAGCAGTTAATTAACAATAAATTATGCACGAACTGTCGCTTGTTTACTCTGAAATAGCTCCAGGCTTAAAACTGAAGTGTCTACTGTTCCGATTAAATCTACTTTATTATCAGTAGGCATTAATAGTACTTGTTTATTAAAACATTACATAGTCTAGCAGATAGTTCGCCGACGATGCCCAGATGTATGTCAAATGGGTGAGCAAATAGTATTATTTAACAAATAACATTATTTAATGGAATTATATACACTCGATAAATAGGTTAAAAAGTGTTTAATTTTAAGGTATGTGTTACAGTTTCTTATCACTTCACCTCTCTGTAACACAGATTATAAGAAAGATTTATGCCAATCGATGCACCACGTTAGTATCGTGTTACCTCTAGGCTAGTTAGCCTTAATAATAAAATAAGCTTTTGATGGGTGAATGCCAATAGTTAGCCAAACTCTTTGGTTGTCCCGGTAGCATTATTATGGAAAAGGTGCCTATTGACAAAGGGGTGACACTTATATACATATATATATATATATGTCGGAGATAGCGACGGCTGAGCGATAGAGTCGTCATCATCTTGACTTGGTACGAGGTTTATTACTTGTAACTTTATAATTCACAATATTAACCACAGTATAAATAACAATGTTCAGTTAACACACTTAGATAGACAAACCGACAGGTTCGCAACGGAGAAGTGTCTCGGTCCGTGTCCCAACGTCGACTGACTGATCGAGCCAACCTCACTTTCCATTACGACTCTGTCCACGTGCCGCCATTGCAAAACAACTGACGTCACCGCGTTTGCCGCACTACTGTGTTAACAATCAATTGAGAAACTTAATAAAACCATATCGTTATCCACGACACGGCCAGCCTGACGAAGCACACGTCCTCGTGTGTACTTGTAACAAAATAACCAACTGAGGCACATTTTCACGTTCGGCCAACCTGACGGTAATGTTCCGTAATCGTATCTTAAGAATCAAGTTAACAGAGATCACGTTAGCATACAAATAATTTTAACTTTAACACGAAAGGTTCCTCTAAGCCCATAATCTTTAAATCTCAATACTGATACTTTAAAACAGTAGGTTTAAAGTAATAATTACACAACACATGGCCCAGCTGTCCCAGCAGCTAGTGACAATTCATATGTCACCCATATCGTCATCGCTCCAAGCGATACGACCAACACTTTAACTAGAGTTCACGACTCCCAGGCCACACAGGACCATACAAATAGTCTCTCTCGAGACCCGGGTCCCCGCCACACCACTAGCTGCCCATCGCGCTCTGTACAACTCCCAGAGTTGCAGTTACGACTACAGACTAGTGCGTGTAGTGCGACCTAGCCAAGGTATGTGTTCTTATTTACTGTTGGAGGCAACCTCCTCACCATCTTCATCAGACAAATTTAACTCAACGGGCACACTGCTTAGTGGAATCTCCTTATACAGTCGTGAGCGTATTTTTATGTTCTATTACCGGTCAAAGATTTCAGCAAATAACGATCACCATCAAGTAACTCCACAATTTTTAACGGTCCCTTGTATTTCGCGTCTAATTTAGTTTGGTTTCTCTTCGTTCTGAATTTAAACTAAATTACCAACATCAAACTTTACCACTAACTTGTAGTTTTATCAAATTTTACTTTTTCGTAACTGGCACTATTTTCTATGTATGTGGCCGCTTGCTCTCTTACTAATGTCTACTGCCGGTCCGGAATCATTCAAAGTTAATAGGTTAAATGGTCTAGCTAAAGGTCCTATCAGAAACTCGAGTGGACTCGCTTGTATTACACGGTGGACAGAGGAATTCAAAACTAATTGCACGTCTTCTAACGCTTCATGCCGGGACCTATCAGACGCTTCTATCGCGGTCAGCATACTTTTTAACGCGCTCATTGTTCTTTCTACTTGGCAATTAGCGCGACTTGAACCCGTAGCTATCAAACGTAATGAAACTGACAAACAAACTTTGAATTCTTTGTTGGCAAAGCATCGTCCCAGATCTGCAATTACTTACTGGAGCTCCAACTAAAGACGCTTGATTTAAGGGATTTAATTGTTCTAGCCAAATCTATTCTCAGGGTATGATACAAGGGAACAAATTTTGTGACCGCATCAATTAAAACTATGACGTACTCCTTGCAATCGCTTTTCCACTTAATTTCCCAGTTAAGTCAACGTGCACAGTATGCCACGGGATACTAATCTTAGGAATTGGATGAAGTCCCGCTTGTGGGCGACCTGATTGCGATTGAGATAGTTTACAAGTAATACAACCATAGACAAACTTACGAACGCACTTAGCCATGTGCTCGAACCAATAGTGATCAACCCTGTATATTTGGCCACCTCGCCCTTTATAGTTCACAGAGCCACCTCGCCCTTGACTGTATATTTGGCCACCTCGCCCTTTATAGTTCATAGAGCCACCTCGCCCTTGACTGTATATTTGGCCACCTCGCCCTTTATAGTTCATAGAGCCACCTCGCCCTTGACTGTATATTTGGCCACCTCGCCCTTTATAGTTCATAGAGCCACCTATTACAATTGGGACTCGAAAATTAATCCAGCGTGTCGAGGCATAATTGCTGCTGACCACACCCTCAGGTATTAAAGGCGTGAAGTTACATAAGCACATAGCCATATGATGTTTTAATTAAAGAAACTATTAAACTAGTCCCAATATCTTACCGTCATTATTATCTAATAAGCATGGATCCAGCCCAGTAGGGACATATGATTGGGGGAGTGGACGTTGGCGTTCTCTCGAGTATTTGTAAGTGCGTTCAAACTCTTATGATATCTGTCACCGTCAAGTACCTCAATGACTTCATAAGGTCCGTTATATTTAGGATCCAATTTGGTTTGATTCCGTTCATGATTTTCGACTAAAACATAATCTCCCACCGAAAATCTAGTCACATTTGCCTTATTTTTATCGAATCTTAATTTATCAAGCTGTGCATTATTTTCCATTAATTTGTCAGCTTGTTCCCTAATCTCTCAAATTTATCTCAACCTCATGATCGTCAATAGTTAATAAATTTAGTGGCCTAGCTACTCTACCTATTAACAATTCTAATGGACTTGCCTTAGTTACCCTATGAATCGTGCTATTTATAGCAAGTTGGACATCATCTAACGCATCTTGCCATGACCTATTTGGACTAACTTCTACAACAGTCAACATATTTTTGAGGGTGCTCATAACTCTTTCCACTTGGCTTCGGCGCAACACTGTTTGATGAGAGAGCACTCTGCACCAGAATCAGAATAAAATGGATACGACTCACAAGCGTTCATCAGCGTACTGCTGGGATTGCTAACATAGCAAACTTCCACATGCCTCTCGTTACTCGCCGCTGCTGCAAGCGCTGCTCCGAACTGCTTGCGCCTACCGCCGCGCCAGCTCCTCCGCTGTTGCCACGTTGTTGCCACGTGGACATCTCGCTGCCAAATGTCCGGCGCTGCCGCACCTGAAACAGACTAAGTCCGACCGCGGCCGCGGCCCCGCAGAGCCTGACGCTGAAGTGTGCAGTGGCAGCACTAGCTGCCTTGCCTTTCACCGCCAATTTGATGCTCGGTGACCCATTCCACCGCAGCTGTGACATTCCACAGTTGCCGACCGAAAACCCGATCGCTTGAAATCTGGATCTGCTGTCCTATCGCCTCACGTTTAGGCTACCTTACCGATGCAAATCAAGGCATACAATGGCTCCATAATCTTGGAAAACTTTGCTATAAACTGGCGAAAATACGACGCCAGACCGATGAACCGTCAAGCTAAACAAGCACAGCAATCTAAACTTCGTATCGCAAGTAATTATCAGGTAAACACGCAAAAGAACCTCAAATAATATTTTCTTACACCGGTCAAAATCACACTATCGTAAATTCGTATACCATACAATATACCCGAGTAATAAAATGGAAACTGCTCACCGGAGTGACGTAAAATTGCAGCTGGTGCGCTTACTACAGATCCACTCACTATTCTTTGACCTGGCTGACCACAGTACTGTTGCTCGCCTTCCTGCTGCTCCGCTCAGGGCAGTTAGACGCGTAGTGTCCTTGTCCATCACAATGAAAGCAAGTGATCCCCACTTGGTTAATCGCCGCACTATGACTGCAGCTTGTGATCTTCAGTTTAGAACAATCTTCATGTAGCTTAATGTCTCCTTTATAGGGACAATGAATCGCCATTATCGGTTATTTCCATCGCGTACAGAAGTACACACATTATCACTACACTGTTTTCTCCACGTGGGCTGACTGAGTTACATACCACTTCTGATGTCGGAGATAGCGACGGCTGAGCGATAGAGTCGTCATCATCTTGACTTGGTACGAGGTTTATTACTTGTAACTTTATAATTCACAATATTAACCACAGTATAAATAACAATGTTCAGTTAACACACTTAGATAGACAAACCGACAGGTTCGCAACGGAGAAGTGTCTCGGTCCGTGTCCCAACGTCGACTGACTGATCGAGCCAACCTCACTTTCCATTACGACTCTGTCCACGTGCCGCCATTGCAAAACAACTGACGTCACCGCGTTTGCCGCACTACTGTGTTAACAATCAATTGAGAAACTTAATAAAACCATATCGTTATCCACGACATATATATATATATATATATATTGTATATGTATGTTTATATAGATATGTTTTTTATTTTTTAAGTAAATTTATGTCATTAGGTTAAGACACATTTATTTATACCATATTTTCGTATTCTGCCAGTGCATCTACCGTGAGCCCCTCTCTGCAACAACCTAAAGGTTGACTGGGAGAGAATGCCTTTTGGCATTAAGTTCGCCTATGTAAATTCATTTGCATGAAGAATTAAATAAATAAATATTGCACCACCAACCCATTTCAATTTACGCTTGGGTATAAGCGGTTTCTACACTTACTGACCAGTATACTACTAACTACTCAGCCCATAAATAAACCACTTCTGAGTTGGGCCTCCTCCCGTTACCCGGCCAGGCGGGTTGGCACAAAGTTTCGAGTCAAGTTTTCCTTCTCTTCGGCGAGGATTTCTATAACGACACCCTTAAGAGGGAATGTTGTGGTTGCAATTTGTATTCTAAATCCAGGTTACCACGTGAAATCACAAGTAACTTGTGCATGACGTTCAATGGGTGAGTTCCCTGGACGCGACTAATCTTAATAACGTGGGAAATATAAACAAATATGTAAAGCCGACAAAAGGAAATGATAAGGCGAAAAACCTAGCTGCAAGAGACGGAAAACTTGACAAGAAACCCGTATGGCCAGCGTGCCATAGTAGGCTAATTACCCGCCATGTAGTTGGAAGAGGCCCGACTCAGCAGTGGGTCATTTATGGGCTGAGAAGTAAGTAAGAAGTATGTAGTAACATTTTAATTAGCATTTTAATGGCCAAGTGGTATTTTATTTTCTTTTCATAATACAATAAAACATGAAATACTCCGTAATGTTGAGGGCAAGAGCTTACGCGCATAGCATAAGTAATTTAATTCAGCTGAAAGTAACGACATAAAAGTAAAAATTGCCTATAAAGACGAGTGGGCGAACTCGGGTGTGGGCTAAGGGACAAGCTGATGGATTAGTGCATGTTAAGATATTCAACACAAGAGTAAGTCATCTCTCATCATTATATCAGTCACAACGCCTACTTTTGGACATAGGCCGCCCGCATGGATTAGTTTAACAGTTTTTGATATGGCTTCATTATGAAAACCTATTCGAAACTGGGGTAGATCACTAGTGTACAATTTTGTCAGTGTCTTATAAATTGGGCCACACATTTTACTGTACAGTTAATACCGTCGAATGTCATAATACCTACGTTTCTACGCCTAACGGCATTCTGTTCACACTCTGTTTTATAGAGTTCATGTAGATCAGCCAGTTTCATACTTAATGGACTGTAATAAACGAAAGAAATTACTTTCATTTCACACTGTCATTTTGGGCGTTTACTTCACATTGGTAGAAGTCATTGGAAAAGTTCAGAATAAAGAAGATTAGAAAAGTACAACTAGAAACGCAATCGATCTCCAGGCTCTGCAGAGACTGCATAATATAAGATGGCTATCCATCATTTGTAGCGTCTATAATCCTCGGGCTCGTAAAATAGGAAGTTGCCATTCTGTCATCAATAGCAGTCGGTACACGTAGCGTGTAAAGGACAGCTGGGCTAAACAAATAACTACCAGATGTCCTACTAGATGAGTTTTGGATGGCAATAAATACTGGTTGTCGGTGAAATTTCGGTTGGACTGGTCCTGATCTGGACTAGGAAACAACCCAATCCCCCTCGACAGTGCTATTACTTCGCCGTGGTGAGAGAGCTTGTGTACTTTAATGTTCCATTGGGGCCATACCGGCTCAGGGTTACCCATGCCGGGTGGGCCCACGGGGAGAGGCCAGACAAAGAGCAAAGAGCACACGGTGTCGTAACGCGTTTGGGTTCCGGGGACTCCTCTGTCCTCAGAGTTGCCCTGTGAGCCCTAATCCGCTGTGGTGTACCAGTGTGTTTGGGTTGGTGGTCAACCTCATTGGTAGCTAGGCAGACGGCTGGCGTGGCTTCCTTCTGCGAGACCGTTATGTTGCAGAAAAGGGCGCTCGGGGTTTAGTGGGTACGACGCGTAGTTCCCAGAATCCCACATAATTGCCATCCCCACCCCAGAGGGTATGCATAAAACATGTCCCCAGCGAAACCAAAGCGAAAAAATAAGAAAAACCCAATGAACTAGGAAAAACAAAGAAATAAGATTCTCCGTTTATATTTTTATGAATATCTTTTATATTGATAAATTTTAGACGACTAACTTAAAAATGTGGTCAGTTGCAAGAAGTTCAGATTGGAGAAAAGTTAATCGCAATAAATCTCACTTAATGCTCGGAAAAACATGTTTACAGCCGGCAGAAGTCAACATGTTTTGGTCGGTAGAACCTAGCCGAGAGGCAGGGTGAAAGGGAACCATTGTAAACTAAGGATAAATAAACATATTTTAACTTTTAATATTATAGCAAATAATATTAAAAATATATTTTATTTCTAAACGATTTTGTTTTTTCAAATGCGGAATTCGAAAAACATCGCTTGATTTTAATAAGTGTGATCTTTTATTAACTTTGTAACACTCACAAGTACGACTGAGATGAGCGCCGTTTACAATTTAATTTTATCCAGATGTTTCTATTCAAATAGAAATTTAATGTATAGAAGCGATTTTCTATAATATTCCCTAAAATGTTTAAAAGTGACAATAATGAGCATCTACTTAAACTTGTTAATTCCATCCACTTCAATTGCTTTAGATGAAACAATATAATTTTGCAATAGTAAAATATAAAATTAATTTATGTGTGGTGAAATATTTAGAAAAAACCACGTCACAACCCATAACCTAGAGAGTGTCGTAAGACTACACTTAGGGAACAAGGACACACTCAGCCCATAAATGACCCACTGCTGAGTCGGGCATCCTCTCATCACAGGGAGGGTAACTATCCTACTGTTCCACGGTGGCCAGACAGGTTGGGACAGGGATTCAAGATTCATTCCACACGGGATCTGAGGGGAAGCGACGTCCTGCCGGGTACTCACGGCAGGACGTCAAGTGCTCGTAAGGAGCCTGAGGAGAGGAGGTGGGCCTCCTCGTCTGCGGCGGCGTGGTTCTGCATCAGATCCCACAATGCCGCAACAGGACGCGAGTTGGAGCACCCCGGGGAGTTTTAGTGGGTAGGCCCCCACTATGGGGGAGAGTCCCACACTCCCCTCGCTGGCCATCCCCGTGGCCGGCGAGGAAGTCCATAAAGGATTTTTCCTCGGGCGAACAAAAAAAAAAGGGATTCAAGATTTTCGTCTCTTGCGGCTAGGTTACCAGCCTTCCTTTTACCAGTCCTTTTGTCGGCTCTTATGACACCCTCAGGATAGAACGAGATGCTGATACAATGTATTCTAAATACGTTGCCACACGGAACGTGTACTGTGCAGAATGTTAATTTCACTCCTTTTACATTTCGCGATTCCGCAGTGAATAATTTAAGGTCTGTAAATGGTGATGATGATGACCTTAACGTTGCTTGGTCTCCCATTTCGCACATCGCCCTATACCATTAAAATTTCTTTGAAGAAATTTGTTGAGCAAATATCATTATAATCAACAAAACTTAATTAAACTATACAGACTAAGCAGACTAGGCTCCTTGTTCTAAACTTATGATTGGTTTCATGTTTTAAGGACTTGTTAGCATGGTTCAAGAGTCAATATTTAGGTTATCTTCCATTTTGTAATCGAATATGATTTGGGTTGTTATTTACCAAGTTTGGATAAGGACCCGGGTTAATGGGCAAAATTGATTGAAATTTAATGGACTTGCAAATTGGAGGAGTATTTATATCTTTGCTCCATGTAAATGGCGTTAAACAAGACCAGCCCACTGAATTTCTTCCGCCACAACCTTTCGGTTGGTGCTGTGATTCGACCTGGTAGTAGTTTAAAAAAAAAGTTAACGTTGATGATCATCACCCCGTTTCAAGAGCCGACAAATGGTAAATAGTTAATATTAAATGTATCGCAGGACCGACGCCCGATGGGGCAGAAAAGTTCTCGAGTAGCGACCGCGTTCCGGAAAGCGCAGTGCTGGTAGGCCTCCCACACGGTAGACCGACGACCTGGTTAAGGTAGCCGGAAAGCAGTGGATGCGGGCGGCCCAGGACTGGCCTTTGTGGAGATCCTTGGGGGAGGCCTATGTCCAGCAGTGGACGTCTTTTGGCTGAAATGATGATGATGAAATGTATATTAAAGTCTCAGAAGCGCTCAGATGAGCCAACTTGAATTTATTGATTTTTGATGTGGTTGGATTTGAAGTATATATTCTGGAGCCATGGCAGCTAAACGCCCGAATCTACAAATCCACTCTTTCTTTCTCTCTTTGATTTCTCTATTCTCTTCCTTTTTTTGTACCTACATGCTTCAACTTGTGACGGATTTGTGACGCTGCTTTCGGGCGCACGTCTCCCTTGACTAATATTATTTTAAATTGGAAGAGATCTGAATAAGGCCGAGTCATTATTGTGCTAAGATCTATGCTTTTCACCATTTTAACCCAATAATCTCCAAATTCATTGAGAGAAATTGGTCTTCTATGCCACGCTGGCAGTATGGGTTGGTACAGGATTTCTATCAAGTTTTCCTTCTCTTGCGGCTAGGCAGTCTGTCTCTTGCGTTCCTTTTACTCTCAGGATAGTATGATTTGGTGACCTTGTGTATTCTTAATCCGTCACCATACAGACTACAACAAAACGGAGTAAATTGTGTCCTGTTTCTGCGATATTTTTAAACAAGAATTTACAAAGACTGATTCTTCAGTTTGAAACTAATTATGTTATTAAGTAAAAGTAGCACTGGATAGTATAAATCGTTTAATTAAACTAGCACCCTCTCCTATAATCTCCAATAGTGGCTTGCTATCTGTCAACGTCCGCTCGATAGACGAGAGCTTATCCTGAGAAATTGCACGAAAAAATTAGGGCTTGTGCAGACATACATTTATTATTGACACGGTTATAAATGTCTTTCTATTGGGTAACTTCTTTCAAATCAAGAATAGGATATTAGATAGATAGGCGGCACAGTCACACGCGGGAGGCAGCTACCGGTCAACTACCGGTATTTATACGGAACTCTTACTGTCTGCTATCTGAGAACAAACAAGCGGGACCACCAGTAATCACTTTGCTAGATCAGCTGTCATTTTTACGATACGGGCTACGTATAACGACTGTCATTGACAGTAGAATGGTAGTTATGATAATATTTAGGAACTTATGTGGGAATGACGGATTTAAGTGGATGTAATGTCATATTTTGTAATACGGCTGTGCTCGCGCGGATTAAAGTCGCATGGTGATTACCGGTTTACCCCGTTAACTAAGACCTAAATATTTATCCAAAAAGCCATATTCAGCTCTTAAATCACCCACTACTTACTGAGTCGGGCTTTTCCAAATTCATGAAGGGCAGTTAACATACAGTAGGTAGGCCAAGCTGGCAAGATGGGTTGGCACAGGCTTTCTATCAAGTTTTCCTTCTTTTGCGGCTTCTTCTTGCATTCCTTTAGTCACCTCTTACAACCCTTAGGATGGTGTGGGTTGGTAACATTATAATTCTGCAAGATATTATAATAAATTTAGAAAAATCATTAAAAAAAACCTAATATTTTTTTATTAAAATCATAAATGTGTCATTCAAATTCAAATTCTTTATTTATCGGAACTAAAAACTAGGGATACATTAATTTATGTGCGATAAATAGCTACATTAGTGCTAGACTGTGTCGCAGCTATATTCTATATTCATTGAAAATTCTATTAAAATTATTTCTGCCATTTTGAAGATTAGCTGGAACAAACTGTCCCATTTAGATATATCAACCTATAGAAGAGAATATATAAATCCATCACCGTGATTTACAAGCATACGATTCATTTTTATTTATTTGAATAGACGTAGTTAAGAAAGAACTGAGGATGTCACGAATAAATAAGCGTTCGCAATATGAACAGAGCTTTATATCAGACACGTTCTCTAACCATAGCCGTGCGGATACTCGATGCGATAAATTGTGAACATCTCGCTCTACCAGATTAGGTTAGAGAAAGACAACGTGTTATTTACTGTGGATAAAATACAAATGGAATTTATAATGAGGTCTGCAGGACGAGTGACGGAACATTTTTGGAGAACCGCGTAAAGGAAAATAAGAAACAAATAAATGTACGTGGATGAAGCTCACGTACATCTGAACCTGTGCTCGTCTCTACTATTCATAACTCAATTTAACTCTTCAAATTATACTGATGCAGTAAATGGAGCTTACATTTTTCGTATGGTGACGGATTTAAAATTAATAGTGTCATCACCCCGCTATCATACGTTTCATCCTAAGGTCGTTTGTCCACCGCCGCCGTCACCGGGCCGTCACCGAGAACGAGATGATGGCGCCGAGTTATTGATACATACATTTACTATGGCCATGTGTCTACCGCACGCCCGTCCACTTGATGCTAGCCCTGTGCCAACCCGTCTGGCCAGCGTGGCACAGTAGGCTTATTACCCTCCATATACCTGGAAGAGGCCCGACTCAGCCGTAGGTAATTAAGGTTAAGAGTGGTAGTGTCACCACACTCTTTCATCTTGAGGGTGTCGTATGGAACTGAAAAGGCAGAACACCTAGCCGGAAGAAAAGGAAAACGAAACGAAATCGTCTGGGCAGCGTGGCTCAGCGAACCAAATTCCCGCCTGTAAATTGAAGTAGGACTCAGCAGAACTAAATCCGTCAAGATGGTGGTAGATTTCAATACGTTACATGAAAGTTGATATGCTAAACAATTCATAGAAAATCTCAACCAAGACAGTCATGTAACTCAAGTTGCTACCCTTTGACTACAGACTGTGGTCGCAATTGCTTAACTTTAACTTTCCAGACAATATCTCGACATTGCCTTTCGAGTCAGCGAAAACTGTTATTCTACTTTAGCTTTTGTGTATTCCTGGCTTTGCTGGAGTACTATATACAGTTTTCAAACGGTTATGCAAAAATTCTGTGGTGACGGATAGAATACATAAGGTCACCAACCCACACAACCATGAGGGAACGCAAGAGGCAGATTACCTAGCCACAAGAGAAGGGCAACTTGATGCAAACCCTTTTTTTTTCGCCCGGGGTAAAATCCCTTATGGACTATCCCCGTCGGCCACGGGGATGGCCGAGGGGGGGCGTGTGGGACTCTCCCCCAGAGTGGGGGCCTACCCACTAAACATCCCCGGGGTGCTCCAACTCGCGTCCTGTTGCGGCATTGTGGGATCTGTACACAGTACCACGCCGCCGCCGACAAGGAGGCCCTCCTCCTCTCCTCCTGCTCCTAGCAGCACTCGCCGTCCTGCCGTGAGCACCCGAACAGGAAGTCGCATCTCCTCAGATCCCACGTGGGGCGAGGGCATCCCCGTGCCCTGCCCCGGGAACTTGATGCAAACCCTGTGCCAACCCGTCTCACCAGCGTGGCACTGTAGGCTGATTTCCATTCATGAATTTGAAGAAGGCCCGACGACGACGATGCAAAAATTATAAGGCAAATAACTTAAAATTATCAAGTCTCACTTAATTTCGATATAAAGCCGTGAAGGGTATTGAAAAACCCTTATTTTTTTTTTTTTTTTTATTGCCAATTGTCCGGCGGTTGACCTCTATCTCACCTGATGGTAAGTGACGATGAGGCCGACGGTGTAACCCGCTGGGACAGTAAGAGCCTATTCACTCTAGACTTGAAGGCATCCAAGTCTTGGAACTTGGAAATACAGATGTAGGAAGCGAATTCCACTCCTTAGCAGTCCGCATCAAGAAAGAGGAAGCGAAACGCTTTGGTGCGAATAAGTGGAATTTCAACTGCATAAGGATGAAGTCGCTCCCCACGCCTGGATGTCCGATGATGGAAAGGGGATGGTGGAATTAAATATATATAGTTAGTTCACTGTCTAATACCTGACAATACCTACAAGCATGGGCGGCATTCCCAGCTGTTGACCTTTATGATGCTCTTCTTCCAATCAATTCACCCACGCTAGGTTATTGGTAGTGTTTGCCACTCCAGAGCTTTGTTTTGCCGACAACTGCTCGTTTTTTGGTCAATTGTAGGTAATTCACTAAAGGAATTCTTTAACTAATTATTTTTTTTCTTAGATATTACTGTTCATTAGTTTCAGTAGCGCTGAGCAAAACTATTGCCAATCGAATGATATCCCAATACGTATATCATTCGATTGGAAATGGGGTTCGATTCCCGCACGGAAGAAATATTTGTACGACCTACAAGTATTTGTTCCGGGTCTGGGTGTTTTCTATCTCTAATAAGTATGTATTATAAAAAAATATATACATAAAGAAGTAGTTTATCATCCATCTCGTTACTCGTTACTCGACGAGATGGCGTTGTGTGAAATGTCTAAGGATATTTATTTATTTATTATATTATAGAAGAACGTAAACCATTTGCTGAAAATCATTTGCTGTTTCATTAGTCTAAGAAGCTATTCGGAATAATTTAGCGTTTTACGTCGTTGTTCGTTGTTACAGCCCATAAACTACCCACTACTGGGTCGGGCCTCCTCCAAATTTGGAGGAGGGAGGGAAATTAGCCTACTGTGCCACGCTGGCAAGACGAGTTGGCACAGGTTTTGTATCAAGTTTTCCTTCTCTTGGGGCTGGGTGATCCACCTCTTGCGTTCTTTTAGTCGCCTCTTACGACACCCTAAAGACGTTATGGGTTGGCGATATTGTGTATTCTAAAACCGTGACCACATAGACCTAGCGTATTGTACAGATAATGTCAAATATCTAAATACGAACGTGTTGAACCAATTTTCTAGTTTGCAACTCGAGTGAAAACTTCCACCAGATTCCACACGTCGGCACATTTTGTTCGTTATTTCTAAAATTGAAGCAAACTAAATTCACCCTTATTTGTAACAGCTTTAGGCATTAATTTCAGTTCTCCATGTAAACTACAACTTGACGAGTACTATGACGAAGCAAAGTTCGTTTTACATTGAATTTGAAGATTGAATATTACGGTGTTCGTAATAAACTGGCTTGTGAAACAAACTAAATGCCCTCATTGGGTCGTTAATATATTTAAAAAGTCTTAATAAGTGTCTGGTCCAAAGTTTTGATGTAACTTTTTGCCTGGAACTGAACTTTTTAAAAGTAACACAACGTTCCCAGTTTCGATATGCTAAAATATGTATTACTTTCGTTAAAAGTTTCCGAATGACTGATATCATATTCATAATAGGAATATTCATAATTAAAAATAGCTATGAAGTAATTTGTACAGATTATTGGACAGATATTTCCGTCTCAGAACAATATCTAAATGCCACAATCACTATCACTATCACTACATAGTATAAAACAAAGTCGCTGTCGTCTGTCCGTCCCTATGTATGCTTAAATCTTTAAAACTACGCAACGGATTTTGATGTGGTTTTTTTTAATAGATAGAGTGTTTCAAGAGGAAGGTTTATATGTATAGTACATGCATAATTGCACCCGGGCGAAGCCGCTAGTTTAAAATAAAGGTCAGTAGGAAGGGCATTTATTTTATATTTTATTTTATCTGCTTTTGAGACACCTTCAACTTTAGTTTCATGGGTCATCTGTGTGGTGACAGATTTAGAATATATAGTGTCACCACCCTGTTCCATCCTGAGGGTGTCGTAAGAGCCGACAAAAGGTAATGACAAGGCCTATATTTTAGCTACAAGAGAAGGAATACTTGACACGAATCCCTATGCCAACACGTCTGGCTGGCGTAGCACAGGCGAGACGGGTTGGCACAGGTTTTGTATCAAGTTCTTACGACTTACGACACCCTCAGAAGGGTATGCGTTGGTGCCACTTCGATTGAAAAACCGTTACCACAATAACATAAAATTTCGCATAGCCGTCTCATTCATTAGTAAAACCTCATCTATATTAGCGTGATGGTTCACGCATTAACCGAAATATCGATTCGCTCTTCAGTATCTGTGGTCATGTTTAGTTCGAAATAGGTAATTTAGGAGATAGATTGCGGTTCCCGTGTACATAGACGTGGTAATTCCAGTAAATTGATATTGAAACCAGGAATGTATTATTGTCATGGCTGATCGTGAAATCTGCAATCGGAGTCGGGCCTCCTCCAAATTCATGGAGGGAAATTAGTCTTCTGTTCCACGCTGGCAAGACGGGTTGGTACAGGGTTTGTATCAAGTGGTTCTGCATCAGATCCCACAATGCCGCAACAGGACGCGACTTGGAGCACCCCGGGGAGGTTTAGTGGGTAGGCCCCCACTATGGGGGAGAGTCCCACACTCCCCTCGCTGGCCATCCCCGTGGCCGGCGAGGAAGTCCATAAAGGATTTTAACCCGGGTGAAAAAAAAAGGGCTTGTATCAAGTTTTCCTTCTCTTGCGGTTAGATGATTTGCCTCTTGCGTTCCCTTAGTCGCATCGTGTGACACTCTCGGGATGGTATGGGTATTATCAGACAATCAAATGAAAATAAATTGATTACTATGAAATAATGATAACTGACCTACTCGTCTGACGTAATCGTTAAACTAAAACGCACTTCAAACCCATCACCGTGCACCCTTTCGTACCCGAAGTTTTGACAATGATTAATTAAAAAACTGCTTTATTAACTACGTAATAAATATTAACTTCGATCAACTTCGCGGCTACCCCGGAAGTTACTAACAAGGCTTGTTTGCGGTGTTGAATAAAGAAATTTATCACTTTAATATACAGGGTGTAATAAGATCCTAACGCGAATTAAGTTATTTTTATAATAAGGGACTCCCCGTTAGTTAATAGGATACACAAATAACTGATGCTGACTTCTTCTACTACTAATCAGCCCATAAATGACCCACTGCTGAGTCGGGCCTCCTCCCATCACAGGGAGGGTAATTAAATAAATAAATAATAAATAAATATCCTTGGACATTTCACACAACGCCATCTCGTCCCAAGCTAAGCAACTTAATGCTTGTGTTATGGTAACGAGATGCATCATAAACTACTACTCTTTTAAATTCAGCCACCCAGTACGCAACCGTAGAATAGGGTACAGCATCACCCCCTAATGTCTGCTGAATGTCCAAAAAAATTTCCTTCGTAGACATTTTTTTCAAACTGAGATATTTTATCACCGCACGTAACTCACTTTTATCCATAATTTTGACTTTTTAGCAACTCGTTGCACAAAAAAATTTATTACATGCGAACGAACTGACAAAAACAAGTGACAGTCTGCATAAATATAGTGTGATAGACACTCTTTAATTTGAATATCGAACTTGATCCAAAAAGGTTTCATATATATGCACTTCTAAGAACTTTTTGATTCACCCTGGTACATTTTTTTTGTAAATACATACATATTATAGATAGAAAGGACACCCAGACTCCGAGCCAGTGCCTCTGGTTTAGACAAAGACACTTGCCCTACCCCGGAATCGAACCCGGGAGCCGTTGATCCAAAGGCGGCACATCTAACCACTAGACCAACGAGGCAGTCTACTAGCTGACTACTACTGTAGAGTAGCTGACTACTACTGTAAAATGTCCATATATTGTTTAAACTGAGTATACATAATGTCACCAACTCATAAGAGTGTAGCAAGAGGCAGATCACCCAGCCGCAAGGGAAGGAAAACTGGATACAAAACCAGTGCCAACCCGTGCCAATGCTAATTTCCCCCAATGAATTTGGAGGAGGCTCAGTAGTGGCTCAGTCATGAACTGAAACGACGAAACGATGAGGTTATTTTTGGTAAAGTTCACCGTGTATTGCTGCACAATATAGTGTCCCTAATAAGGTGACGGATTTAGAATACACAATGTCACCAACCCATACCGTCTTAAGGGTGTCGTAAGAGGCGACTAAAAGAACGCAAGAGGCAGATCACCTAGCCCCAAGAGAAGGAAAACTTGATACAAACCCTGTGCCAACCCGTCTTGCCAGCGTGGTGCAGTAGGCTAACTAACTCAGCTAACTACTACTCAGCCCACAAATAGCCTACTGTGCCACGCTGGCCCGACGGGTTGGGACAGGGTTTGGTATCAAGTTTTTCTTCTCTTGCTATGTTTTCAGCCTTGTCATTTCCTGCTGTCGGCTTCAGGAGCTAATTAATCTTGCATAATATTACGATATTATTTCCATTTATTGTATTGCATTGCATGCATGAATTGCATGGCTTTGACAGTATTGCATGGTGACGTACACCGTTCTCACCATGCAATGCTTTGTCGAGCCTCCGAACGAGTAGGTCTTAAGATGAACATGGAGAAGAAAAACTTGAACATGACCGATACCCATGTTCAAGCCACTCCTATTGACATCGGAGGCTCTATCTTCGAAGTTTTTGACCATTATATTTACCTGGGATACATTGTCCAGTTAGGTAAGTCCAACTAAGAGACCATGCGAAACATCTTCTCGTCCAAAATACCACAGTGTTTGAAGACAAAAAATTTCAACCAATGTGTGTTGCCATAATATGTCATCATATGGCTCGTCACACACTATGGGCTCCATCAGAAGGCTCAAAGTCACCCAAAGGGCAATGGAGAGGGCTATGCTCGAAGTTTCCCTGCGAGGTCAATTCAGAAATATGGAGATACGCAGGTAAACTAGGGTTACCGACATAGCCCACAGGATTGCCAAACTTAAGTGGCAGTGGGCAGGGCACATAGCGCGTAGGAGCGACGCCCGATGGGGCAGAAAAGTCCTCGAGTGTCGAGCGCGTTCCGGAAAGCGCAGTGCTGGTAGGCCTCCCACGCGGTGGACCGACGACCTGGTTAATATCGCCCGAAAGCGGCAGATGCGGGCGGCTCAGGACCAGCCTTCGTGGAAATCTTTGGGGGAGGCCTATGTCTAGCAGTGGACGTCTTTTGACTGAAATGACGATGATGATGATACACCGTTAGCTTTTTACATAGCCGGATTCGGTAACTGACTAAGATTCATATTTTGATTTAAATCCAAACCCAATTTCCCGTGACCAGAACTACTGCAATATATCTTATAAACGTATTTAATAATCACGAAAACCTAAGACACCATTAAAGTCCAATGGCTTGAATGAGGTGCAGATCCACGCACACTTAAACATCTCATCTTGTACGTAGTACAAACTGTCACAAATTTATTCGGAGACCCATGTTGAATGACACCGGGCAACATTTGTTAATACCAGCTGCCCGGCGTCACACTACCGACTTTGTATATCAACTGCTACAATTATTTAAATGACAGCTGAAACGTTAAAACGAGCAGTTTTCAATTTAATGTAAAGGTCTTTTATCCAACAACCGGCTAAGACAGACATTGGTTAAGTCAGACGTTGCTTATCCTGTAGTTTCATTCCACCCACCACAAAAATATAGATCATGTATATAAATAGCATGAAAGCGAATTAACTGGTGTCAGTCGCTGTTAAATTTATTGTCGGCGATGCACTGCAGATTGCAATCAATTTACACGCAAAACTCAATCCAATTACCAGTAGTTATAATTGCCGTCGATTGGCAACGTTTTTTACTTAGCCTTTACGTAAAAAGACTAACTATTTCTACTACTACTATTCGTCGTCGTAGTTTCAGCCTATAAATGACCCACTACTGAGTCAGCCTCCTCCAAATACAAGTTTTCCTTCTCTTTCGGCTAGGTGATCTGCGTTCTTTAAGACGAATAGTAGTAGTAGAAATAGTTAGACCTTGCGATATTTAAGTCGCCTCTTATGACACCCTCAAGACGGTAGGGGTTGGTGACCCTGGTATTCTAAATCCGTCTACTACTACTAATACTCAGCCCATAAATTACCCACATTTGAGACGGGCCTCGTCTCATTACATGAATGGTAATCCTACTGTGCCACGCTGGCCAGATGGTGTGGCAACGGGGTTTCGGTTAAAGTTTAGAGAAAGAAATGGAATTCTTGTAGCTAGTTTTTCGGCCTTGTCATTTTCTTTTGTCCGCTCTTACGAGACCTTCAGGATGGAATGGGATGGTAAACTCCATAAAAGACCCGATGCAGAGTAAGAACACCTCCTATTAAATGGAAGAAAACACAGAGCTTCGTATAAAAATTTCCTTCTTCTGCGACAACTTTTTTTTTTTATTCTTGATAGGCTTACGCTTGATCGCCAGTTCACCTGATGTTAATTTAACTTTTCTTCATTTTCCTTCAGTATGCTCTTACCACACCCTCAGGATGGAATGTAGTGGCGACACTACGGATTTGAATTCTATCATCACAAGAATGTTATTAGCATATAAATATTATATGTCCCGCAATAGTTCAGCTCCAATTGTTTACTGGAATGTATGCATGAAATATTCCAAAATTTATGGTGTCCCCTAAATTATCTAGCACATTTGTCGCCCGATGAAAATATGTAGCAGCCGTGAATTTTCTCACGTTCACGCTACCTTCATGAATACAGAATGGGATAAAAACCGGTTTATTCTAACTACGTATTATTCCATGTTTAATGTCAATGACACTTTGTGTCATTTGTAGGTCAATTGCCTTCACTATTATGAACAATCATTTATTATTTTTTGTACCCCCAGGGTGTTACTTAAGCCCATTGCTGAGTCAGGCCGTCACATGGAGAGTAATTAGCCTACTGTGCCACGCTGGCCAGACGGGTTGGCACGTCAAGTGTTTATTCTCTTGCAGCTAGGTTATCAGCCGTCATTAAATTAAACAAATCTCAAGCACAACATTCATCTGCAAAACCTCGGGACACCGTGAGCTATTTTTGCGTGCACAGTTATCAATATAACAAAATTATAGGCGGTAGGTTTTAACTGTTTCTGTGTACTTTTGAAGACAAATGTCATCTAGTCTCTCCCGCGACCACGACTGCTGCAAAGCATTCGAAACGTCGGGAATTAAATAATGTAATATACACGATTTAAATCCGTCAAAAGTGGCTAATTTCAATATGTAACAATCGCAAAAAACCTGAGAAATTATTAACATTAGATTATTTTATTATTCTTGAGTCATATAAGATATGCAAAGCGAAGAGAAAATTTTAAAGCCCACACGGCGGAAGCCACGCGCACAAGGTATGCGTATTCCTTGATCATCATTTCACGCTACTGAGTCCCTCCTCCATTATAATGTAGGGAAATTAGCCTACTGTGCCGCGCTGGCACCACGCTGGCTGCCGGTTGGCACAAGGTTTCTATCAAGTTCCCTTCTCTTGTCGCCTAGCTTGCGTTCTTTTAGTCGCTTCTTACTATACCCTTAGGACTATAGCCGGTTTAATTACCAAATGTAACCTTTTCAGAACCAAGCTATAGTTTCATACACCCATTTCTTTACCAATCAAGAGTAATTCTATTATGTGCAAGCAAACTGCCAATATATTTTCCGCACGACTCTTAAAACCGCCACAAACTGGTTCCCCGCATTGCTCCATTACAATATTTTCACATCGAAATAGTGTCCTCAACCCGACCTTAGCCGAATGGAGACTGCCATAGTTGTACTTATCTGATACGGGACAAAGTTCAATCTTCTTGAACCACATCTTATTATCTACTACTGCCCATAGATGACCCACTGCTGAGTCAGGCCTCCTCCAGTTACATGAAGGGTAAATTAGCCTAATGTGCCACGCTGGCCAGACGGGTTGGCACAGGGATGCGTATCAAGTTTTCTTTCTTTTGCGGCTAAGTTATCGGCCACGTCATTCCCTTTTGTCGGCTTTCACGACACCCTCAGGATGATATGGGGTGGTGACACTTGCAATCCAAATCCGTCACCACACGGAACATATTAGTTCACCTTACGAAGATTACGAGAACAATTACGAAAATATCTTTGGATAAATAAATAAATATCCTTGGAAATTTCACACAACGCCATCTCGTCCCAAGTTAAGCAACTTAATGCTTGTGTTATGGTAACGAGATGGATGATAAACTACTTATATACATTTTTTTTTGTAAATACATACTTATAATAGATAGAAATGACACCCAGACTCCGAGCCAGTGCCTCTGGTTTAGACAAAGACACTTGCCCGACCCCGGAATCGAACCCGGGACCCGTTGATCCAAAGGCGGCACATCTAACCACTAGACCAACGAGGCAGTCAATATACGTGAACATCGCACAGATTCTCAGACTTACTCTCCCAGACATTCAACATTAAATATTTTATTACACAATAATACGAAATGTATGACATACATAACACAAATAGCTTTGACATCATTTTACGCTAATACAACTTGATATTGAAGAGCCATAGAAGTATTAACCTTAGAAACTCAATTAATCTATCTAGGTATAAGCATTTTATGTAAGGCTTTCTTGAAAACATTCCTTTTTTACGTTGGGTTATATTATTTGAACGACCATGTTTCAGTGATCGTTCACAATTTTGCTTATTAGGCGGCCGAGAGTCACTCAACGAGTAATGGAGAGAGCGTTTGCTCGGAGTTACTCAGAGAAACAGCTCGAATGCATAGTTGAAGTGGCAATGGGTAGGCCACGTAGCGCGAAGAAAGAATTGCCAAAAGTTCTGAAGTGGCGTATGGCAAAATGAACCCCCAACTAGGCGAAGGAAGAACTTTTAAGGGCCACTGAGACTGTAATTTGTGGCTTTGGCTAATCATTGTTTTATTTATACAGGGTTGATACGACATAGGGGCATTTTTTTTAAATGCCTATACTAGGTATCATTTTCAGGCTCCGTACCAAAAATCAATTAAATTGGAGCAATAGTTTAGCCGCAAATGATTTTTTAAAAGTTTTGCCTCATTTGAACATGATGTATCTTTCCTAACAGATGTTTATGCCTAACGCATCGTTTATTAACCTTAGGGGCTGTCCATTAATCATGTGATGTTTTTTTTAACATTTTTAACCCCTCCCTCTCCCTTGGTGATACCTGGTGAGGTTTAAGACTACCCCTCCACCACCCATGAAAAATTCGTGAAATTCGTTATTTGGTTCAAGGTTCAATTATTTGGCGTTAGCAACGTTAGCGGGATCCGCTAGTAGATATTAGAATACCCTAAACTAGATAAAAAAAAAACAATATTTTAGGAAAATTTATGTTCCTCTCCAAGCAAAGTTAACTTAATGGTAAATTTTAACAATTTAAGGGTTGTTCGAAAGTGAACTAGAGGACAACAGTGTGATCTGTTTCTCCTAAGGTAGCCCCTGCAGTCAAGTCGTCATTTTAGTTTTAAAATCATAGCTAGTCAACATAATATACATTTCGAGGCAATTAGTTGTACTAAAAATGCGGCAAATGTGCGTTCAGCAACTGTCGTACAGAAAGGTTGCCAGTAGCACTCCTCTGCAGATATTTTTCATATGAACATCGTTATTTAGGAAAAGCGTGGAATGGTCCGTAAAATAATTAATTTTATAGAAGTAAGGACTTTTCCCTTAAAATGATATGACTTTATATCTTTATAGAATCGTAAAATAAGCATTTGATCATGTGATGATATTCAGCAAGTGCATGAGACCAGGTATCTGAACGAAAAAATAATATCTTGCCTTCAAATTTATTTTAGTTAGTACCCTTAGTCCTAGATAAATATACATCCTCCCAGACATGTGGGACTCGGAAACGCAAGAATATATTAGGTGCGTCTTTTTGTCACCCGATCTACCTGGTAAATCCACGGATTCATGGGTCTCAGAAAGCGGAAAGCAATAGCTCCATGTTATGTAGCTTTCCAATTCGGAATCAAGTGATTGTCGAACCTTTGTCACCGGAATAACTAAAAAGTAGCAATATTGGTGCGCTTTCGTGTGAGTAAAACCAAATATTCTTAATATAATCTCACACACCAAAAATTTTCTCGCTAGTTTGATAAAAAATGCTTCATAATCGGCATATTCGTTTAGGATGAATGACATACACTCCAAACTTACTTTTGGCTGGTTATAAATATTTATACAAAACAATTATACAAGGTTTACTCTACGGTTTGATCAATCATAAGAAACGTCTTCTCCCAAAACAACTTTAGTTAATTGTACTAGTCGATTCTTAGAGAATTGTAGTCTGATACCCTTGATATGGAAAAAAATTATCGTATTTCTCTTAATAAAGGCAGTAAAAATGAGGTGCCGAAGAAAAGCAATTTAGAAGAATGAATCGGGTTCACAGAAAATTCTATTAATTTCTTTTTGCTCGTTCGGTATCTGAAATGATGGAGTAAGAAATTAAAAGTACAGTGTTGAAGTATCATTTTATTTTATTTTTTGGTTTCGCTGCGGATATGATTATGTGGGATTCTGGAACACACGAATACCCACTAAAACTCCAGTGGTATACCCTCAAACGTCACCACAGGGTTGTGAATATTCCAGCATCCCGAATACCAAGGACGCCTCCAGTAAATGAGGCTTGTGTCGGCGGTAGGTCCTCCGACCCACCATCCTCCAAGGAGGCCGGTGTAAAAGACCACCCACCGCACTAATTTGACCGTGGAACCTGGTAGCTACATAATTCACAAACACACCCAAACCCAGAGCAAGTATCTCTGACTTACACAAAGATGCTTGTCCAACCCCGGGATCGAAATAAGCACCCTAGATTCGAAGGCAGTATGATTGCGCCGTCTTCTTCTCGATTCTTCGGAAGGGACTTAGAAGTGAAACTCCTTGAATACTGCTATTTTAAACCTTTAAACTATTTTGAAACGTTTACTTTGAAACTGAGTGACAGGATAAGAAATAGTGAGATAAGGAAGCGTTGTGGTCTGAAAGAAGATGTAGTGACAAAAATTGAGAAAGGTATGCTGAGATGGTTTGCCCAAGTCGAGAGAATTAATGAAGAACGATTGACGAAAAAAGTGTATAAGGCGAGTGTGAATGAAAGTGTTGGAAGGGGAAGACCTAGGCGGACGTTTCAAGACCAAATTAGGGATGTCTTGAATAAAGGCCAGGTCAAGAGTACCCTAAACCGAAGAGCATGTATGAAGGGAATAATGAAACTGGACGAAGCGAAACAAGTATGTGAGGATCGTAGCAAGTGGAAAGAAGTGGTCTCTGCCTACCCCTACGGGAAAGAGGCGTGATTATATGTATGTGTCGCAGATACCCTCACAGGATCATGGATGGGTGGCCGAGATGTGAAGCATCCGGTTTTCATCATGATCCGACATAGTTTAAGATGGATGTGGGCACTGACTTGGGTACTTGAACGAAAGATAATTTAAATCAAAGTAACTTTATTTTCTTTTACTAACGACTTCCAACATTATGGAAACAAACACGTGCGTCGACACCGAGCGTAATGCAAGACCGTCCGACGTAGACAGCGCACCACAATAAAGACAGTACTGATTGTCTGAGGCAGTGGTCCGTACCCGCGACGTCTCAGATATTAATGCTTCTCGATTCAACAGCGCAGCTCCTTATAAAGACTATCGCTGTCAATGGTGCATCCGGTTCACGTTCTACTAGCGCCATCTAGCCGCAGTCTCGCTACATCCGCTCTATCGACGATCGTGTCCAAGCGGAAGGTACTGCGCCACTTGCGTTTCCGGTAACAATTTATTGGTTCACTATAATAATCCTTAGATGGCGCTGTCTCTCGCGCCATAACTTCATCAATCCACGACATATGTATAATATATAATAATGTTAATAGTACGGAGATCAACTACGCAATGGTTGATAATCCGATCAGGCGTTGCATACGGCCTGAACACAGTACATCCAACTAGTCCGTGTGGTGACGGAATTAAGGATACATAGCGTCACCACCTCATTTTATCCTGAGTGTGTCGTAAGAGTCAACTGACGGAAATGACAAGGCCAGTGTCGTAAGAGCGGTTAAAAGTAAAATACAAGCGAAAAACCTAGCCACGAGAGAAAGAAAACTTGATATAAAACCCTGTGCCAATCTTTTTTTTTCAGCGTGACGCTGTAGGCTTATTACCCTCCATCTAACTGGAGGTCATCTATAGGCTGAGCAGTACATTCAACGAGAAAAAGAAGACGTCTAATTTCCTTTCATCGAACTGGAGGAGGCTCGGCTCAGTATTGGGTATTTTATGAGAAACTGCAATAATTAGACGAAGTGACACATTTCGAAGGATATATCGTCACACCACAAACGAGGTCGTATATCGTAAATTTTATACAATGTAAAAAGAACTGCCATTTTATGACAATATAATGCACTTTACTATGTTATGGCCACGGAAAAGAGTGTTATTTATTACGTGTTCTAATAACTTATATTTTAAGCGACATTGCTATGTGGAGTGGAGATTTGACTGCCTCTCGTTGTGTTTAAAACTAGTGGAGTTATGTCTTAATTAGGGAACAAAAGGTTACCAATTGAAAAAAGTTAAGCTTTTCTTTTCACAAAGAGGTTTCCTTTCCGCTGTGCATTTTAATAGCTATAATAAAAGTGGGATACAAGTTTACTCTTTCAAAATGAAATTAACTTCGTTATAACTTCAGCACTATGGTCAGGCAACGCTGGATTTCGAGATGGAAGAAACAATACAACTTGAAACATAACAATGCCATTGGAATTTCTTTTAGTTAAATATCAGTGTATTTCCAAATAAAAGTAACAATATATAATTATATAAAAAAAAATTATTTCTCTCAACAAAGTGTTTGTACTCTTTACTATAATATAATTTATGCAGGAAAAAAAATAAATCTAATATAACATTAAATTCTAAATATTCAGTATATATTGCATACAGGATTTAGTCAAATACTAACTACTAAATTCGGAATTATTCGGGATTTTTGCTAACTTAATACAGTTTTTAATGAACTCTTTTTACAATTATTTTCAATGGCTTATTCCCATACATCCACAAACTATTGTTCTCGAAAAAAAAAACTTTCATACATTAGTTCCCGCTACCTCCACGAGAATTAAAATTAAAATATAAAATATTATTTTCTTTCCCACGACATCCATGCACAAGTTTTTAAGTACGGTCAGGAAGAAAATCGGAGAGAAAAAAAATTAAGAACCACTTACATGTATTTAATGAAATAAAATGCGTATATATATATTATGTAAATAAATTATTAATCAAAGCATTTCTTAGAAGTTTCAGACTTCAATCACAGTCCAGCCAATCACAGATAATCAACTATAAATAATATTAAATAGCGACAGTAAATACTACTATTATATATTATAAAATAGTGTGATTTTATAATATATAATAGTAATAATATATAATGTTATTATCACTACATAGTATAAAACAAAGTCGCTGTCGTCTGTCCGTCCCTATATTATATCTTTAAAACTAGGCAACGGATTTTGAAGCGGTTTTTTTAATAGATAGAGTAATTCAAGAGGAAGGTTTATATGTATAACTAGTGGCCCACCCCGGCTTCGCCCGTGCAAAGCGGGGGTGGGTTATACTTAAAAACCATCCCCTTGAATCACTCTATCTATTAAAAAAAACCGCTTCGAAATCCGTTGCGTAGTTTTAAAGATTTAAGCATACATAGGGACGGACAGACGACAGCGACTTTGTTTTATACTATGTAAAGAAGATACATGCGTAATTGCACCCGTGCGGAGCCGGGGCGGGTCGCTAGTTTAACATAATCAAAACAGTTTTTAAATTATTATCAGTCATCAACCTAATAAAAAAAATATATTGAAAAATCTCAGTTTAACTCTTACAAATATAAGATTTAATAAATCAGTGTAAATAGTTATAATAATATAAATAGGATATGCTTAACTATGATTTGCGTTATAAGTAGTGACGATATGCAATTTTAGTGCTACAATATAATCCAACTCCGATTTTAATCACAGTCCAGATAATCACTTGTATTTTTGTTTCGAAACTGTTCGCTCTCACAATCAAGGGTTGAGCGCTAACGAATTGTGCGTGTTGTCGCATGAATTAAACAACTTTATAAAGCTATTTTCATTAAACAAGAGCTTTTATTTTATACGACTATTTTTAATACAGTTGCGAAAAAATGAAGCAATTTAATAAAATATTATAAGCACAATAAACTCAACTAACTAATCATTTCTGAAAAATGGCGCCGACCGTAGAATATAAGCAGGTTTTTTTTTTCTTCACCCATTCTGGTAGGCAAAAGGAAAATAAAAAAATTCTACTAATTTTTTTATTGATATGAAATGAAATTTAATTAGATGAAATAAAACACATTCAATCAAATAATTAAATCTGATATTGAAACAAATTAGTACGTAGTTTCTTTTTAGAAATATGCGTATTTGCATGAATCATAAAAACTTCTATGATTTTTTTTAGTAAAAACTTCATGGTTGGTTTTTCCTTATAATAGACATTATTTTGACAGTTGGGAAAGAAAATGCACTAGTGCGGGAATGGTAAAGAAAAAGCACGCGTGTGTAATAGCCCACTTCCCGAACGCTATACGTCCCTGTAATATGCCACTTTTTGAGCAACTGTATTAAAAAACCTTTTACATGTTGACGGTACTTTAAATTTCATGGATGTCCTGAGAATTAAATGTGTACACAAATAAAAGTCGTGGAGGTGGTGGTAATAAAATTATGGATGTATGGGAACAACCCTTTTCAATTCACTTTCTAATATAAAATAATTATTTCTTTAGAGTCTCCCTTATGTTCGGATCTCCGTTAAAAAGAGCAGGGATAATATTTATTGTCTCAATGACAATAATGGTCTAACTGATTGAAGATAATAGGAAAGAAAAGAAAAAATCGGTTAACAAACTATGCGATAAATAACTACAAAAAAAGAAAAACTGTTAAAACTGATTCAGTGCACACGACAAACTAGTTATTTTTCTTATAAAGCCCATTTAACAGGTTCCCAATTTCTCCCTCCGATTGCTTCCATTATTTCCCCCATTAAAAACCCATTTATCGACGAAAGAAAATCCCCAAAAGTTTTGAAAGGTCAAGACAGACGTATTTATAGTCTTTCGCGCCTCTCGTATTTTCTACTTAATTGACACTTACTTAGATTAATGCCCGCGAATGGGAGCGTCAAAGAATCGAATGGAATGCGGTGCAGAACTGACAAGTTTTAATAACAATTTAAACGTAGCATGCATCAGAGTATATAATTGATATCACAAATTCGGTGCAACAAAGGAACAAAAAATAACCAAAACCGCTCAAAAGGATATTTCGATGTAGTTAATTTGTGTATGGCAACATGGATGGGCACCGAATTAGTTTTCCTTCTCATAAGGCTAGATTATCTGTTTCTTGCGATCTTTAAGTTGCGTTGACATGAGTCCTTTTTTATTTTGATTAAAGAGGTTAAACACTTGAATGCATTTAACCCTAGTCTTGCGTGATGGAAAGCAACGCCAGGGTCTAAGATGGAGCAGGCAATTCATGGTAATGCCCTATCGGGCACTGACTCTCGCATACACTCGACGAAACACACTAAAACTGCTTGGCGCCGGGCTCGGATTTGGTAGCTATCCGGGCGATCCATTAGATCCTACCACCTAGCGTGCTGGGTTTTGTTGACTTTTACAACACGCGTTATTTTCCAGCGTGCGGTGGGGAAGTTTTATATTCTGCCCCGTACCCACATGGGGAAATCAGTATTAATATCAAGAAGTTTCTGAACAGTACCCTCTATCAAGTTGTAATCTTTGAATTTAAAATATAGCCAGTACAGATAATTGAGGCAACGTTGCGACAGTGATAAATCTGTCTTTAATAAGTGCTTACACGCACAACATTTAGTCTCAAGAACTTCACTCTTGTTACCGAATAGATATATTGTGACGACACTAATTTATTTGGTACATCCTTTAACGATGTGGCTTGGCAATCAGCGGTAGAAAATTAGCATGCTTTATCAGTCGGAGAATATTTCTACCTATCAATCTATTAACCACAGAGGTCCACAGCTGCTATGTGCAGCTGGCCTCCCCCTTAAATTAAATAAATATCCTTGGACATTTCACACAACGCCATCTCGTCCCAAGCTAAGCAACTTAATGCTTGTGTTATGGTAACGAGATGGATGATAAACTACTTATATACATTTTTTTTGTAAATACATACATATTATAGATAGAAAACACCCAGACCCGGAACAAATACTTGTAGGTCGTACAAATATTTCTTCCGTGCAGGGATCGAACCCGCGACATGCTGCGCAGCAGTCGATCGCTCAACCACTGCGCCAACCGTGTATCCACAAAGCACAATCTCGTGCAGACCGCATCCACCGACTCCCAGCGACCTTCACAAGGTCGTCCATCCACCTAGTCGGGGGTCTTCCCACACTTCTCTTTCCATTCGTGGACGCCACTCTAAGACGTTTATGCCCCAACGGGCATCCGTTCTTCGGGCTACGTCGCATGCCCATTGCCACTTCAACTGTGCAATCCTGCTAGGTATGTCGGTCACTTTCGCACTCCGAGCATAGCTCTCTCCATGGCACGTCGAGTGACTCTCAGCCGCTTAAGCCCATTAAAAAAATATTAGGGAAATTATTTGGAAAGACCGAATGCAGAAGTTACTCAGTCATACATTTTGACCTAGTATTTATACCTAGTATTTTATACAGGCTTTTTAACAAAAAGGGCGCGGGGGCTCAAAGTATTTTAATTACGAAAACAGAAGCATCAATTCAGATCATAAATGAATATGACCTAGTTTCATTTTGTTAAAACTACATCACTACATAGTATAAAACAAAGTTTCTGTCGTCTGTCCGTCCCTATGTATGCTTAAATCTTTAAAACTACGCAACGGATTTTGAAGCGGTTTATTTTAACAGATAAAGTGATTCAAAAGGAAGGTTTATATGTATAATACATGCATAATTGCACACGCGCGAAGCCGGGGCGGGTCGCTAGTTAATTAATAAAGCAGCCTTCCGAACCGGTGGTAGTTTCGGCATGAATGTGAGTGAACGCAGGGATTGTGAGCGATCAGGGGAGATGGAGGGATTGTAGGAGAGAGGAGTTGTGTGTGAAAGGTGTGAATGTAGGTATGACGACTGATAAGATGATAATAATATTTACAAATATGACGATTTATAAGAGTTTTGTGATGAAACCTACGTAAATAAAGTTCCTTTTGAGTTTGAGTTTCCTACCCACCTTCCTATATATTGCTTTGGTTAAGCTGGAATTGTCAGAGGCTTCTGTAATAACTCAATGACTCAATTGAATTGTGTTATTCATTGAAAATCCTCAGGTGTACCCCGCCGTTGGTTATGTGGGACTCCAGGGCACGTAACGATGATAAATTGCCCTCCGACCTACCCACTAAAATTGACGGTGATCCTCGACTGACCCAGCCAGCCCCACGGGACTTGCTCTGCAATGGGAGAGCACGCTCCGTGACCCTGGGGGCCAGTTCATTTAATGGTTTTTTAACTTAGAAATCCTCATGGACACCCGATGGCTTATATACCCAGGTGATGTGGGGCTCTTGGGCGCGGAAGGATAGTACCCAATAAAACCAAGGACGTCCTTCGTCTACCCGAAAGAAAAGCCGCGGGTTTCACTCCCCCATTGGGAAACATGCTCCACGTCCCTGATGAGATTGACCCGCCTGTCACGCGTTGATGGAGAGCTCTGGTTGCTCAGTTACCGCTGCAACTGAACAACCAGAGCTCCCCGGCAAAAATGTGAACCATTTAAAACAAAAACATAAATTGTGTGAATACCTTACCTAATGCACAGCTTGAACATACGCGAATATATCCTTTGATGTCATTATAAAGACATCTTACAACCAACCTTATTTAAAATATATATAATAATAATAATAAAATAAATAAGCTTGTAATGGTAAATAAGTCAAATTTATTGCGTATTTTTTATTTAACTAATCATGAGTAAATAAAAGAAATAGTTAATGTTTCTTAACGCTCCGTAATAAATCTCGGAACAATAAAAGCGGCGAAATTACAAAATTCTAGACCGTTCTAAAGCCTGTAATACAAAGAGAATGCTGAACAATACAATTACGACAAAACGTCGTACTATCCAATAGTAATTGCACAGCATAGAGATGATTAATAAATAAAGTCGATGATTTCCATATACTCGTAATACACGATGATTAAAAAAAACGGCTTGGGTCTCCCCCCATTGCATGGAGGGTAATTAACTTAATGTGCCATGCTGGCCAGACTTGTTGGTACAGTGTTTAGTTTCAAGTTTTCCTTCTCTTGGGTTTACATGCTTGTCACTTCCTTTTCTCGACTCTTACGGCACCGAAGAAGGAACGGGGTGTCATTATGTGTTACAAATTCCTCACCAAGAGGACTATAAAAAATTTCGAAACATTTGCTGCTTCGAAAGTCCTAATAAAAAGCAAAAGCATAGTATTTGAACAGAGCGCATTATAATGAGTTAAACAAATTATAAATGTAGACCTAAGTGAAAAAAACCAAAGTTAGTTTTTCCACTTAGGTCTAGATTTTCTGTTGTATTTGTTAATATATATATATATATAGCTAATTGTAGCCAGTAATGTTGTTTTCAGCGTGGCACTGTAGGCTGATTTCCCTTTATAAATTTGGTAGAGGCAAGAGATAGAAGTGGAAAATTCTTGATCAGCCGTTGTGATAATAATATAGCGCATCAATAATTAATAAATAATTTCATATTATTCTGTGTACCACAGGCTTAAGCGCTTCCAAGGAGACGAAAGTTTTCTCATTTTCCTTTAAAAAGATTAACACGTTCGTGGAAACGTGATCGGAATTCAAATTACTTTTAAATTAATATTCATTTGGGTTTTGTTTTTAATACTTCACTGAAATGTTTCAGGCTTACTGTATTAAGCTAGTTTTGAACATCGAATGGTTTTAATACTGGGCTTTGAAAATATATCCAATTTACATTTTAAATGTAGATAATAATTTACACTTGCTTAATAACCTAAAGTTTTTGAGCGTGGTCAGTTTAAGACCTCGATGATGACGAAGTAGTACCACATATTTGTTACAAATTGTATCGTTCGTATCTTAATGAATTATAAAATATGTTGAAAATAGTAATTAATGGACGTCAAAACCAAAAACATGATTTCTAACATTTCGCTCGATCGAAATCGAAATCTTCACTATTTAGCACTTGAATGTTTAAATAATACATACAAAATCTATATATATATATATATATATTTAATATCAAGGAAGGCATTTTTTTAACTAATAAATAATTCCTTAAGAAGAGAAAGGTCTGTAAGTATACGTACCAAAGTTTTTTTAGAAATCAACATGGGTGCCCCCCCCCCCCACACTAGCTTGGGGGCTGGCCGGGTTATGCGACCCTGGAGCGCATAAAGTTGGTAATTTACTTCCTCACCTTCCCACTAAAACCGAAGTTCTTGTATCTTTATTTATTACAATTTTATTGTATATCCTTATTAATGTTATTATCACAATAATATCAAGATAACGGAAATATAATATATCTTATAAACGTATTTAATAATCACGAAAACCTAAGACACCATTAAAGTCCAATGGCTTGAATGAGGTGCAGATCCACGCACACTTAAACATCTCATCTTGTACGTAGTACAAACTGTCACAAATTTATTCGGAGACCCATGTTGAATGACACCGGGCAACATTTGTTAATACCAGCTGCCCGGCGTCACACTACCGACTTTGTATATCAACTGCTACAATTATTTAAATGACAGCTGAAACGTTAAAACGAGCAGTTTTCAATTTAATGTAAAGGTCTTTTATCCAACAACCGGCTAAGACAGACATTGGTTAAGTCAGACGTTGCTTATCCTGTAGTTTCATTCCACCCACCACAAAAATATAGATCATGTACATAAATAGCATGAAAGCGAATTAACTGGTGTCAGTCGCTGTTAAATTTATTGTCGGCGATGCACTGCAGATTGCAATCAATTTACACGCAAAACTCAATCCAATTACCAGTAGTTATAATTGCCGTCGATTGGCAACGTTTTTTACTTAGCCTTTACGTAAAAAGACTAACTATTTCTACTACTACTATTCGTCGTCGTAGTTTCAGCCTATAAATGACCCACTACTGAGTCAGCCTCCTCCAAATACAAGTTTTCCTTCTCTTTCGGCTAGGTGATCTGCGTTCTTTAAGACGAATAGTAGTAGTAGAAATAGTTAGACCTTGCGATATTTAAGTCGCCTCTTATGACACCCTCAAGACGGTAGGGGTTGGTGACCCTGGTATTCTAAATCCGTCTACTACTACTAATACTCAGCCCATAAATTACCCACATTTGAGACGGGCCTCGTCTCATTACATGAATGGTAATCCTACTGTGCCACGCTGGCCAGATGGTGTGGCAACGGGGTTTCGGTTAAAGTTTAGAGAAAGAAATGGAATTCTTGTAGCTAGTTTTTCGGCCTTGTCATTTTCTTTTGTCCGCTCTTACGAGACCTTCAGGATGGAATGGGATGGTAAACTCCATAAAAGACCCGATGCAGAGTAAGAACACCTCCTATTAAATGGAAGAAAACACAGAGCTTCGTATAAAAATTTCCTTCTTCTGCGACAACTTTTTTTTTTTATTCTTGATAGGCTTACGCTTGATCGCCAGTTCACCTGATGTTAATTTAACTTTTCTTCATTTTCCTTCAGTATGCTCTTACCACACCCTCAGGATGGAATGTAGTGGCGACACTACGGATTTGAATTCTATCATCACAAGAATGTTATTAGCATATAAATATTATATGTCCCGCAATAGTTCAGCTCCAATTGTTTACTGGAATGTATGCATGAAATATTCCAAAATTTATGGTGTCCCCTAAATTATCTAGCACATTTGTCGCCCGATGAAAATATGTAGCAGCCGTGAATTTTCTCACGTTCACGCTACCTTCATGAATACAGAATGGGATAAAAACCGGTTTATTCTAACTACGTATTATTCCATGTTTAATGTCAATGACACTTTGTGTCATTTGTAGGACAATTGCCTTCACTATTATGAACAATCTTTTTTTTTTGTATCACCAGCCTATTACTCATAAATTACCGATTGCTGAGTCAGGCCCCTTCTCCCATCAAATGGAGGGTAATTAGCCTACTGTGCCACGCTGCTGGCCAGACGGATTGGCACAGGGTTTAGTATCAAGTTTTTCTTCTCTTGCGCCTAAGTTATATACCGTCATTTCCATTTGTCGGCTCTTACGACACCCTCAGGATGGAATGAGACGGTGACACTATGTATTATAAATCCTACCTGGTGGTAACCAGCTACCGTCTCCAATTGACATTTATAAAACCAGAAAGGAGGGCGTGAGAGTTCTAACCACTAAAAGCCGACGGCGATCCTCTACTAGAAAAAATGACAAGCCCTCTGAGTTTCTTGCCAGTTCTTCTCAGCAGTGGTCGCGTTCCGAACTGGTAGTAAAGTATATTGTTATATGTTGACAATTTATAAGTGTCCATTGTGTCCTATGCAAAATAAATGATTTGACTTTGACTTTACTGTCTGAACCAGGACCACGGGTTTCACACTGAGGGCCTTTTCCCACCTATTTCCTAGGCGTCCCAAGCTACGAGGCGGGTAACTCTGCCGCTAACGGGGGCTGGACTTTCCAGGTCTATCGCCTGTACCATTAGAATGGTTCAAAAACGCACACGAGCGACGCAGCGCAATATCTAATAACACTATAAAGAGGAAAGATATGTAATTGTGTATCTTTGAAATTAGATTTCTTTATTATCCATGCAAAGCGAAGTACAGTCTTAAGCCCACGCGGCCGAAGCCACGAGCTCAAGGTATGCGTATTCCTTGAACATTTTAGCCCATAAATGACCCGCTACTGAGTCCCTCCTCCATTAGAATGTAGGGAAATTAGCCTACTGTGCCGCGCTGGCAAGACGGGTTGGCAAAAGGTTTATTTTAAGTTTCCTTCTCTTGTGGCCTAGCTGCCTCTTGCGTTCTTTTAGTCGCTTCTTTCATACCCTCAGGACTATAGCCGGTTTAACCTTATCATAACCAAGCTATAGTTTCATATACCTTTAGGCGCAAAGGGATGATCATCCAGCCAGACGAGGTGGGATGTCTGGCTAGGGGTCGCAGCGCCTATACCCCCGATAGTTGTAGTCGAGGAATTCTTAATCATGCGAATTGCTGTTGAAATTTCGATATCGCGGTGTAGGACTTTTTGGTAATTCTTAACATTTGTAGGCGATATTTCTTAATGCAATTAGTTCAGATTTTTCAGGAAAACTGTGTAAAGTATGTGGCATGCGGTCGCTACATACCCATTTCTTAACCAATCATAAGAGTAATTCTATTATGTGCAAGCAAACTGCCAATATATTTTCCGCACGACTCTTAAAACCGCCACAAACTGGTTCACCGCATTGCTCCATTACAATATTTTCACATCGAAATACTGTCCTCAACCCGACCTTAGCCGAATGGAGACTGCCATAGTTGTACTTATCTGATTCGGGACAAAGTTCAATCTTCTTAAACCACATCTTATTATCTACTACTACTACTGCCCATAGATGACCCACTGCTGAGTCAGGCCTCCTCCAGTTACATGAAGGGTAAATTAGCCTAATGTGCCACGCTGGCCAGACGGGTTGGCACAGGGATTCGTATCGAGTTTTCTTTATTTTGCGGCTAAGTTATCGCCCACGTCATTTCCTCTTGTCGGCTTTCACGACACCCTCAGGATGATATGGGGTGGTGACACTTGCAATCCAAATCCGTCACCACACGGAACATATTAGTTCACCTTACGAAGATTACGAGAACAATTACGAAAATATACATGAACATCGCACAGATTCTCAGACTTACTCTCCCAGACATTCAACATTAAATATTTTATTACACAGTAATGTTATCTCTCCGAAACTGTTCTCCGCTGCACTGGAAGATGTTTTCAAGGTTCTGGACTGGAAAGGGCTGGGCATTAACGTGAACGGCGAGTACATCACTCACCTTCGATTCGCTGACGACATAGTTGTAATGGCTGAAACCATGGAGGACCTCACTACGATGCTCGATGGCCTCTGTGGAGCCTCCGAACGAGTCGGCCTTAAGATGAACATGGAGAAGACGAAGATCATGTCTAACATCCATGTTCAAGCCACTCCTGTTAACATCGGAGGTTCTACCCTCGAAGTTGTTGACCATTACATTTACCTGGGACACACTGTCCAGTTAGGTAAGTCCAACTTCGAGAAAGAGGTCAATCGTCGGATCCAACTCGGCTGGGCAGCGTTCGGGAAGCTGCGTAAGATCTTCTCGTCCACAATACCGCAGTGTCTGAAGACAAAAGTCTTTAACCAGTGTGTGTTGCCAGTGATGACATATGGAACAGAGACGTGGTCGCTCACTATGGGCTCCATCAGAAGGCTCAAAGTCACCCAAAGGGCAATGGAGAGGGCTATGCTCGGAGTTTCCCTGCGAGATCGAATCAGAAATGAGGAGATACGCAGGAAAACCAGGGTCACCGACATAGCCTACAGGATTGCCAAACTTAAGTGGCAGTGGGCAGGGCAGATTGCCAAACTTAAGTGGCAGTGGGCAGGGCACATGGCTCGCAGGACCGACGCCCGATGGGGCAGAAAAGTCCTCGAGTGGCGACCGCGTTCCGGAAGGCGCAGTGCTGATAGGCCTCCCACACGGTGGACCGACGACCTGGTTAAGGTCGCCGGAAAGCAGTGGATGCGGGCGGCCCAGGACCGGCCTTTGTGGAGATCCTTGGGGGAGGACTATGTCCAGCAGTGGACGTCTTTTGGCTGAAATGATGATGAATGATGAATACGAAATGTATGACATACATAACACAAATAGCTTTGACATCATTTTACGCTAATACAACTTGATATTGAAGAGCCATAGAAGTATTAACCTTAGAAACTCAATTAATCTATCTAGGTATAAGCATTTTATGTAAGGCTTTCTTGAAAACATTCCTTTTTTACGTGGGTTATATTATTTGAACGACCATGTTTCAGTGATCGTTCACAATTTTGCTTATTAGGCGGCCGAGAGTCACTCAACGAGTAATGGAGAGAGCGTTTGCTCGGAGTTACTCAGAGAAACAGCTCGAATGCATAGTTGAAGTGGCAATGGGTAGGCCACGTAGCGCGAAGAAAGAATTGCCAAAAGTTCTGAAGTGGCGTATGGCAAAATGAACCCCCAACTAGGCGAAGGACGAACTTATAAGGGCCACTGAGACTGTAATTTGTGGCTTTGGCTAATCGTTGTTTTATTTATACAGGGTTGATACGACATAGGGGCATTTTTTTAATGCCTATACTAGGTATCATTTTCAGGCTCCTTACCAAAAATCAATTAAACTCGAGCAATAGTTTAGCCGCAAAAGATTTTTTAAATCTTTGCCTCATTTGAACATGATGTATCTTTCCTAACAGATGTTTATGCCTAACGCATCGTTTATTAACCTTAGGGGCTGTCCATTAATCATGTGATGTTTTTTTAACATTTTTAACCCCTCCCTCCCCCTTGGTGATACCTGGTGAGGTTTAAGACTACCCCTCCACCACCCATGAAAAATCACGTGTATATTTTTGTACCGTTTCGAATGCCCCTCTGTCATATCAACTCTGTATATAGGAGCTGTTCTATACATAGATTGACTCATCACGATAACTCTGGAACCATAAGACCTAGAGACTTGAAATTTGATAGGAATATTCTTTTCACCGAGTAGAGCTTTTCAGCTAAGAACGAATTTTATGATATTCCAAAAAAGGGCCCCCCCTTTTTAGGAATATCATAAAACTCGTTATTTGGTTCAAGGTTCAATTATTTGGCGTTAGCAACGTTAGCGGGATCAGCTAGTAGATATTAGAATACCCTAAACTAGATAAAAAAACAATATTTTAGGCAAATTTATGTTCCTCTCCAAGCAAAGTTAACTTATTGGTAAATTTTAACAATTTAAGGGTTGCTCGAAAGTGAACTAGTCGACAACAGTGTGATCTGTTTCTCCTAAGGTAGCCCCTGCAGTCAATTCGTCATTTTAGTTTTAAAATCATAGCTAGTCAACATATAGTTTTCGAGGCAATCAGTTTTACTAAAAATGCGACAAATGTGCGTTCAGCAACTGTCGTACAGAAAGGCTGCCAGTAGCACGCCTCTGCAGATATTTTTCATATGAACATCGTTATTTAGAAAAAGTGTGGAATGGTCCGTAAAATAATCAATTTTATAGAATTAAGGACTTTTCCCTTAAAATGATATGACTTTATATCTTCTTGTATATAAAAATGAATGTCTACCTGTATGTCCTTTATAGAATCGTAAAATAAGCATTTGATCATGTGATGATATTCAGCAAGTGCATGAGACCAGGTATCTGAACGAAAAAATAATATCTTGCCTTCAAATTTATTTTAGTTAGTACCCTTAGTCCTAGATAAATATACATCCTCCCAGACATGTGGGACTCCGAAACGCAAGAATATATTAGGTGCGTCTTTTTGTCACCCGATCTACCTGGTAAATCCACGGATTCATGGGTCTCAGAAAGCGGAAAACAATCGCTCCATGTTATGTAGCTTTCCAATCCGGAATCAAGTGATTGTCGAACCTTTGTCACCGGAATAACTAAAAAGTAGCAATATTGGTGCGCGTTCGTGTGAGTAAAACCAAATATTCTTAATATAATCTCACACACCAAAACTTTTCTCGCTAGTTTGATAAAAAATGCTTCATAATCGGCACATTCGTTTAGGATGAATGACATACACTCCAAACTTACTTTTGGCTGGTTATAAATATTTATACAAAACAATTATACAAGGTTTACTCTACGGTTTGATCAATCATAAGAAACGTCTTCTCCCAAAACAACTTTAGTTAATTGTACTAGTCGATTCTTAGAGAATTGTAGTCTGATACCCTTGATATGGAAAAAAAAACAAAAAAATGATCGTATTTCTCTTAATAAAGGCAGTAAAAATGAGGTGCCGAAGAAAAGCAATTTAGAAGAATGAATCGGTTTCACAGAAAATTCCATTAATTTCTTTTTGCTCGTTCGGTGTCTGAAATGATGGAGTAAGAAATTAAAAGTACAGTGTTGAAGTATCACCTTTATTTTATTTTTTGGTTTCGCTGCGGATATGATTATGTGGGATTCTGGAACACACGAATACCCACTAAAACCCCAGGTGTATACCCTCAAACGTCACCACAGGGTTGTGAATATTCCAGCATCCCGAATACCAAGGACGCCTCCAGTAAATGAGGCTTGTGTCGGCGGTAGGTCCTCCGACCCACCATCCTCCAAGGAGGCGGGTGTAAAAGACCACCCACCGCACTAATTTGATCGTGGAACCTGGTAGCTACATAATTCACAAAGACACCCAACCCCAGAGCAAGTATCTCTGACTTACACAAATATGCTTGTCCAACCCCGGGATCGAAATAAGCACCCTAGATTCGAAGGCAGTATGATTGCGCCGTCTTCTTCTCGATTCTTCGGAAGGGACTTAGAAGTGAAACTCCTTGAATACTGCTATTTTAAACCTTTAAACTATTTTGAAACGTTTACTTTGAAACTGAGTGAAAGGATAAGAAATAGTGAGATAAGGAAGCGTTGTGGTCTGAATGAAGATGTAGTGACAAAAATTGAGAAAGGTATGCTGAGATGGTTTGGCCATGTCTAGAGAATTAATGAAGAACGATTGACGAAAAAAGTGTATAAGGCGAGTGTGAATGGAAGTGTTGGAAGGGGAAGACCTAGGCGGACGTTTCAAGACCAAATCAGGGATGTCTTGAATAAAGGCCAGGTCAAGAGTACCCTAAACCGAAGAGCATGTATGAAGGGAATAATGAAAGTGGACGAAGCGAAACAAGTATGTAAGGATCGTAGCAAGTGGAAAGAAGTGGTCTCTGCCTACCCCTACGGGAAAGAGGCGTGATTATATGTATGTATAATATATAATTACTAGCTGTCCCGGCAAACGTTGTTTTGCCAAATAATTAACCATCCCCCGCGCAACCCCCTTCCCCGCGCAACCCCCACCCCGCGCAACCCCCGCGCAACCCTCTAGGTCTTATGGTTCCAGAGATATCGTGATGACTCAATCTATCTATACAACATCTCCTATCGCAAACGTTGTTTTGCCAAGTAATTAAATAGGGGTTGATCGTAGAGGGGTGAAAATTTAGGGTTGTTTGTATTTTTGTATGCTGAATCTTAAAAAAATAAAAGCAAAATATGTTTTTTTGGTTTTTTTAACCCCCCCCCCCTTAAAATTTAGGGGGATGAAAAATAGATGTTGTCCTATTCTCAGACCTACTCAATATGCTCACAAAATTTCATCAAAATCGGTCAAGCCGTTTCGGAGGAGTATGGCAACGAAAACTGTGACACGAGAATTTTATATATTAGATGTTAATAGTACGGAGATCAACTACGCAATGGTTGATAATCCGATCAGGCGTTGCATACGGCCTGAACACAGTACATCCAACTAGTCCGTGTGGTGACGGAATTAAGGATACATAGTGTCACCACCCCATTTTATCCTGAGTGTGTCGTAAGAGTCAACTGAAGGAAACGACAAGGCCAGTGTCCTAAGAGCGGATAAAAGTAAAATACAAGAGAAAAAACCTAGCCACAAGAGAAAGAAAACTTGATATAAAACCCTGTGCCAATCCTTTTTTTCAGCGTGACGCTGTAGGCTTATTACCCTCCATCTAACTGGAGGTCATCTATAGGCTGAGCAGTACATTCAACGAGAAAAAGAAGACGTCTAATTTCCTTTCATCGAACTGGAGGAGGCTCGTCTCAGTATTGGGTATTTTATGAGAAACTGCAATAATTAGACGAAGTGACACATTTCGAAGAATATATCGTTACACCACAAACGAGGTCGTATATCGTAAATTTTATACAATGTAAAAAGAACTGCCACTTTATGACAATAGAATGCACTTTACTATGTTATGGCCACGGAAAAGAGTGTTATTTATTACGTGTTCTAATAACTTTTATTTTAAGCGACATTGCTATGTGGAGTAGAGATTTGACTGCCTCGTTGGTCTAGGGGTTAGATGTGCCGCCTTTGGATCAACGGATCCCGGGTTTGATTCCGGGGTCGGGCATGTGTCTTTGTCTGAAACAGAGGCACTTGCTCGGAATCTTCGTGAATTACATGTTTGTAAACTGGCTTCTATGCACGTGTATGGTATTTTTAAGAGCGAGATATATAAAACGTCGTTAATCCTAAAATAAAAGTTAATTTCACCATCTAACGTTTAAAACTAGTGGAGTTATGTCTTAATTAGGGAACAAAAGGTTACCAATTGAAAAAAGTTAAGCTTTTCTTTTCACAAAGAGGTTTCCTTTCCGCTGTGCATTTTAATAGCTATAATAAAAGTGGGAAACAAGTTTACTCTTTCAAAATGAAATTAACTTCGTTATAACTTCAGCACTATGGTCAGGCAACGCTGGATTTCGAGATGGAAGAAACAATACAACTTGAAACATAACAATGCCATTGGAATTTCTTTTAGTTAAATATCAGTGTATTTCCAAATAAAAGTAACAATATATAATTATATTATAACAAAATTTTATTTCTCTCAACAAAGTGTTTGTACTCTTTCATCATTTCAGCTAAAACACGTCCACTGCTGGACATAGGCCTCCCCCAAGGATCTCCACAAAGGCCGGTCCTGGGCCACCCGCATCCACTGCTTTCCGGCGACCTTAACCAGGTCGTCGGTCCACCGTGTGGGAGGCCTACCAGCACTGCGCCTTCCGGAACGCGGTCGCCACTCGAGGACTTTCCTGCCCCATCGGGCGTCGGTCCAGCGAGCTATGTGCCCTGCCCACTGTATTATTATTATTACTATAATATAATTTATGCAGGAAAAATAATCTAATATCTAATAAATCTAAATCTAATATAACATTAAATTCTAAATATTCAGTATATATTGCATACAGGATTTAGTCAAATACTAACTAATAATTTCGGAATTATTCGGGATTTTTGCTAATAACAGTCATAATACAGTTTTTAATCAACTCCCTTTACAATTATTTTCAATTCACTTTCTAATATAAAATAATTATTTCTTTAGAGTCTCCCTTATGTTCGGCTCTCCGTTAAAAAGAGCAGGGATAATATTTATTGTCTCAATGACAATAATGGTCTAACTGATTGAAGATAATAGGAAAGAAAAGAAAAAATCGGTTAACAAACTATGCGATAAATAACTACAAAAAAAGAAAAACTGTTAAAACTGATTCAATGCACACGACAAACTAGTTATTTTTCTTATAAAGCCCATTTAACAGGTTCCCAATTTCTCCCTCCGATTGCTTCCATTATTTCCCCCATTAAAAACCCATTTATCGACGAAAGAAAATCCCCAAAAGTTTTGAAAGGTCAAGACAGACGTATTTATAGTCTTTCGCGCCTCTCGTATTTTCTACTTAATTGACACTTACTTAGATTAATGCCCGCGAATGGGAGCGTCAAAGAATAGAAAGGAATGCGGTGCAGAACTGACAAGTTTTAATAACAATTTAAACGTAGCATGCATCAGAGTATATATTTGATATCACAAATTCGGTGCAACAAAGGAACAAAAAATAACCAAAACCGCTAAAAAGGATATTTCGATGTAGTTAATTTGTGTATGGCAACATGGATGGGCACCGAATTAGTTTTCCTTCTCATAAGGCTAGATTATCTGTTTCTTGCGATCTTTAAGTTGCGTTGACATGAGTGCTTTTTTATTTTGATTAAAGAGGTTAAACACTTGAATTCATTTAACCCTAGTCTTGCGTGATGGAAAGCAACGCCAGGGTCTAAGATGGAGCAAGCAATTCATGGTAATGCTCTATCGGGCACTGACTCTCGCATACACTCGACGAAACACAGTAAAACTGCTTGGCGCCGGATGTGAGGGTGGTAGCTATCCGGGTGGACCATTAGATCCTACCACCTAGCGTGCTGGGTTTTGTTGACTTTTACAACACGCGTTATTTTCCAGCGTGCGGTGGGGAAGTTTTGTATTCTGCCCGGTACCCACATGGGGAAATCAGTATTAATATCAAGAAGTTTCTGAACAGTACCCTCTATCAAGTTGTAATCTTTGAATTTAAAATATAGCCAGTACAGATAATTGAGGCAACGTTGCGACAGTGATAAATCTGTCTTTAATAAGTGCTTACACGCACAACATTTAGTCTCAAGAACTTCACTCTTGTTACCGAATAGATATATTGTGACGACACTAATTTATTTGGTACATGCTCCTTTAACGATGTGGCTTGGCAATCAGCGGTAGAAAATTAGCATGTTTTATCAGTCGGAGAATATTTCTATCTATCAATCTATTAACCACAGAGGTCCACTGGTGCACATAGGGCTCCCCCTTAAATTAAATAAATATCCTTGGACATTTCACACAACGCCATCTCGTCCCAAGCTAAGCAACTTAATGCTTGTGTTATGGTAACGAGATGGATGCTAAACTACTTATATACATTTTTTTGTAAATACATACATATTATAGATAGAAAACACCCAGACCCGGAACAAATACTTGTAGGTCGTACAAATATTTCTTCGGTGCAGGGATCGAACCCGCGACATGCTGCGCAGCAGTCGATCGCTTAACCACTGCGCCAACCGTGTATCTGTGGCGACGCGACTCTGGCGCGGGCATCGCCCCGCACTTCACACCGTGTCGTCGCCCGGACTCGCCATCGATCGCGAACGCCGGCCGCGGCGTCAGCCGCCCGCGCAGTGATCTCGACGCTCCGTGGCGAACGCACGTCGATCGCTCCCGTCCGTCCGAACTACGTAGCCGCGCGATCGTAATACGCGTTTACATTGTTGTATGTCATTTGCGAGGTTCTACCTTTAATGTTGTTAATTCTAATGTAACATTTTGATATTATACTGTTAACTAACAGCTTGATATTTTCTTAATAAGCCACGCATTGGATCAACATCTACAGTGGTGACCAACCGACGATTCAAAACGAACACAAGTAAGGGCGTGGTTACACTATCGGGTGAGCGTATTTTATTTTTACGAAAAAAAAAACTTTCTTTTGAAGATGAGCTGTGAAAGAACCGAGCCTCCGAAGGAGCATGTTTCCGTGGTTGGAGTACGCGTCCCACCTTTTTGGCCAGAAGAACCTGGCTTGTGGTTCGCACAGATTGAAGGCAGCTTTGCTTTGTCGAACGTAACAGCTGATGCTACAAAATTCCTGTACGTTACTGCCAACCTAGATCATCAATATGCTATGGAGGTTAAGGACATAATTATGAACCCACCCGAAACTAATAAGTACAACAAATTAAAGACGGAGCTTATAAAGACTTTCGGCATCTAAAGAAAAAAAGGTTAAGCAGCTGTTGATGCATGAGGAGCTTGGTGATCGCAAGCCCTCCCAGTTTCTACGACACCTGATAAACCTTGCGGGTCCATCAGTTCCAGCGGATTTTTTAGGAACGCTATGGTCAAGTCGTTTGCCTCAAAATATACAGACCGTGATAGCATCGCAGCTAGATTTGTCATTGGACAAATTGGGTGAGCTAGCCGACAAAATTCACGAAATAGCACCACCAACTGCGCAGGTCGCCAGTACATCGGCAGATCCATCTACTTGCGACATGGCTAGGCAAATTTCGGAGTTAACCAAGCAAGTTGCTATGCTTTCTAGTCGGCTTAATTCACGCTCACGCTATCGCCCAAGGTCGAGATCCCGAAGACCCAGCCGATCAACCAGCCGCCGCCAGCACAAACAACCACCGCCTGACCATCCCCATTGCTTTTATCATTATAACTTTGGTAGCAAGGCGAACAAGTGCCAACAACCCTGCTCTTTTGATGCGGAAAACGCTCGGGGCAGTCGCATGTAGCGGCCAATGACTGCCCTACTCCTACTGGCCGTATATTCATCACCGATCGTCTATCCAAAATACAATTCCTTATAGACACCGGATCCGACTTGTGTGTCTTTCCAAGATCATTTATGAAGACCAAAATTGTGAAATCGAAATACGACCTAGTAGCTGCTAACAACACGGTAATACACACTTACGGCCCCATTACGCTTCACCTCGATTTCGGTCTTAGGCGTGATTTTAAATGGACATTTACCGTCGCTGACGTTTCTAAGCCGATAATAGGAGTAGACTTCCTCAGCTACTATAGTTTGGTGGTAGACTGCAAAAACCAAAGACTAAGCGACAACCTCACGTCACTTACTGCAGTTGCCACGATATCAGGAACCATTAGCGACTTGCCATCAGTAAAAGCTGTCACAGAAGGATCATCTGAATTTCACCTGCTACTACGAGAATTCCCGGAGATCACAAAACCCGCAGGTATGACCCAAGAACCCAAGCATAGCACAATGCACTACATTAAGACCATTCCAGGACCGCCGGTATCGTGCAAGCCTCGGCGATTAGACCCCGCACGTCTGCAAGTGGCGAAGAGAGAGTTCGAAGACATGCTGGCTAGTGGTACAGCCAGACGTTCTGAGAGCCCATGGTCTTCAGCATTACACCTCGTTAAGAAAACGGACGACGGATGGAGGCCTTGTGGTGATTACCGAGCTTTGAATGCCAGAACAATACCTGACCGCTACCCCATCCGTCACATCCATGACTTCTCCTACCAACTTTCTGGATGCTGTGTGTTCTCCACCATCGATTTAATAAAAGCTTACAATCAGATTAGGGTCTACCCCCTCGATATTCCGAAAACAGCCATTACCACCCCATTCGGGTTATTTGAATTCCCGTACATGACGTTTGGTCTACAAAATGCTGCCCAAACTTTTCAGAGATTTATGGACGAAGTGTTGTTAGGCTTGAACTATTGCTATGGGTATATTGATGACATCCTGGTGTACTCCTCATCAATAGAAGAACACAGAGATCATTTGAGACAACTTTTCAATCGACTGAAGAAGTACGGTATCCTGATAAACACTACCAAATGCGTATTTGGTCAACCAGAGGTGAAATTCCTTGGATACAGTGTTTCTGCTCATGGTACCAAGCCCTTGGAGAAAAAGGTAGAGGCAATTCAACAGTTTCCTGTACCCAAAACTGTCAAGGAACTACGACGCTTCTTGGGAATGCTAAATTTCTACCGCCGTTTTATCCCAAATGCAGCACAAATTCAAGCTCCATTGCATATTGCACTAGCAGGGGAAAAAGTCAAAGGATCTCATCCAGTTAATATGACCACCGAACGTCTTAAAGCTTTTGAAGACTGCAAGACGTCACTGTCCAAGGCCACACTTTTAGCTCATCCGGATTACGAAGCAGAACTGGCAATCGTCACAGATGCTTCTGATTCGAGCATTGGCGCCGTGCTTCAACAGAAAAAAGGGAAACATTGGCAACCATTGGCTTTCTATTCCCAGAAATTAAACACTGCTCAAAGAAAGTATAGCCCGTATGACCGAGAATTACTGGCGATATACGAAGCTATAAAGTATTTTCGTCATATGGTCGAGGCACGCACATTTGCAGTATTCACGGATCACAAACCTCTGACTTTCGCATTCTCCATCAATAAAGATAAATGCACTCCACGCCAGTTCCGATACCTGGATTTCATTTCACAATTCACTACGGATTTACGATATATACCAGGCCCAGATAACGTTGTCGCAGACGCCCTATCTCGCGTATCGGAGATATCTCCTGCAATTGACTACGAAACCCTTGCAAAAACTCAAGATCAAGATCATGAATTGCAAGGCCTTCTTCATTCTGGTTCCAGTCTGAAACTTCAGAAGATCAAGACATCTCAATGCAGCTCACCGATTTATTGCGATGTTTCAATGCAGCCTCCTCGACCCTACGTCACTCCACAGTTGAGAAAACAAGTCTTCGATTCAATGCATAACTTCAGCCACCCTGGAGGTGCAGCCACTATTCGACTGGTTACACAAAGATTTGTTTGGCCAGGGATTCGAAAACAGTGTCGAGAGTGGGTTCGGCAATGCTTAGATTGCCAAAAATCTAAAATTAACAGACATACCGTCTCTCCACTTTCCTCATACCTGGTTCCTTCTTCGAGATTCGCCCATATTAATCTCGACTTAATTGGTCCCCTCCCCCATTCGTCTGATTTCAGGTATTGCCTCACGATCATCGACAGGTTCACGAGATGGCCTGAAGCAATCCCGATCAAAGACATCACGGCGGAGACCTGTGCCGCAGCCCTCGTGTCTGGCTGGATTTCCCGATACGGCTGCCCCGCTCGAGTGACGACAGATCGTGGCCGCCAATTTGAGTGCCACCTCTTCAAGGCCCTCACTGCCTTGATTGGTGCGCGCCACTTGCGTACAACTGCCTACCACCCTGCCGCCAATGGGATCATTGAGCGGATGCATCGTCAATTAAAAGCTGCTATAATGTGCCATTCAACTTCAAAATGGACTGAAGCTCTTCCCCTTGTTCTATTGGGAATGCGTAGCGCCTGGAAGGAGGATTTGAAATGTTCTCCGGCTGAGCTGGTCTACGGCGAGCCTCTCTGCTTGCCTGGACAGTTCCTCTCACCGTCAGACGAAAATATAGAAACTGACGTCACCCAGTATGCCTGCCGCCTACGCACACATATGAAGAAGCTTTCACCTAAACCAACCAGTTGGCATTCGCAAGCACCATTCTACTTTCCACGAGATCTCAATTCTTCATCTCATGTGTTTGTACGTCAAGATCGCATTCGAGCTTCACTAGAACCACCATACTCTGGACCATTTAAGGTGCTCAACAGGACACCAAAATTTTTCACCATAGATATTTCTGGAAAGAAGATCAATATATCCGTAGACAGGTTGAAGCCGGCGTATATTGCAAAGGAAGAGATCGTCCCAAATTCTACAGACCCAGTTTTGAACCAGTCCACTATTAGTCCAGAGACGAGAAGAACGAAGAGTGGACGAGTAGTCAAATGGCCAGACTTTTATCGACCGTAACTAACGGTCTGGCGGGGGGAACATGTGGCGACGCGACTCTGGCGCGGGCATCGCCCCGCACTTCACACCGTGTCGTCGCCCGGACTCGCCATCGACCGCGAACGCCGGCCGCGGCGTCAGCCGCCCGCGCAGTGATCTCGACGCTCCGTGGCGAACGCACGTCGATCGCTCCCGTCCGTCCGAACTACGTAGCCGCGCGATCGTAATACGCGTTTACATTGTTGTATGTCATTTGCGAGGTTCTACCTTTAATGTTGTTAATTCTAATGTAACATTTTGATATTATACTGTTAACTAACAGCTTGATATTTTCTTAATAAGCCACGCATTGGATCAACATCTACATATCCACAAAGCACAATCTCGTGCAGACCGCATCCACTGACTCCCAGCGACCTTCACAAGGTCGTCCATCCACCTAGTCGGGGGCCTTCCCCAGTTCTCTTTCCATTCGTGGACGCCACTCTAAGACGTTTATGCTCCATCGGGCATCCGTTCTTCGGGCCTTCTAGGTATGTCGGTCACTTTCGCACTCCGAGCATAGCTCTCTCTAATGCACGTCGAGTGAACCTCAGCCGCTTAATAAGCCCCATTAAAAAAAAATAGGGAAATTATTTGGAAAGACCGAATGCAGAAGTTACTCAGTCATACATACTGACCTAGTATTTATACCTAGTATTTTATACAGGCTTTTTAACAAAAAGGGCGCGGGGGCTCAAAGTATTTTAATTACGAAAACAGAAGCATCAATTCAGATCATAAATGAATATGACCTAGTTTCATTTTGGTAATACTACATCACTACATAGTATAAAACAAAGTCGCTGTCGTCTGTCCGTCCCCATATACATAGGGACGGACAGAATCTTTAAAACTACGCAACGGATTTTGAAGCGGTTTATTTTAATGGATAGAGTGATTCAAAAGGAAGGTTTATATGTATAATACATGCATAATTGCACACGCGCGAAGCCGGGGCGGGTCGCTAGTTAATTAATAAAGCAGCCTTCCGAACCGGTGGTAGTTTCGGCATGAATGTGAGTGAACGCAGGGATTGTGAGCGATCAGGGGAGATGGAGGGATTGTAGGAGAGAGGAGTTGTGTGTGAAAGGTGTGAATGTAGGTATGACGACTGATAAGATGATAATAATATTTACAAATATGACGATTTATAAGAGTTTTGTGATGAAACCTACGTAAATAAAGTTCCTTTTGAGTTTGAGTTTCCTACCCACCTTCCTATATATTGCTTTGGTTAAGCTGGAATTGGAAGAGGCTTCTGTAATAACTCAATGACTCAATTGAATTGTGTTATTCATTGAAAATCCTCAGGTGTACCCCGCCGTTGGTTATGTGGGACTCCAGGGCACGTAACGATGATAAATTGCCCTCCGACCTACCCACTAAAATTGACGGTGATCCTCGACTGACCCAGCCAGCCCCACGGGACTTGCTCTGCAATGGGAGAGCACGCTCCGTGACCCTGGGGGCCAGTTCATTTAATGGTTTTTTAACTTAGAAATCCTCATGGACACCCGATGGCTTATATACCCAGGTGATGTGGGGCTCTTGGGCGCGGAAGGATAGTACCCAATAAAACCAAGGACGTCCTTCGTCTACCCGAAAGAAAAGCCGCGGGTTTCACTCCCCCATTGGGAAACATGCTCCACGTCCCTGATGAGATTGACCCGCCTGTCACGCGTTGATGGAGAGCTCTGGTTGCTCAGTTACCGCTGCAACTGAACAACCAGAGCTCCCCGGCAAAAATGTGAACCATTTAAAACAAAAACATAAATTGTGTGAATACCTTACCTAATGCACAGCTTGAACATACGCGAATATATCCTTTGATGTCATTATAAAGACATCTTACAACCAACCTTATTTAAAATATATATAATAATAATAATAAAATAAATAAGCTTGTAATGGTAAATAAGTCAAATTTATTGCGTATTTTTTATTTAACTAATCATGAGTAAATAAAAGAAATAGTTAATGTTTCTTAACGCTCCGTAATAAATCTCGGAACAATAAAAGCGGCGAAATTACAAAATTCTAGACCGTTCTAAAGCCTGTAATACAAAGAGAATGCTGAACAATACAATTACGACAAAACGTCGTACTATCCAATAGTAATTGCACAGCATAGAGATGATTAATAAATAAAGTCGATGATTTCCATATACTCGTAATACACGATGATTAAAAAAAACGGCTTGGGTCTCCCCCCATTGCATGGAGGGTAATTAACTTAATGTGCCATGCTGGCCAGACTTGTTGGTACAGTGTTTAGTTTCAAGTTTTCCTTCTCTTGGGTTTACATGCTTGTCACTTCCTTTTCTCGACTCTTACGGCACCGAAGAAGGAACGGGGTGTCATTATGTGTTACAAATTCCTCACCAAGAGGACTATAAAAAATTTCGAAACATTTGCTGCTTCGAAAGTCCTAATAAAAAGCAAAAGCATAGTATTTGAACAGAGCGCATTATAATGAGTTAAACAAATTATAAATGTAGACCTAAGTGAAAAAAACCAAAGTTAGTTTTTCCACTTAGGTCTAGATTTTCTGTTGTATTTGTTAATATATATATATATATAGCTAATTGTAGCCAGTAATGTTGTTTTCAGCGTGGCACTGTAGGCTGATTTCCCTTTATAAATTTGGTAGAGGCAAGAGATAGAAGTGGAAAATTCTTGATCAGCCGTTGTGATAATAATATAGCGCATCAATAATTAATAAATAATTTCATATTATTCTGTGTACCACAGGCTTAAGCGCTTCCAAGGAGACGAAAGTTTTCTCATTTTCCTTTAAAAAGATTAACACGTTCGTGGAAACGTGATCGGAATTCAAATTACTTTTAAATTAATATTCATTTGGGTTTTGTTTTTAATACTTCACTGAAATGTTTCAGGCTTACTGTATTAAGCTAGTTTTGAACATCGAATGGTTTTAATACTGGGCTTTGAAAATATATCCAATTTACATTTTAAATGTAGATAATAATTTACACTTGCTTAATAACCTAAAGTTTTTGAGCGTGGTCAGTTTAAGACCTCGATGATGACGAAGTAGTACCACATATTTGTTACAAATTGTATCGTTCGTATCTTAATGAATTATAAAATATGTTGAAAATAGTAATTAATGGACGTCAAAACCAAAAACATGATTTCTAACATTTCGCTCGATCGAAATCGAAATCTTCACTATTTAGCACTTGAATGTTTAAATAATACATACAAAATCTATATATATATATATATATATTTAATATCAAGGAAGGCATTTTTTTAACTAATAAATAATTCCTTAAGAAGAGAAAGGTCTGTAAGTATACGTACCAAAGTTTTTTTAGAAATCAACATGGGTGCCCCCCCCCCCCACACTAGCTTGGGGGCTGGCCGGGTTATGCGACCCTGGAGCGCATAAAGTTGGTAATTTACTTCCTCACCTTCCCACTAAAACCGAAGTTCTTGTATCTTTATTTATTACAATTTTATTGTATATCCTTATTAATGTTATTATCACAATAATATCAAGATAACGGAAATAGTACTCTCAAAAAGACGCTAGAAAGAATTTTCTGGAAATTCTACCACATAGGCACCTTTATCTCAAGGAAATGCAAACAGAGTGAATTTCCTAGAGACATTAGTAGCATATCTCGGTGTCGAGTAGAGAATACGTAAATATAATGCTCGGGGAGAAAACCACAACCATTCCAGATAAAATTTCACCTGATATTTTGGATGCATTAAAAACGAAAACACGTTTAACCCGTTTCTATTTCAAATTGGAAAGTCAATCTTAAACACGCGCGTTTAAGTACATTTTTGGAAAATCTAAGTGAATGGTATAAATGTTTTTGTTATATTATAAACAAGTTTGTGGAATTTTATTTAAAAAAATCATGTGTTTAAGTAATGTTATTTATTTTGTATAGAATACGATTACGATTTTGTATAGAGACTTACGAATCGTCAACACTACTGGGTAGAACTGGCAAGAAACTAACACGACTTGTAATAAATATTTTAAAAATATTAGGTTTATTCATGAACAATACATGCGTATATTTTGGTACGTACACATCACCAAAATGTGCTTCAGTTTGTTGACATAATTACAATAACGTAAATATTTGTTTTCCCAACTAATTTCGTATAACACTGTGTGTGTTCACAACTATGTTCTATTGGATCCAGAAAGCAACTGAAACGTGAATATCAAAACAATTCAAAATAACACTTGAATGAAAACGTCCTTGGCGTGCTCACCAGTTTATTACGTCATCGTAATACATAGACTATTCGTGTCTAATACTACTCAGCCCATAGTTGACCCACGGTTGAGGCGAGCCTCCTCCAGTTGCGTGGAGGGTAGCCTACTAAGCCACGCTGGCGAGATGGGTTGGAACATAACTTGAATCAAGTCATCTTTCTTTGCGGCTAGGTAATAGTTTAGTCGCCTCTTACGAAACCTTCAGGATAGTATGAGTTGGTTAATTCTAAATCCGTTCCCACGCAGAATGTATTCAGTATTTTTACATAAATATTATTACAAAATTACAAAAATACGTAGTTATGCATTGTGACCCAAGCTTTGAATATAGCTAATGTGTAGCTCCTTTGTAGAGCTTCTAAGTAATGCACTGTTAGTTATGAAGTGCGAACCAACCTTAAGTATCACTATGTGTAACCCCTTTGTCGAGCTTCCAAGTAACGCACTGCGGACGTGCGTTATTCGGAGAAATGATTAGTCTAGGCGATAAGTAGCGTAGGAAGTATAATATAAGCTTAGATTAAGTTTTAAGTTAGTTATAAATAAATGCTCTTCGAATCAAGACGTGCTTTTTAAATATCCTAAAAAGGCTCCTGAATCGTACTGGCCTTGCTATTTACGTTCTAAGAAATGAGTGACAGGAACCTCTTGGTATAATGATAGTCAGTTTTTAATCACATCAACGACAAACAATTAATGTACTAAATTGCATACTGTACTAGGGTGAATCAAAAAGTTCTTAGAAGTGCATATATATGAAACCTTTTTGGATCAAGTTCGATATTCAAATTAAAGAGTGTCTATCACACTATATTTATGCAGACTGTCACTTGTTTTTGTCAGTTCGTTCGCATGTAATAAATTTTTTTGTGCAACGAGTTGCTAAAAAGTCAAAATTATGGATAAAAGTGAGTTACGTGCGGTGATAAAATATCTCAGTTTGAAAAAAATGTCTACGAAGGAAATTTTTTTGGACATTCAGCAGACATTAGGGGGTGATGCTGTACCCTATTCTACGGTTGCGTACTGGGTGGCTGAATTTAAAAGAGGTAGATCAAGCTGTAAAGATGACCCGCGTTCTGGGCGGCCTTCAACCTCCGTTACAGAAGAAAATGTCAAAAAGGTTGAGAATCTGGTTTTGGAAGACAGAAGAATGACTATAAAACATATAGCTGAGATCCTAAAGATATCTTTTGGTAGCGTTCAATCCATTTTAATTGATTCACTGGGGTTCAAAAAAGTGTCTGCAAGATGGGTGCCACGAATGTTAACCGACGAAAACAAAAAGCGACGTTTGGAAATTTCCAAGCGTAATCTCGAAATATTCCAGCGTGATTCGGATAATTTTTGCCGTCGTCTTGTCACCATGGATGAAACGTGGGTCCACCATTTTGATCCTGAAACTAAAAGACAAAGCATGTCTTGGAAACGACCATCCTCTCCATCCATTAAGAAATTTCGAGTTGCTCCTTCCGCTGGCAAAGTTATGGCCTCTGTGTTCTGGGATAGTGAAGGAATCCTTTTTATTGATTACATGCCAAAAGGCCAGACGATAACTGGACCCTATTATGCAAATTTAATCCCGAAAGTGCGTGAAGCGATTAAAGAAAAACGTCGTGGAAAACTGTCGTTGGGCGTGTTGTTCCTTCAAGATAACGCTCCTGCCCATCGATCGGAAGTTGCGCTCAACGCAATCCGCTGTGCTGGCTTCAATCTCCTTGACCACCCACCATATTCTCCGGACTTAGCCCCAAGTGATTTTCACTTATTTCCAAAATTAAAAGAGGAAATTCGTGGAACAAAATTTCACGATAATGACGCGGTTATAGCTGCCGTAGAGGACTTTTTCGAGAGTCAAGAAAATAATTTTTTTTCACAAGGAATAAGGAAGTTAGAAACGCGTTATTCTAAATGCATTGCATTGGAGGGAGATTATGTAGAAAAATAAAATATTATTATTTAAATCTTTGCATTTTTTAATATTGATTCCAAGAATTTTTTGATTCACCTAGTATGAAATATAAAATTAAGTTTCAGCAACCAACTGTGCCCTATGAGCAATATGTAGAACTCAATAGAGTATAAATAAATAAAATGTCGGATCAGTTGTCATTAAACTAGCCTAGTGTTGATCAATACGATCGATAAGTCTGGTTTAGATTTAAAAAGTCTCATTTTATAAAAATAATAAAAATTTATTGAAGCATTTGCCAGTAGGTACTTCATTATTCGTTATACGATGCTCGATGGCCTCTGTCGAGCCTCCGAACGAGTCGGCCTTAAGATGAACATGGAGAAGACGAAGATCATGTCTAATATCCATGTTCAAGCCACTCCTGTTAACATCGGAGGTTCTACCCTCGAAGTTGTTGACCATTACATTTACCTGGGACACACTGTCCAGTTAGGTAAGTCCAACTTCGAGAAAGAGGTCAATCGTCGGATCCAACTCGGCTGGGCAGCGTTCGGGAAGCTGCGAAAGATCTTCTCGTCCACAATACCGCAGTGTCTGAAGACAAAAGTCTTCAACCAATGTGTGATGACATATGGAACAGATACGTGGTCGCTCACTATGGGCTCCATCAGAAGGCTCAAAGTCACCCAAAGGGCAATGGAGAGGGCTATGCTCAGAGTTTCCCTGCGAGATCGAATCAGAAATGAAGAGATACGCAGGCAAACCAGGGTCACCGACATAGCCCACAAGATTGCCAAACTTAAGTGGCAGTGGGCAGGGCACATAGCGCGCAGGACCGATGCCCGATGGGGCAGAAAAGTCCTCGAGTGGCGACCGCGTTCCGGAAAGCGCAGTGCTGGTAGGCCTCCCACACGGTGGACCGATGACCTGGTTAAGGTCGCCGGAAAACGATGGATCCGGGCGGCCCAGGACCGGCCTTTGTGGAAATCTTTGGGGGAGGCCTATGTCCAGCAGTGGACGTCTTTTGGCTGAAATGATGATGATGACTTTATTATTATCATCATCATCATTATAGTCACTGTCGTCTGTCAGTCCATATGTATGCTTAAATCTATAAAATTACGCAACGGATTTTGAAGCGTTTTTTTAATAGGTAGCGTGATTCAAGAGGAATGTTTATAGATATAATACTTGCATACATTTAGATGTTCATTATTGCATGCGTGCGAAGCCGGGGCGGGTCGCTAGTAAATCATAAAATTGAAATTGTATTTTTTATTTTAAACTAATTTAATCATAAATTTATTTCGTAGTCGTATTATCACTACATATTATAAAACAAAGTCGCTATCGCCTGTCCGTCCCTATGTATGCTTAAATCTTTAAAACTGCGCAACGGACTTTGAAGCGGTTCCTTTTAATAGATAGAGTGATTCAAGAGGAAGGTTTATATGTATAATACATGCATATTTCCACACATGCGAAGCCGGGGCGGGTCGCTAGTTTTGAATAAAGGCATTTTGTTATTATGACCTGCAATGTATTTTATCTTAAAAATCTATCAGTTTATATTAAGAAGTACCGTATGTTATAAGTATTGTGTCTAAAAATTATATTACAGCACTATTAAAAAGTAAAATCCCGCAAGGTAATAAAACTAACAATATCACGATGGGGTGTATCTTACCAACCCATCCATAAAACTATCCCGAATAACATTTAACTTACAATTTTCCTCATTAATGCAGCGTCACTAACTTCACTATAAATTTGACCTTCATTCTTATTTTAACTACACGTGAACTAAACTATTTTTACTTATTTGGTATTCCCAGTGAATGAAAATAATTTAATTATGTTTTGCCGTAGTAAATATTGTCGATACGTTACGTTTACATCACTAATCAAATCATATCTTACTTTACTATCCATATTTAACGATTCTTGGGGCACTCTTCGGCGAGCTATGACACTCGCGTTTTATTCTGGAAAACTGGATGACATAAAATTGCGGATAAAATTTTATCGACGAACTTTTAGCCTTTAACTTGGTTATAGCAATAAAATGTTGTAGAAGCTTAGAAATAAGGAAATAGACTATTTGCGCCGTCTACGCGTCTCCGCCAGTCTCCAGTGTGCAATTTTATATGAGTTGCAGTAAAGCATTATAATAATAATAATAATAATAATAAGCTTTATTGAATTCCATGCATAGTAAACTGAAACAATTGATAACTTAATTAGCCTAAAGTATTGAATTTCATTCAATACGCTTAGATGGATGTGAATTTATTAACTATTAACTATGTATTAATTATAGTGTGTAATTATTTTAATTATTATTTACTTCAATTATCATTTACCTAATTATTTGATTTAATTTATTTAATGCAAGGACCCCATACGGGTAAAAGCCTCCCCCAAGGCATTCCATCCTTCCCTGTCATTAGCTCTGTCTAGCCAACTTTCGCCCGCGCGCGCTACAATTTCGTCTGCCCATCTGGCCTTTGGTCGACCCCTTGATCTGGTGCCTTTTGGCCCATTCCACTTTACTGACCTTATAGTCCATCTATTGTCCTTATAACGGGCTATGTGACCTGCCCATTTCCATTTAGCCTTCATTGCAAAGGTCAAGGCATCGCATACATTTGTCTTTCTTCGAATGTCAACGTTCTTTACCTTATCTTTCAGCTTTATACCTAGACAACTTCTTTCCATTCTCCTCTGTGTAGTCTGAATTTTGTTCCTGGTTTTGAGGTCGAAGATCCAAGTTTGGCATCCATAGGTGAGGCACGGTAGAAGTCCTGTATCCATGACAATTTTCTTGGTCGGTAGCGGAAGTTGCGATTTTAGTATTTCCCTATGTTGCCAAAACTTGTTCCAGGTAATCGCCACTCTTCGATTAAGTTCTTCGGTGTTTCTTTCCTTGCTAAAGGAGATTTGTTTCCCTAAGTAAATGTAGTGGTTGACAAACTCGAGAGGCGTGTTGTTTGTTAAGATAGGCGTCGCACTGCGGTTAGACATAATCTTAGTTTTGTCCAGATTCATTTCTAACCCAGTTTTTATACTAGCCTGGTTTAATTCAATTACCATTTTGTTTAATTGGTGAGGGGTTTCCGAAAATAAAATTATGTCGTCGGCAAATCTAAGATGACTTAAAAAAATCCCATTTATATTAATACCTTGATTGGACCATGGCAGCTCTCCCATTACATGTTGTAAGACGGCTATGAATAATTTTGGTGAGATCGGGTCTCCTTGCCGGACACCTCTCTCTATCTTGATTACTTCGCCTACTCTGTCCAGTTTGACTCTACTTGTGCTGTTAGAGTAAATGTTTTTTAGGATATTGATATATTTTGCATTTGTGCTTAGTGCATTCAGCGATTCCCAGATGCTCTCGTGTGATATTGAATCAAAAGCTTTTTTATAGTCGATGAAAGCTAAGTACAGGGGTTTATTAAATTCTAAATATTTTTCTATCACCTGGTCAACCACTTGAATATGATCCATCGTGCTGAAACCGCCTCTGAAACCGGCTTGTTCGATCGGTTGGTGAGCATCGATGACTGGGGCTATCCTTTCAAGAAGACTGGAGGAAAAAAGTTTATAAAAACAAGGCATTAGGCTTATAGGGCGGTAGTTGCCTATATCAGATGGGTCCCCTTTTTTATAGAGTAGTATAATTTCCGATGTCATCCATTGATGTGGCACAGCTTCCTCTCCAAGTATTTTATTCCATAGGATAGTGATTGGTGTTAATAGTAGAGTCTTCGCAACCTTGATACATTCGTTTGTGATTCCATCTGGCCCTGGGCTTTTTTCTGGCTTAAGTCTCATTATTTGTTTTAATATTTCACTTTCTGTAAATTGGTGTATTGGAGAGGTATCTGAGTAGCTATAGGAAATTATGTTTTGACTTTGTGTGACTGGTTGTCTGTATAAATTAGCGTAGAAGTCAGTAGCAGCATTTATGATTTCTGTGCGAGATTTGCATTTGTTGTTGCCAGACTTGAGGAAAGGAATCCATGTTTTGGCTTGATTTAGCTCTTTAAAAGCTTTTTTGGCAGATCTAGTATTATTGAGGTGTCTTTCTATAGTTGTTGTTCTGTGGGTAGCGTAGCAATTTTTTATTTCTTTATTGGTAAGTTTATACAGAGTTTTTAGTTTTTCTTTGTCAACTACACTTAATTTGGGCTTATTTTGTAGTTCGCTTCTTTCTTTCATGAGTTCCAGCGCTTTCGCGGATAGGATTTTGTTCTTACTTTTTGCTTTAATGTTTTTCAGACTTAACGTGATGTAGTGTATGATTTGTTGATAGTACTCCTCCACGTTATAGTTGTTTTGATTCTTTATAAGTTCTGGTATGAAGCCGTGGAGGTGTGTAAGGTACGTTTCCTGTTCCACCTGAGTTTTAAGCTTAGTGGATGTATTAGAAAAATTGCGCCTACTTTTCTTTGTTGAATTTAGGTGTATTGTTGCTCTTAGTAGTCTGTGGTCCGTTCCAAAGGAGAAAGATGGTAGTACTTCATATTTAGATATCATGTGGTGCTTCGTGGTCATGATATAGTCAATTTCATTTCTTGTGTTTTTATCTGGAGAGATCCATGTCCAGCGGTTTCTTGGTTTTAGTTTGAACATTGTATTTATGATTTTTAGGTTGTACTCTTGCGCGTATTGAATTAGTCTCGCGCCTCGAGCGCTTCTGATGCCGTAACCATACTCTCCTGTAGCGGAACGTTCGTATATTTTTGGAGTTCCGATTTGTGCATTAAAATCGCCTATAGAAAATACGTACTGAGTAGATGTGGAATCATGAGCTTTCGCTAAGTCGTCGTAAAAACTGTCAATTTCTTCTTGTGATGAGTTTCCAGTGGGGGCGTACGCTTGAATTACTGCAAAACACAGATTGTTCAATTTGATTTCCAATACGCACACTCTTTCTGATATTCCAGTAAATTTTATGATGTTATCTTTGTGTTTCTTCTTTACCAAAAAACCTACTCCATATAGACCTCTCGTTTTGCCGATGTAGTAAAAGATATGTTGGTCGTCCTCAATTGTCTCCTCTCCTAGGCGGCGAATTTCGCTCAACCCTATTATATCGTGCTTTACTTTCTCTAGAGCAGCTTTGAGCTCAATACACCTTTGATCAGATGATAGCGATCTTACGTTTAGGGTGCAAATGTAGACGTTATTTTTTGGCTTCAAAGTTAATCTTGGGGGGTTTTGGTCGAACTCTCCCGCGGTGACCGGCCGTATTGGGAGATGTGATTTATTTTTCAATGTTATTTGGTTCATGTTTGCCGTGCGAGAGGGGTTCTGTAGTTGCTACTTTTCTTTGTTATTGTCCCTTTTTCCAGGTGTACTATTTGGGGTTTTGGTAGACAGGAAGTTCAGGATCCCTGGTTTTACGACTTCATCTGACATATTAGTCGAGCCTTTATATTTCGTCTGGGTATCCGTATTTTGCGTCTTGTTCTTCTTGCTGGTCTGCGTTCTAATATCGGCACGCCCGGCGAGGTTGGTGTCAGGAGACGTAGGCAGCATTCTTTTATTTTTGGCTGTTGTGTTTTTTTTGTCTCGTATTATTAGTTTATCATATTTTATTATTACCGAATTTCCTTTCTCTCTCTCAATTCGTGCCTGCTCTTGTAACTCTTTTCTTCTTTCAAGCACATTTTGAGGATAATCTTCCTTTATATAGAACTCTGTATTTTTCAATAAGCTACTCTTTTTGAATATGTTAATTTTTGTACCAAGAGTGGAGAATGTGACTATTAGCGGTCTGGGTCTGTCCCCTGGTTTTCCTATTCTCTTTATTTCTTGTATATCCCTATGATCCAGGTCTAAAGAAAAGCGTTCTTTTATAAAGTTGATCATTATTTTTTCTAGGTTTGAATAAGATTTTTCTGTTTCTTGTAACCCAAAAAAGACGACATTGTTCTTCCTTATTTGTTTTTCTATGAAGTATAGTCTTTTATCTTGATTTTCAATTTTTTCCTTGAGATTATTGTATTTATCATCTAATATTTTAAATTTTTCTTCTAAAATGCAGTTAATATTTTGGGTCACTTGTTCGGTAACTCTTTCACCGTTTTTTAGGATCATATTTTTTTGTTCGTCGAGTTCCTTTTGGATATTTTTTAGTGCATTCATAACTTCTTCCATATTTGTAAATACTTGATTGATCGCTCGGTAGTATAATTTTAAGGCACTGGTAGCGCCCTCTCTTGGCAGACCTCTGTAGTACTTGCAAAGTTGACGGTCGATCGATATAGACGGTCGAAGAAGTATTCACGCAGAGAGACAGTGGTACTTGTTGTTAAGGTACAGACACTCTATACTAGATGGCGTTAGTGTCTATGCACTATTGGTATCTTTTTGCAATGTCATTTAGCAAAATAGATTATATTTTTCTTGATCTTGTTAAAAGAGTTCACAAATGTATAATTATTCGGCACTTCAATTGTTCGATTATTAATTTTGATAAATCACTGGTATTTCGTTTCCGTTGGATGTCTTTTCATATCACTTCAACTGTTTTTTTGTTATTTAAGTTATTTCACAATTTAACACTGCGTCACTTAATACAAAGGTTTATCCACACTGTATGTTGTTAGATGATTGTTTATTTTTCACTTTTTGTTCTTTTCACTGAGTTAAAGTACACAATTATTTTTTAATATAACGTTAAATACGGAGCTGATTTTAACAGCGGCACAGCAGCGCCCTCTCCTCGCGTGAGTCGTGAGTAAAGCATTACCTGATAAAAATATTTTTATTTGATATTTTGATAATAATAGGCAAAAATAAATTTGACTCGGTTGGTCGAACGTATATTGGTTAGTATTGCTATTAACTGAAGAGTCTTGGTTAATAGTGTAAATTAATTTGATAGATGAAGCGAATTTTCAGTCTAAAAGAAATTGACATTCTGACATTTTCTGGCTTCTAATTTTTAATTTGGGTCTTTACTCAACAGGATTAGTAAGAATAAAAGTTGTAAATCAACATATCCCTGACTCTCAAATTTACATTCATAATATCGCTGGTCTAATCATGTATTGAATATCCCGAGTGCGATACCAGCCCCTTCAAAGGGTCCCATAAAGCCACTTAATCACCGGCCCTCTTTATTTCGTTTTCTCCATTTCCAATTTCATTCGAGGGTACGTCAACATACTCTTTGCCATCGCGACCCAATTTCTTAATTTACGTTTTAGACTTTCAGTCATTTATTTGAAAAATTTAATTAAATTAAAATTAGCGTTACGATAAACCTTTAACTATTAACACTATTTTATTTAGATTTAGATAAGTGGTAATTTCCTTTGTGTGTCCTTTCATAAAGTATACATGAAAAGTAAAGATTTTATTACTTGTTAAACGTTTTTAAATTTACTCACATAAAGATTTTATCTTCGCAGAGTGCTAATTGCTCGAGCTAGTCTATTTTAATATGATCTTTTTTTCTAAATTTTATGATATAGCAAAATAAGTACGCAATATACATTTAACTCGAACTGTTATCATCATAATTTCCGCCACAACATGTCCACAGCTGGACATAGGCTTCGCCCAAGGATTTCCACGAAGGCCGGTCCTGAGCCACCCGCATCCATCGCTTTCCGGCGACCTTAATACTTGTACTGTTATACCCACTATTATTTCTAAAATATGAATAAAATTTACACTACTATTTACACTTTGTAGTGTAATCACTCAAATACTTAAATCAAAAGTGAACGAGTGAATGATAAATGTTCTCATTGTAACGCCGTTTATTTGACACCTATAATTCAAACGCGTATAATCAAATACGAATCGAGTGCTCAGTGTAAACGATGAAAAAATAAAATACATATGATAAACGAGTTCGGTGTAAATGGGATCGTCTGGAGATCGATTGGGTCCGAGATAGGGTTGTTCACATACACCGGACATGCAAGTGGATAGTAATAGATGTATGTAAATCCTTATGATACGTCGGAAGCTATAATAGGGCTGCGGTAGAAAATGTAGTAGGAAGAAGTGAAATTGATATATGAAACCTTGTGCCAACCTATCTATCATGGTGGAGCATGTTCCCCCACTGAGGGGCGCTTCGACCTACCAACAAGGCCGTGGGTTGTCCCTCGGTCGTTGGGGACTAGCAGGGAGAGATATGTGGGACTCCAGGAACGAGAAGACGGTAATTAGCGCCCGACCTACCAATAAGACCTTGGGACAACCCACGGCCGGGTATCCATGAGGACTTCCAAGGAAAAAAAGGCAACTACTGGATAGTTAACTTAGCACAATGCTTTATTATATATGTAGACCATGCCCCATAGGATCTCTCCAATATTACACTAGATAGAGTAAAGTAAAACTCAGTTAGACATTGTATGCTAACTGCGAAAGTCAATGTTTAGGTAGTAATGGATACATACTACTACATATATTCAGCACATAAATTACCCACTGCTATGTCAGGCATAGGAGGAGCCTATCACAGGTAGGGTTGGCACAAGGCTCGTATCAAGTTTTGCATCTCTTGCGGTTTTCGGCCTTGATATCTTATATCGGCTTTTACGACACCCTCAGCATCATTCCATGCTGGTCTATGTATTCTAAATCATGACGGTATTCTACATCCATCACCACACCATTAACCTGGCGAAATTAAAACTGTAGCCCAGCATCCAGGTAATCGCTAGGAGTATGTGAATACTTTGAACCGTATTTTGTGTGTTAAAAATATTGGCACTATATTCAGATCCTGAAAGTCTTTAGATCTGCCCATCACTAGCGTAAAGGGCCGGAGCGTTGATTGATTGCCCCGCACGGCCCATCCGCCCGAAGATACCCACATTTGTCACGCTCTGACGAATGCGTATGCTGACTATTGGCTCTCACCATTTTTATGTTACTTTTCGCTGAACCCGACTTTAATGGGGGTTGTGATGAGACCTGGGACTCAGCCTCTCTTAATAGGTGAACTAATTCAGCTTACATGGAAATCTGTATAGCTTTTAGACATGAACACTACAACACTTCCGCATAGTGGGCGATGTGTCTACAGATTCTACAGGTTCACAATGTTCGATGGATATCCATCATTTGTGTGGTATATCTGACCTCCTGCGTGTCAGTAGCGTGAAATATAATATAATCAGTATCGGTATTTCCACTAGATGAGCCACGGAAGGCAGACGATAATTGTTAAGTAAGTAGTTAAATTAGTTAACCAAATCAGGATAGACCTAGGCTAGATAAATATTTAAATAGGGTTTTCCAACAAAAACTTTAAAGTCGCTCAGCGTGCTATGGAGCGAGCTATGCTTGGAGGTTCTCTGAAGGATAGGCTCCGTAATGAGATTATCCGACAGAGAACCAAAGTCACCGACATAGCTCAGAGATTTAGCAGACTGAAGTGGCAATGGGCTGGTCACGTCTGTAGAAAAACCGACAACCGCTGGGGTAGACGAGTTCTTGAGTGGAGACCACGAATCGGCAAGCGTAGTGTGGGACGGCCCTCTGCTAGATGTTGTTGGATGCATCAAGCTGAAGACAGGGCGCTATGGCGCTCTTTAGGGGAGGCCTATGTCCAGCAGTGGACTAATGTGGGCTGATGATGATGATGAACAAAAACTTTGTTTTTCAATTGGGGGAAACAGTACCATTAAGACAGTCTTGACATTTAGTTTTTTGACGTATTCGTAGTAGATGCTTTGGCAATCTCACTAATTTGATATTTTTTTGAAATTAAACACTTTTTAACGGATTTATTGCGTGTATATTACATTATTTAATTCCCGACGTTTCGAATGCTTTGCAGCAGTCGTGGTCGCGGGAGAGACTAGATGACAGTTGTCTTCAAAAGTACAAAGAAACAGTTAAAATCTACCGCCTATAATTTTGTTTTATTGATAACGTTCCATGTGCACGCAGAAATCGCTCACGGTGTCCAGAGGTCTTGCAGATGAGTATTTTGCTTGAGATTTGATCAATTTAATGACTGGATCCCAGGCAGGTGGTACTTGCCAACCATCCTCTCTATTGAAATTTGGATGTTTTTTAATCTCAATAGCCTCGCGGATCATTCTTGGAATGTAATGATTTTCCTTGGCAAGGATTTGAGGTCTATCAAAATGAATGTAGTGGTTGGTCTTGTTGAATGTGTGCTCACAAACTGCAGACTTGGTCGAGCGTCTGTTTTTCATGTCAGCTATATGTTCTTTTATGCGGATACCGACACTTCTCTTTGTTTGCCCAATGTATGATAATCCACACTCACAGTCAAGTTTATACACACCAGCATCTTGTAGGGGGATGTTAGATTTCACTGGTCTTAAAAGTTGGCTGATCTTCCTGTGTGGCTTGAAATAAGTTTTTATTGAAGCACGTTTCAGAATATTTCCAACTTTATCAGTGATACCCTTGATATATGGCAAGACAGCAGGTAGTCGCTCAACTGTAGGTGCTTTGGGCTGGCTTCTGTGACGCATACGTGGGATTTTAAGGTTGTTGCTCCGCAGGACAGATTTGACATGCAGAAGCTCCTCCTCCAGATGGTTGCTATCACAGATGCCCCGTGCTCTCTGTAACAAAGATTTGCCTACGGTAGCTAACTGACATGGATGGTGGTGTGAATTGCCATTGAGATACTTGTCTGTATGGGTAGGTTTCCTATATACAGTATGGCCTAATGAGTTGTCAGGATTCCTGGTGATTAATATCTCAAGAAAGGCTAATGAATTGCTACTCTCTGGTTCCATAGTAAACTGAATCTTATTGTTAATGGAATTTAGATGTTCAAGAAAAGCAGGTAATTGGTTATGGGATAGAATGGCAAAAGTATCATCAACATACCGTTTGAAAATCTTCGGCGTAGCCAATGCAGTGGAGAGGGCTCTCTCCTCAAAGTCCTCCATATATATGTCAGCGGCCACAGGGGATACTGGGGAGCCCATGGCCACACCATCGATTTGCAGATAGTATTTACTATCCCAATATAAATAGCCGGATGTGAGGCAATGTTCCAATAATTCTGCATACTCCAAAGGCAGATCATATTCAATTAGCTTCCTCTTGACAACTTCAATGCAGTCATGTAGTGGGAGATTTGTGAATAATGACTGTACATCAAAACTGACCATGATCTCTTCATCTGCCAGGTGTAGATTTTCAATCTGGCTTATGAAGTGGTAAGAATCCTTGACATAGGTATATTTTTTGTTATATATCATCCTAATATGCTGTCATTGCCAAAATTAATAAATAAGTATCTTTCCAACCCCTTTAAGTCCTCTAGGGAGCACACGCCCAGAGCTAGTCCTCATCATTCAGAGTATTTGAAGCTCCTTCTTACAAAATATCATGGTCATATTATAAATAAACTAGCGACCCGCCCCAGCTTCGCACGGGTGCAATATTGACATATAAACCTTCCTCTTGAATCACTCTATCTATAAAAAAAACCGCTTCAAAATCCGTAGCTTAGTTTTGAAGATTTAAGCATACATAGGGACGGACAGACGACAGCGACTTTGTTTTATACTATGTAGTGATAAATAAATATCCTTGGACATTTCACACAACGCCATCTCGTCCCAAGCTAAGCAACTTAATCCTTGTGTTCTGGTAACGAGATTATTATTATTACGATTATTTTCATAAATAATAAGATATTTTCAACAACCTTAAGTTATTCTCAATCAAAAGATTCGTTTTTTTTTTACAAATAAATGTTCTCATTTATACTAGTTTAACACCATGTTCTACACTCTCAAAGTAATTAAGATGGCGTCTAGCAAATAGAAGAGACTGTTGCTAGTGTTTGAATTGAATCAAGCAAATTGAAATTTACTTTTGCCTCGACGTCCGTCGCCCGCGTTTAAGAAAAATAAAACTAAAACACTGGCAAAGAATTAAGCATATTATAGGGAAACTAAGGAACGCTTGGAAATAATATCGAGGATGTTTGAACAATTTAGGAATAGTGGTTGTAGCTCTAGGGATTGGTTGTGCCGCCGTAGGATCACGAGTCCCCGATTATTGGGTCTCGCAATTGTCTTTATGTAAACCAGAGGCACTTGCTCCGTATCTGGGTGACATTAGAATTAGTGAATTACGTTTTTGTGAACGCATATAGGGTAAACAAGGGCAGAAGTTTCGTTATTTAAAAAAAGTTTAGATTGATGAATGTGTTGAAAATTAATTTGAAATATGTATATACGAGTTCGTTAAAATTATTTACGGCTAGCCACGTTATGTGGAACACTGGGGTAGAGAAAGAAAAAAAACCAACGTTGCTAGACTGTCCGCTCCAGATGTTTGACTCTGCCGTCAAGAGAGCGATTTCCGCGGACCTCTTATAAGAAGTCGCTAATATTATTATTTACCATAAACGACTTTTATAAGAAACTTAAATGACTATCAAAAATGCTATAATAATATTCAAATGTTGCAAGGCCAAAAGTTCCACGGTAATCAAGAAAAAGTACGTTTTGTATTTTTAAAGCCTTATGAAAAACAAGCAGTTTTATATTTTTTTACACATAGGAGTTGTACACCCAAGGTTAGTAAAATTGGTTTTAATTCCGAGATTTCAATAAAAAAGCGCTCGTTTGTTCGCTTAGTTGCAAATGATTGTTTTATATGAAGCTATTATTTTTTTATTATTAGTAGATTGTTTTTAACAGTATTGAGGATGGCATGTTAATAGTCAGTATTGAGGATGGCTTTGGCTTGTATTAATGAATAAAAGGAATATGGCACATACATTATATTCATGGTAAATACATCCTCCAACATCAAACACATATTAAGACAAAAAGTGACGTCAAATGAACAATAAAATAGTAGAATTCTCTTTATTGCACTTATAACATTAAACAAAGAACATAAATAAAAGAAAATTTACACAGGAATTACATAAATTGCCCATAACAAAGCATAGTGAAACAACACCAACTAAAAAATATTGTTAATCTTCTCAGGAAGCACACAAGACCTGATCATACATATTTTTAGTCTGGAAGTAATAACAAAGAATTAGTAGAATTTCATACGCCATATATCATCAAGCAAATTTTGGCAACACGTTTTAATAATCGGCCATAAAACTTGTGAACTGTAGTCATTACAGACAGCTCGTCGTCTTTATAGCTGCCTCGATGTAGATTGCCTGTAACATTACTCTGTAAATTGACTGAATGAATGACTGAATGTGCTGAACTGGTTTTATAGAGGGCGTAAGTACCGCCAAGACAAATTATTCAATATATCTCTTTCAATTAATGTTGTCTCATTAGCCGTGGACACATATTTCTCAATCATTTCTTGTTGGTCATGTCACGGGTTCGGTTCGATTACGCGGTAGCGCAAGTGTCATTGAATAAACCAGAGATATTAGTTGTGAGTCTGAGTGTTTTTTTTATGAATTATTTACGTATGTTTAGAGCTCCCACGAAAAAAGGTTACAGGTAAAAAGGCTTCGTCCATTTCGAAACGACGTCTATTTAAAAATCTCACTGACTCTAAATTACGCATTGTCTCCTCCAATGCCAATGCTTCAGGGAAATTACCCTACTGTGGATTGACACAGGTTTTGTATAAAGTTTTTATTTACTTCAGGCTAGGTTGTCCACCTCTTGAGTTCCTTTAATCACCTCGTAAGACACCCTCAAGATGGAATGGGTTGGTACTGTTTATTAAATCAGTCACTACGCGGACAATATAAATACTATACGGGAGCTATACGTGATGGATCGGGCTGTATCATTAAATAAGTATTCTGAATATATCACTATTATAATACACACAGATGAACTACAAGGAAATTTACAAATAAATAGTTTAAGGTGAATGTTCCAGGGTAGCCCGCGAAATTCAAATTTTCTTACGTTTTTTGCAATTTGCAGGAAAATCCACCTTAAGAAAAAATTTTCTTGTAAATCTTTGAGCGGGAACTCAACACTTTTATTTCAATCGTTCCCTTATCAAAATCAAAATCAAAATCAAAATGTTTTTTATTCGAATAAATTCTTACGAATGCTTTCAAATAGTCAAAAAAAAAAAGTATTAAATTTAAGAGAAATATAAAAAAAACTAAATATAAAAATATCTCATTCAATTAAAACTTTGCAACTGAACGTGTCGTTCCGTTTCACGGAATACCTGATGCAGATACGGAACTTTATTCATTGTTGTACTAGAAATATTGGGCTGTACTTATACAGAAGTCATCTAATAACATGGTGCTCTATGGAATAATAAATTCTTTACATCAATGTTTAAGGTCGAATTTCGAAAATCATTTTGATGTGGCTTGGGTCCTTTTTGTTGAACTGATTTATACAATTCGAATTGTGAACAGTTGGCGTACAAATAACACAGGGGTAGATAAGTTGGTTTATCGTCGTGCAGTCAACTTGATGGTAAGTGAATACTGCAAACCATGACTTTCTACACGTTGCTATTCTAGAAAGTTAGTATGCGCTGCTTCTAAAAGAATAGATTAGATTTAATCTAAAATGTAACCACTAAAAATCATAAATCATGCCTACGTACTGCGGACTAGAGGCTACACCAATTTTATGGAGGTACTATACAGTTGTTTCACGTTGGTTTTTTTGTATTTAAAAATAAACGAAAGCTCAGGGGCAATTTAAAAACATATAATTCACGTTTACAAATGACACCCAGACTCCGAGCAAGTGCCTCAGGCAAAGACACTTGCCCGACCCCAAAATGGAACTCGGGACCCGTTGATCCAAAGGCGGCATATGTGACCCCTAGACCGGGGACTCGGGGGGGGGGGGGGCGGTTAAAGATAGAAATTTACGCCTCAACCTACCCACTAAAACCAACGGCTCGACTGTCCGAAACAGGGCCACAGGTTTGGCTCCCCAGTGGAGGAACATGCTTCGTGACCCTGACGCTTCTCAGTGGCCTCCACGCCATAATGGAGAGCTCCAGATGCTCTTCAACCACACCAAGATCCTTCAGGCCCTGCCCTAATGTAATATTGCCAGATCCATGAAGCGTTCAGCTACCGTTAGTTGCGGCAACCCTGGCCTCCACACCTGGCAGCACGATCGAGATTAAGCCTATATACGCTGGTAATAAGGCACACTTTCATAATCAGCTATATTTCAAAATCCATAGGCAACAGCATCAAGCGTTCAGGTATTCTCTTGTACCAACTTAGTGGCATAAAAAAGCTGAAACTACGTGGTCAACAGGTTAAAGTGTAATTTTGTATACAAAAGTTTTCCGGCAAAGCCAGTGTGGCCAACAAATAGGTACATTGCTTCATCCCACGGGATCGCAGCTAATTGTGTTTACGGTGGAGGTAAAGGGACGGACTCGTGCATTGGACATCACAAACATGAGTCTCAGAAGGACAGGTTGGTGAAGCTGTGGTCATACTGACAGCGAGAGTAATGAAATGTAGATAATAGGAACAAATATCCTCCATGTTACTGGCGGAGGCCCGACTCGCATTTTTTTATCTTCAACTTGAATGCCTCTGTCCCTAGGCTTGCGTGATGGAAGGCAACGCCAGGATCTAAGATGGATCAGGCAATTCAAGGACATACCTTGTTGGGCACGGGCTCTCACATTCACACGAAAGAACACAGTAAAATTACTTGGACTTAGATGTGAGGGTGGTAGCTAGCCGGGCAGACCATTAGATCATACCACCAAGCGTGCTGGGTTGTGTTGACTCTTACAACACGCGGTGTTTTCCAGCGTGCGGTGGGGAAGTGTAATATTCTGATCCGTTCCCACGTGGGTGAAGTACATATAAGGACTTAGTAACTGTAGTAGTAGTAGCAGGAACAAATAAAAACGCTTGCTTTCTCCAAAATGAATAACCATTTTTGATCATTCGCCGTACAGAGAAAAGTGAAACAGAATGTGTGTTTCAAAAACAGTTTCGCTGATTGATACATTGTCGTTACAGATAATGTACAGATACACAATTAAGATACGAGTAGTAAGTTGAAACGAGTGACAAATTCATGACAAAGGAAAAATATTGCGTTGGTGCCTTATTGTAACACCTTCTCATCATTTTTCTAGTTAAGCTGTGCTCGCTATTTTTAATTTGAGCGATTTTTTAAGATGAGCGATCGACTGCTGCGCAGCATGTCGCGGGTTCGATCCCTGCACGGAAGAAATATTTGTACGACCTACAAGTATTTGTTCCGGGTCTGGGTGTTTTCTATCTATAATATGTATGTATTTACAAAAAAAAAATGTACATAAGTAGTTTATCATCCATATCGTTACCACAACACAAGCATTAAGTTGCTTAGCTTGGGACGAGATGGCGTTGTGTGAAATGTCCAAGGATATATTTTTTATTTACTATGAACACAATTCATAACACAAATCCCAGTTAATCAACAAGTTTGTCATAGAGTCGTAAGCTTATTAAGCACGAGTATATACGTGTGGTGACGGATTTAGAATGCACAGTGTCACCACCCCATTCCATCCTGAGGGTGTCGTAAGAACCGGCAAAAGGAAATGATAAGGCCGAAAACTTAGCCGCGAGAGAAGGAAATTTTGAAACGGAACCATGTGCCAACTCTCCTGGCCAGCGTGGCATAGTAGGCTATTATCCTCCCTGTAGTGGGAAGAGGCCCGACTCAACAGTGGGTCATTAATGAGCTGAGTAGTAGTATATAATTTAGTTTTGCCGCTCACAGTCTTACTCCTGCTTTACATTTGTACAGTGACAAATTGCTTTTGGTCATTAAAACACTGCGACACCCTAGGGTCATACGTTTTGGAGTTCTCTGAATTTTAATGTGCACACGAATTTGGAATTTAAATGACGTAATTACGTTGTGACAAACAGTCGTTTTTCCTTTTACTGGTTTGATGAAGGAAGACATTAAAAATGTATAAGCCGCTGAGCACTTTGTTTATTCTATACACAATTTGCATACTCGTGTACCTTAATTTTGCCAGACTCTATACACGTCTTTGTACCCTACTCCTCCTCCTTCAATTGTATGGAGGGTGATTGGCCCTCTGTACCTCTGTTGTCATGCTCACTAAAATACTCTGAGCAGCGGTAGCGACATGTGACGGGTCGGTTACTTCCCTTTAATATGGTTGAGGAGATCGATGGCTGTCACATGCGTTATACTTGTGAACAGGTGCTGCTGTTTGGGGTTCGTCGGCTCACTAGACCAAGGAAGTTTTAGTTTATTTTAATAATGTTGTATTGTTTTAATATTCACGTTCCAGTTGACGCTTTTCAGATCCAATAGAATAGTTTGGATATGGAATTTGTTGGGTTATATATATTTATTAAATTCTAAATAGGACCGCAAAGTAATAAACAAGAAAAGAATGACAAGCCCTCTGAGTTTCTTGCCAGTTCTTCTCAGCAGTGGTTGCGATCCGAACTGGTGGTAGACTATAATACTTTGCTTTGTATAAATTTTATTAATATGTTGACAATTTGACAAATGATTTGACTTTGACTTACCTCGCTGGTTAGACAGCTGGTGTGGCACAGAATTTGGTATCAAGTTTTCCGTCTCCTGCGGCTAGGTTTTCGGCCGTATCATTTCCTTATGTCACCTCTTACAACACCCGTATAATGAAATGGGGCGGTTTTACCACACACAAAGTCTCTTATACTTAAAATATATTTTCAACTTTTTTAGTTACTTAGACTTTGAGAGTTTGCTAAAGGTTAAGCTTTTTCTCATTAGACGAAAAGTGTTGCTACATTTTATAACAAATATTGGGTAAATTATTGTCTTATTTCACTATTTGCAACTTAAAAAATATTACCTTTCTATTTATAAATTAACATCAATCTCCCTCCGACCTCCTCCAAATCCATAAAGGGAAATTTCCCACACAGAGTTTGAATCAAGTTTTCGTTGTCTTGCTAGATAAGTGGGTTTCTGCGATCCTTCGCCTTTTACGATGCCCGCTGAATGTGTGGGTTGAAGACATTTTGTATTCTAAGACCGTCACCGCACGCTATTTATATGCAGGTTATGATTTTTTACGGAATTAACTTTTGTAATAATATGATCCTATCCGGGAGATCTCATTTGAATGAAATAAGAAGTATTATACTCAACACTGAACCCGAGGAGCGTATCAGAATTTGACAAATAAGGGCTTACTCTCCTTACACCTGATGTACACAAAATTGTCCCAATTCAGCCGTCTAGCGTAATTCCTAAAAGGGTTTACCTGTATCGTCCCGTACATCTGTGACAATAAATAAACTCCCAGACTATTTGTGCGTAAATTTATCTCTTATTCATAGCAACAATAGATCGGGTCATGAATATGCGATGTCATTGTCAACGGTTTAGGACCGTAAATATAAATGGCCCTTGAAAGGAAGCGAGTTTAAGACCCCGCTGCTGAGGCACATTAGGGAAGCGAGAATACCCGCTGATAATTTTGATATTTGAATCGAGAATTCAATATTATTAGAGGTTGTAACTGTGTGGTGACTGATTTAGAATATAAATTGTCACCACCACATGACAAGGACGATAATATAGCCAGATACTACGATAATATACAAGAGAAGAAAACTTGATACGAAACCCTGTGATGGCACAGTAGGCAAAATGTAACTGGAGGAGATCCAAGTAGTCATCCATGGGTCATCCATGGTCATCCATGGGTTGAGTAGTAGTAGAGGTTGCCTCGAGGTTGAAGTTTTTATGTTACATTAGCTTTTGGGCGCGGCTTCGCTCGCGTGGACTTCAAACCCGTGCTTATTTCTATGCATTTTTTTTTATGAATATAAAAGTGGTTATTGTGACTAAACTATGATAGTTAGATATGTGCTTTTTTGTAGATTTTAATAAGACCTACAAACTCGTAGTACTTCAATTTGTTCTATTGTCAATAGTTTTTGCAGCGCACGCATAAATAGGTTTTCGATTTTACACCTTGGGTTACAAAATCGCAATTTTCATACGGATCCCTAATTCCTTTGAAAATAAAATATAGCCTATAACCTTCCTCGATAAATGGACTATCTAACACTGAAAGAATTTTTGAAATCGGACTAGTAGTTCCTGAGATTAGCGCGTTCAAACAAACAAACAAACTCTGCAGCTTTATAGATTCTTACACATTGCATTGATGGCACTTAGATTATCATCACCTTCTGCACACTTTAGTCATCTGCTCGTCTTACATCTTTTATATGGAGAAGTACAGCGTTCTGTCCTTTTGCAGATCGTCGCTTCATCTATCAGAGAGGCTCAAGAACATGGTACAGATGATTTTGCTCGGGCTTCCTCTAACTGCATAGAGAAAAATTTGCCTTTTGTGTTTGCTATCATATCAAGGTGTTCTCTTGTGACTAGATTCTTGGCTTTGGTGGTTCTCTTAATTGCCTCTTTCTATACCAGCAAACTAGAAAGGGACGGTGACACAATGTATTCTAAATACATGAACACCCATCACCACAGATATTATATCATGTTTAATTATAAGGACATTATAAATTTAAAAAAAAGTGGCAACCATTTCCAAAGGAACAGGTCATTTTCTATAAACTATTTTGTCTAAAAACTTTTAATCTCGATTATTATTTTTCTACATTTGAAGTAAGAATAGTGCATAATAGACTGAAATGTTTCATTGTTGTATTGTAGTTTCTATTAGTCTAACTAATTATAAGGTTGTATCCTCAATGAAAAAGTAAGAATTGTATTCTGTTCTTTAAATAAGTCTGCTTAAGCATCTAGCGATAAGCTCTCCTTCAAGGGGGTTTAAATTTTGGAACGAAGTTCAATACGGTACCTCGAACCGCAGTTTTAAACTATTTTAGTTTTAATCAAAACTTTAATACAATATTCAGCACTTGCGGGCTGTAGCGCGTTGTCGGCTTTCATTTTGGCCCGCCTGTTTTATAACCTTTTGCGGCCCGCAGTGTAATCCGACTTAATAACATTTTGCACCGCAATTTATGCTAGTATATGAATTTTTAAATATTTTTCTGGTTACATCATTATATTGACTGTACAATAACGAAGTGGTTTTATAATATGTTGTATCTTCATTCTTTCCTTATGCACCAGGCCCATATGATTTGGCTAACTACCGGTATTTTAACGGTGCCATTGCCGTCCGCCCTCCGCGACTCTTCTCCAGCTGTCAGTTTTTACGCTACAAACTACGTGTAACATCGGGCATAGATGGTCGAATGCCAGCCGATGACTTTACGTGCTCTCCAAAGAACTGAGTACACCCATCTAACATCTAGCTTAGCTAGACGATGCTTAAGCTACAAATCCATTTCGTTCTTTACTGGCTACGGTCTCCTCTGTTACTAAGAAAATATTTGTTTTATATTTAGTGGCAATTTACTAAATTAAATGTACGAATGTTTTTTCAAATCTAATTGTTTCCTTAAAAACTACGCCTGGGCCATATGACATGACAATATTTTATAGATGTGGATCATTGATAAATAAAATGTGGATGTGTATAAGATGATATAGAGATGGGGTTTTATATGTGAGACAACATGTACCTAAACGAAAATACGAGATCCGTGCATGCGAAGTCATGAACTGAATGTAGTGAATAACATTAATATTTAACCCTTTGTCAAATTGGAGGATTTCCGATTTAGTAGTAGGTCGTCATGACGGTGAATATTGTACTGAAATTATAGCTCTTAAATTTAACTGTGTGTTGGGTCTAATACAAAACCATAACGTTATGAATGAAATATGAGAAGTAACTAATAAATCACCGTTTGCATATTAAATTTCTGTATAATATTATACAGGTTATATTTATTTATATAGGCAGAATATAATTGGCATGGCAAGGTGGATTTTAAAAAAATGCCGACTTTGATGTTTATAACGATCTTTAATTATATCCACGTGATCTTTTATTAGCGACTTCAAAATAGAGCACATTTTCAATGATGCTGTAGGGGGGGGGTTGATCAGTGAAGTCAAAACTTTTTTTAAATTCTTATTTTGGTTCTATAATTATGTAATTCATATTTCAGTTTAGCGCCATTCGGAAATAAATAAAACAACCTATGCACAATGTTACCAACTCATTCTATCCTGAGGGTGTCGTAAGAGGTTTTCTTGGGGCTAGGAGATCTGCCTCTTGCGTTATTTTAGTCGCCTCTCACGACAGCCTCAGGATAGTGTGGGCCAGATTTAGTATTCATAGTTTCACTAAACAATTAATTGTATAATATTGAAACAGTAAAAACCGAAGAAGTCACCACCTGCCAATTATTTGCACAAGCGTATTTCGTCCAACAGATGTGCGCAATAAAAATATTTTGCAAGCACGCACTTCACGCGAAAGTGTTCGTAAATCTAATCTGAATATCAAACGGAGCGCTCCTTTGGGAAATGTGTGGAGTACTCCAATGTGCCTGTGAATGATGACTTCGATTCCATGAGAAGTCGCAAAAGATTTGAGTTGGTTTACTGCTTATAAAGGATAATAAAATGTCACGCGTGAGAGAAAGTAAATATTATCCTTATATCACACCCATTCTGGTGACGGATTTATAATGCACAGTGGTGATTTATAATACAAGGTGTGATAAAGATCCTACAGCCTTAACAAGGGATCGAGAGTACTACTGATTAACTGTGTGCAAAATTTCAGACGCAGCAAAGCAAATATATACACAGTAAGTATTGTAGAATGTTCGAGCTTATCAAAATTTTTAGATTTTAAATTTTTTTTTCTGAATTTTCGGCCTAAAAATTTAATTTCTATTTTTTTTAAGTAGAATAGTTTTAAATTTTTTCTTTCTCTAACTGTATTATCTTGAATTGTACTTTTAAGCATAAAATAATCAGCTTCGTAACTTTAACCCAAATTATGAAAATTTTGGCGTAAAGCCAAACATGTAAAAATTCTGAAAAAAAACATTACACGATTATTAAGAAATATCACATAAAATACAAGTGGATACTCCATGCTAAGCTAAAAATAACTATTGCTAGTTAAGTAGTAGTAGTTTACCTCAAGATAGATAGCCGTATTAAACACTTTTTTTATTGACTTCCGAGGTGTGTACGGGTTTCTTTCACTGTATCACTATCACTATCACTATCACTACATAGTATAAAACAAAGTCGCATTCTTCTGTCCGTCCCTATGTATGCATAAATCTTTAAAACTACGCAACGGATTTTGAAGCGGTTTTTTTTAATAGATAGAGTGATTCAAGGGGAAGGTTTTTATGTATAACCCACCCCCGCTTTGCACGGGCGAAGCCGGGGCGGGCCACTAGGCCATTATTTTATAAAGGGATCTTTACGATACATGTGTCCCGACGTTATATAAGAGTAACAACAGCCTAGGTCTTGAGTGGCGTCGCGTCATTTGGCGAAGCGAAAGCATTAGCGTCACTCAGCTATCTACTAAGTGTTGGCTATCAATAATAGCAATATATTCAAACAACACAATAGTCCCTAAAGCTTTGTATAATTAGTGTCGTAAGAAGTGACTAAAAGAAGAGAAATGGTGTAGCCGCAATTGAAGGAGATCATTTCCATCGTGACCCAGTGGGCTCGGCTTAGCGGTGCGTGATGATGATGACACCAGTCGGCTGCGTGGTAATTTAAACAAGCGATCCATACAATAAACTTACAAAATATTATCAAGACGAGAAAAATGCAAACTTCCTCGCAGGAAGCTTGTGTTCTTAGCAGAGTAGAATTTAATGAAACTGTTTCAGGCGCGTGCATGATTAATGGCCCCTACGATGATATTACAACAATTGCTCAGTATTTAATAGCGTAGCGTAAAGGAATCAAACCACTACATGCTATAACAGCTTTGATATTAAAATAATATTTATAATTGTACCCGGTATATGTGAACAAGGACGCAAGGATTTATTCGCGGATCTTTATTTGACTAGCTCTGTCAAGGCATATTCGTTGTTACGTAAACGTTTATCTCTCATCTGGGGAACTTGCTCTTAGTTTGGCCGAAGCAAGGGCTCTATGAGCCTACCAAAAGATAGACAACCCAACCCATTTAGTCAAAAGGTGTGTTCCAAACGAAATGAGCCATTAAAATAAATATCTATAATAAATATCTTACTAATGCTTACAGCGACTAAGTATGAAATCGGTTAGTAATCGCTTTAAGTGTATCTCAAGCTTAAGCTTTCTGTAATTAGACGACAGTGCGAGATGAGAATTTTTAATGATTTTGAAGAAAATCATAATGAAATAATTAATTATGGAACATGATGCGACACTTTGGTCACGCTGACACGAATCAAGCTTAACGTAATTAAAAAAGAAACTGAAGATAATTAAACTTTACTATAATGCACTCGCTTTATTTCTTCGTTTGGCGACGGTTAAGAATACATAGTGTCACCACCCCATTCCACCCCGAGGGTGTCTTAAGAGACACAAGATAAGGAACACTTGTATGGAAACCTGTGCCAACCAGGTGGGCCAGCGTTGATCAGTAGGCTCATTACCCTGCATGTAACTTGAGGAGTCCCGACTCAACACTAGTACTGTGGCCTGTGGTTATGGTTTTCGAATCCTTGCCAGGTGCCAAGTTGTTGAGTTCTATCTTCTTAAATAATGTAATTTTATTTGAATTTTAAACGCCTTATTTAAATCTGAGTTATCAAAACTCAAATTCATTATCAAAATCCAAATCATGAAATCAAAATAAATTGAAAATAGTAAATTCTGAATTCTTCAATTCAATGCTCTATTTTGAGCAATGCTCCATTTTACCGTTTCACAAACGTGAAAGAAAACTTACCAAACTAGGTGTCAACCATTTTTAGATCAAGTTTACCCTTATAATGTGACACGTAATGAATTACAAGCCTTTTTTTTTAAGTAAAACCGTGAGTGAAGGTTGTGAGCCAGGCGCACTTACTTCAATATTACTTAACTGGCACCTGATTATGAATATATGATTTAAAAAGAAATTGCGTGTGGTGACGTCCAAACCAATACCATCCTGAGAGTGATATAAGACGAATATGTGTGTACGGTATGAATCAACTCCCAGACACACTTAGCCTGTTACTTGATCCCAGATTATAATAAAAATTATTGCTCAGCGTTTAACCTCGTTACTCAGTATTTTATGTCATTTTTTATAATCTCCCTGTTTCATAAACCAAATCGTTCGACTTTTGATGTGAGTCATATACACAAAAGTTTACTGTTTGCCTGCTAGGTTAGTGTTGGGATATCATTAATGGAACCAGTATCGATAAACGTCTAATTAAGTATCTTATTCAGCGATAATTGCTGAAGAAGTAATGAAGGCCACTTGCTCAGGGTTGTTATTGCATATGCGCTATTTACCGCCCTGATGAGGCCTTCGCGTGGGGCATGGTGATGAGGGGACATCCCCCACCCCTAGGAGCGGCGACCCTGGGAAGAACGGCACCGTACCACATGCTCCGAGTATGGCGCAGTTGGAGTCATAAGCCACTGCAAGGTTGCCATAATTAAAATGGGGATAGATCTACCTGTATTTCACTCCCCATTGATGAGCGTGCAGTCACGTGCCCCCGTCAGGTGCCGGATGCCTGTCTGCTTGGCCGCCCCTCCGCGGTGGCGGTGGCGCTAGTGGCGGCAGCTCTGGCCTCAACGCCTGGCCACCCTCCACTTCAATGACCAAGCTGTGTGTAGCGGCAGGTTAAGGCTTCCGAGGCAACTCTGAGGACAGAGGAGTCCCCAAAGTCAAAACAAAATACGTCTCCGTGTGCCGCTCTTCGTCTGGCCTCTCCCCGTGGGCCGGCCCCGCATGGGTGACCATGAGCTGGTATGGCCCCAACGGATCCTAAAGGCACGCAATCCCCTCACTACAACAAGGTGGCGTGGAAATACAGGGTTGTTTCTTACAAAACAGTAGGGTCGTTCTTGTTTTAAATTAGTCAATAATTTATTTAAATCAGTTTACATTAAAAAACAACAATGAATGCAACAAAAACCTTTGCGCCGATTTACCTTTTAAAATTGACTAAAGTATCGACTTCGTCACATCCCTACATTTCACCCCTCCATATTCTAATGCAAATACGAGTACGCAGTCTAGGCGTTTATATATAGAAAAGTCAAATAGAAATGTTATTTTACGCCCTTTTCAAATCGTACCGCGTAAGATTTTACGGCTCTCCAAACATTTGAACTGATTGTATGGTATAATATCGTATGCTGTATAACGTTTACCCTTTTTCTTTGGGGAGAAATCTTATTTATATTTAGGGATGGAAAACATTATTTTTTCGAACTTTACTTTAAAGAATATTGTCACCAAATACCACTGTCCGTGGGTGGTGGTGGGTTCCTGCATATAGTAAGGTCACCATCGCTCTATTAGAGTAAGGATGACGTAGAAACTCGACTGGAGAACAACTGGAGAAATCGACGTTCCCTCTGCTGTAGCATAATTCTTTCACTGTTACAGGGTTGGCATATGTCTAATATTATCACCAATTACTATCAGGCAGGCTATATATTTGGGCCATATTCCGTGTGGTGACGGATTTAGAATATATAGTGTCTCCACTCTATTCCATTCTAGGGGTGTCGTATGAGCCGACCAAAGGGAAATGGCAAGTCTGAAAACCTAGCCGCAAGGGAAGGAAACCTTGTAACGAAATCCTTTTTTTAGCCAACCCATCATGGAGCCCACTATCGAAGCATGGTACAGTAGGCTAATTAGTAACTACCCTCCCAGTGGCAGGACGCCCGCCTGGGCAGTGCCATCAGCAGCAGCAATAACACATCGAAGACAATATGTAACTTTCATAAACCGCATCTAAGAAAATAATAAATATAGTAGAAATATTATAGACTAGCTGACCCGGCGAACTTTGTTCCGCATTATAAATATTTAAAACAAAAAGAAAGTAGACAGTAGGATACCTGAGATTTTTATCCCGTCCGTATAAAACTTGGTGCCCGGGGTAAAAAATCCTTTATGAACTATCCCCGTCGGTCCCGGGGAGGACCGACGAGGGGTGTGTGGGGATCTCCCCCGGAGTGGGGGCCTAACCACTAAAACATCCCCGGGGTGCTCTCTATCTCGCGTCCATGTCAGTGGCATTGCGGGTACTTAGCCTACTGGGGCCCCGTCCGCTATGCCACGGACTGGAGGCTCACCGCCTCCTCAAAACCCGCGCTCGAATGAGCACCGACGTCCTGCCGTGAGCACACCGAGCAGGACGTCGTCCGGAATCGGATCCCACGTGGGGCGGGGCGTCCCCGCGCCCTGCCCCGGGATCCTCAGCCTGAATCGGCCATTGCACCTTGAAGATGCTTTATTGATTACATGGCCTAAATGGGGCAGGGGTGTAAAGAGCCCGCTGCCCTGGCCATTATTGGAGACCCATATATGGTCTCTCTTCCCCCATTGCTTCCCGTACGTAAGTCCGGTGTGTTCTGCCCGGGTTCTGTAGTCCGTATAAAACCTACTTTAACAAAACGCAACTGACAGCGAAACGTTATTGGTAACGCCATCTATTGTTATAATAGGAAATACTTACTTATTTACTTAATTAGCTTTTCGACGCAATGTCGGTTAGAACAAGCGATCCTCACCCCCTTCCCTTCCCTAAAGCACGCCTAATTCGATCGCGGATTCGTCGATGCCGTGATCCAGTGCCAAATCGATCGTCCGGGTGAAAGGTTGCATAATCACGCAGCCCCCGCGCCAGTACCGCATACGCGCTGCATCGCGTCGCCTAATATAGGTTATTATGTACTTTTTAATTTAATAAACCCTGGGACAAAACCGCTCGCGGGTGTTGTGGTGTGATCGTGTCAAAGGAACGAGCGGACCAGCTTGTGGCCCGTCTTCATAAGGACGCCAGTGGCCGCCATTTTGTCACCCACGAGAAGACCTCACAAGTGCTAAAAGGTAAGGCGTGCTTCCTGGATCCCTTTTCCTTACGATCGCCTGTTCGCCCCCTTTCTAGGTGATTACCAGCTTTCCTTCATACAGTCCACTATATCACTCAAATCACCTAGTACATATTAAGATAGGTACTTCCACATTTCGCCGCATCATTTTTTTGATCCGTACGAACCGGATTCGTTTTCGTTCATACGAAACTTCTTTAATTTCGCGTAGGTATCTTATATAAGTGCCTACCTAGGTAGTTATAGCACCTAGCTATACTCCTAGTCCATTTTATACCCATTACGTGGTTACTTCCGCACCCTAGTAGGTAATATACTTTTACGTAGCTACCTACTAATAAAATAAATAATAATTACTCGAACTATCATAGTTGTCTTGTAAATTCCATATTTCAAGCATCTTTAGTTCCACCGCCTTATATTTGTTGCCTACTTAGGTATAACTACCGCATAAACACTGTATTTATTTGCATAGGTAAATAATAGGTATACTCGGTCCGATTCGGTTTATTAGCTTATACTTACCTACGTAAACATGGCACAACAAAAGAAGTCATGCATTCCGGAAGAAAAAGAGCTGACAATCTTGGAAGCTAAACGTAATATTTTATTTGAGCGAGTTCAACATATTTACGAGCGTTCAAAAACCGCCGCATCTTCCGAAATTAATAGGGAATCATTTCTTAGTTATTGTATGACAGTAGATAATATTCGAACAGACTTTCATAACTTGTTAGACGCTTATAACACTAATTTAATTTCTATTAATCCTGATGCTCAGCCGAGTTATCAAGCGTACACCGCATTCGAGGATCTTTATTGTATCATCAAGCGCATACAATCTCAGTTAGAGGGTAAACAAAATACCGCGGAGCCCGCCGCTGCCAGACCGGCGGTTCGAGCGCCGAGATTACCGCCAATCGAGCTTATGTCGTTTGATGGCGATATACGTAATTGGCCATTATTTTATGCTAGTTTCAAATCAACAGTGCACGATAATGGTTCTCTGACAGATGCTGACAGGTTGTACTATTTAATAGGTAAGCTGTCGCCGAAAGCGCAGTCCGTATTTGCAGGTGTCACGCCCAGCGCTGAGAATTATCAGGTCATATTCCAGTCACTACTTGACAGATACCAAGATACTCGTGTCCTAGCGTCTACCTACTTTGATCAGGCTTTAAATCTTAAATTGTCTGGTCCAGCGTCTGTTTCGAATTTCGAATCGTTTATAGATAACTTTGTTACCGCAGTTAATTCCCTTAAAAACTTAAAATTAACAGATCTTTCCGACTTTATGCTACTACAAATCGCTTATAAAAAGTTCGATACGGAAACAGTTCGTGCTTTCGAAATGACGGAACGTAATAATAAAATGCCTACACTAGATCATTTTATTTCCTTCATTAAAGATCAGTGTCGAATATTTCATAATACACAGTCTAGTTCATCTAGCTCGTCTATTAATAACAATAGTAAGCAAAAGTCGAATAAGTCGCGTAATATTAATAATAACTCGATCCCTAATCCGCAATCTTACGCAGCATGCTCGGAATCTACTAATAATAATAACCAACGCAAGTGTCTGTGCAATAATATCGTACATGACCACTTTTTTAAATGTCCCGCTTTTAGCAATTTAAATCCGACTGCTCGTTTTAAATGTGTAAAGGAAAACAAAGCTTGCGTTAATTGTTTGAGCTTAAAACATAAAATAAGTAATTGTTCTTCCAAAACTAAATGTCATTCATGCAATCAACGACATCACTCATTACTACATTTTGATAAGCCCGGTAACCTTGACCCCGTTTCTAGCCATCCCGTTTCGTCATCCGCACAGGTGCAAAACGCATGCACCACGGTAGCTAGTCCCTCCGCGACTCAGTCCGAAGTATCGCTGTGTACGACTTCCATTGCACTGGCGGCGCATACCCGCGGTCCGCGCTCGCGCATTTGTAATGGCCGGCGCGATATCAAGCCGCAGTGTATGGCGTCCACATCGGTTCTACTAGCGACAGCGCAAGTTATTGTTTACGATATTAATAATTCGCCACACGTAATTCGATGTTTACTGGATAGCGCGTCTCAAAGTAATTTCATCAGTTCTAATTGTTTCAAGCGCCTCGGACTGTGCAATAAAGTTAAAAATACTAACTTAATAGTTAGGGGTATCGGTGGGACAGAAAAATCTTGTAAGGGTTCGGTTGATATAAAGATACATTCGCGTTTTGATAGGGATATTCATTTTGATATTTCATCGCTCATAGTGGAGCGTATTACAGACACGTTGCCGAACGCTCAAGTGGACGTGTCGTCACTTACGCACCTCGAGTCTTTACCGCTCGCGGATGCAGACTTTGCAAAGCCGGGGGACATTGATGTTTTAATTGGGGCCTCGGTATACCCACACTTGTTACTACCTACAATAGTACGTAGTGATAATAACTTACCACCCGCTATTGAGACTGTATTTGGTTATGTGGTTATGGGTACAGTACCTACGTCACATACATCTCATTACACCACGTCTTGTTGTTCTGTTCTTCATGAAAATAATATTGATTCTCTTCTTAAGCGTTTCTGGGAGCTTGAAGAAATTTCCGCACCGCCCTCACTGAGCCGTAAGGATCTTGAGTGTGAAGAACATTTCCGCGTTACTACTGTTCGCGATGACGGTGGTAGATATATTGTCGCGTTACCCTTCTGTGGTGACCCCTATTCGTTGGGTGACTCGCGCGCTGCTGCACTTAGGCGTTTTTATTGTTTAGAGCGCAAGCTTGGTGCATCGCTGGAGTTGCGCGGCGCCTATAATGACGTCATTCGTGACTACATAAATAAAGGATTTTTAAATCTGGTTGTAAATAACGAGGGTAATTCTCTTCCTTCGTATTATATCCCGCATCACGGCGTAGTTCGCGAAGATAAACTCTCCACTAAACTCCGCGTGGTTTTAGATGCTAGTTGTAAAACTACATCGGGTCAGTCGATTAATGACATTTTGCATGCCGGTCCTAATCTACAGGGTGATTTATTTAACATCATAACAAAGTTTCGTCTTTTCCCAATTGCTCTGTCAGCTGATTGCCGCCAAATGTTTCTCAATATCGGCGTTCGCGAATCTGACCGTAGATTTCAACAGATTTTTTATCGCTTTGACAATAGTGAACCTTTATCTGTGTATCAGTTCAATCGTGTTTGTTTTGGACTCAAGTCCAGTCCGTATCACGCGTTAAGGGTTGTCCGCCAGTTGATCGCTGATGAAGGCGATCACTTTCCCGCCGCAGCAGCTATTGCTACTTCCGCCTTATATATGGATGACATTGCCTGTAGTGTCATATCCATTCCGCAAGCAATTTCGCTTTCTGAAGAGCTTATTCAGCTTTTCAAGCGAGGCCAATTTGATCTTGTCAAATGGACAAGCAATTCCAAGGAGGTTCTCGCACGCATACCTGATTCTCATAAAGCTTCTCCGGACATTGAATTCGAGAAGTCTATACCGCATAAAGTTCTCGGTTTACGCTGGGACAAATCCTGTGATAGTTTCCGGTTTGACGTCACACCACCAGATGATAAGTGCACCAAGCGCACTATGCTGTCCACAGTGGCTCGACTATGGGACATAATGGGTTTTGTGGCTCCCACAATTTTGTACGCCAAGCTCTTGATCAAAGAACTTTGGTTATCAAAGTGTGAGTGGGACGACGCACCCCCCGATCATATTGTCGCCGCTTGGAAACTGTTTTGTATTGAGCTTTCCGCGCTCAATCGAATACGTATACCGCGTCATCTTGGGCTGGTAGATGGATGTACTGTCAACTTAATAGGTTTCGCTGACGCCAGTGAACGCGCTTACGGCGGAGTCGTGTACCTGCAAGTCCGCAGTGGTTCTAACTACTCAGTGCAGTTAGTTTGTGCCAAGTCCAAGGTCTCGCCAGTCAAAACCATTTCGGTTGCGAGACTAGAGTTGTGCGCGGCCCTTCTGCTGTCTCAGTTGCTCCGCAAGGTTCAAGACACAGTTTTGCCCCACTACCCCATCAATAAAATATACGCGTTTTCTGACTCCAAAGTAGTGCTCGCTTGGATTTATTCTTCTCCTCACCGCTGGCAGACTTTTGTCGCCAACCGCGTTACTAAATTAATTGAACTCGTTCCTGCTACTTGTTTCAATCATGTCGCCGGTATTGAGAACCCCGCTGATTGCCTGTCTCGTGGTGTTACTCCAGTTAACCTTCTGACGCATCCATTATGGCATCGTGGACCTTCTTGGATTTCCCATGATCCGTCAGAATGGCCCATACAACCATTTGACCACTGTCCAGAGGACGATGATGTACCCGAACGGAAGTCTCTTTCTCATCCCGTGATCGTTGAGGTAATTGAACCTCCGATCTATGCGCTCGCGCTACGCATGTCGTCGTGGTCTAAGTTGCTACGCGCCATCGTTTATGTCTTTAGGTTTCTTAAGCAACTACCTAATGGGACTTTTGTTTCAAGCTCTGACCTTATATTTGCAGAGTGTCAATTATTGCGAGCTGTACAAGTTGTTCATTTTAGTAACGACATTCAAAATTTAAAAAACAATGTACCTTGTTCTCCCGCTATTCTTAAACTAAAGCCGTTTCTCGATGAGCACGGTGTCATACGCGTTGGTGGTCGTCTGACAAATTCGGATGAACCTTACAACTATAAGCATCCTTGCATCCTACCGCGTCATGACCATGTTGTCGACCTTCTTGTTGATTTTTATCACAAGAAACATCTCCATGCTGGTCCAGAATTGCTTATGTCCTTACTCAGGCATAAATATTGGGTTTTGGCTGCTCGGCGAATAATTCGCCACAGAATTCATAAATGTAACGTCTGTTTTAAATTTCGTCCGCGTCCGGTCTTTCCTCTCATGGCAGACCTTCCTAGCCAGCGTGTCAATCAGGTTGATAAGGCGTATACACATACTGGTTGTGATTACGCAGGACCTTGGAAATATACGCCAGTGCGTGGTCGAGGTGTTAGGAGCCGTAAAGCTTGGCTATGCATTTTTACGTGCTTAACGACACGCGCTACGCACATTGAAGTTGCGACGGATTTAAGCACAGTGTCATTTCTGGCAGCCTTAAAACGATTTCTTTCGCGCCGCGGCCCTATACAATGTTTGTACACGGATAACGGTACTTGTTTCGTGGGTGCAAGTTCTTATTTACGGGATCTTTATAAATTTCTTAAGGAAGAATATCGTACACGTCTTCAGGAAGAACTTTCCATAAATCACATTGATTGGAAGTTTATTCCGCCAGCCTCACCACATTTCGGTGGATGTTGGGAAAGCATGGTCAAAGTAATTAAAACGCATCTCTTTAAAGTTATAGGTCAACAGATCCTCTCTTATGAAGAGCTTTTAACAGTTCTTGCACAAGTTGAGGCACTTCTCAATTCGCGACCGCTCACGGCGTTGAGTAGTGACCCTGCTGAACCATCCGCGTTAACTCCTGCGCATTTTCTGAACACAGTGCCATTATCGTCACTTCCCGCTCCTGAAGCAGACTCTTCAAGCTTGCTTCAGCGGCATACTTTGCTGGATAAACTCGTACAGTCGTTCTGGCGGCGTTGGCGTTCGGAATATCTCCACCAGCTTCAGACTAGGTCCAAATGGAATAATCCTGCATCACCTATACAGTTAGGTACGTTGGTCGTCATAGTGCAGGATAATGCTCCGCCGCTCTCATGGCCATTAGCCATTGTGGAGAAACTGCACACTTCGAAAGACGGTACAACCCGCGTTGTTACCGTAAAAACCGCGAAAGGCAGCTACGTGCGCCCTGTTGTACGTCTCTGTCCGCTTCCAACTCAGTGAGATCTAGCTTGAAGTTGGATCTACCACTTAGTTTAGGTATTTAGTTTGTAACTTTCTTTATAATTGTCCCGCTGAAGTTAATTTAGATTTATTAAAATATTATAACGCTCTCTTAGCTTGTAGTTAGGTTATGCGGTAGTTCATCTAACATGGCTAAGTTTAATTTTCTCTTTTTTTTAAAGACAACCCTTTAAGGCCGGGGGGAATGGTAACGCCATCTATTGTTATAATAGGAAATACTTACTTATTTACTTAATTAGCTTTTCGACGCAATGTCGGTTAGAACAAGCGATCCTCACCCCCTTCCCTTCCCTAAAGCACGCCTAATTCGATCGCGGATTCGTCGATGCCGTGATCCAGTGCCAAATCGATCGTCCGGGTGAAAGGTTGCATAATCACGCAGCCCCCGCGCCAGTACCGCATACGCGCTGCATCGCGTCGCCTAATATAGGTTATTATGTACTTTTTAATTTAATAAACCCTGGGACAAAACCGCTCGCGGGTGTTGTGGTGTGATCGTGTCAAAGGAACGAGCGGACCAGCTTGTGGCCCGTCTTCATAAGGACGCCAGTGGCCGCCATTTTGTCACCCACGAGAAGACCTCACAAGTGCTAAAAGGTAAGGCGTGCTTCCTGGATCCCTTTTCCTTACGATCGCCTGTTCGCCCCCTTTCTAGGTGATTACCAGCTTTCCTTCATACAGTCCACTATATCACTCAAATCACCTAGTACATATTAAGATAGGTACTTCCACATTTCGCCGCATCAGTTATGTTGTCTTTAGTTTAATATGGCCGAAAATTTGACAATTAGAAATTTTGAATTCGACTAGTTTATATTGTTGTAATTCACATAATATCTTTATAACGTGTAGCCTATGTGTTATTCTGATGTATAAGCTATATTATTGTAAAGTTTCATTAAAATCCATTCAGTAGTTTTTACGTTAAAGAGTAACAAACATCCATCCATCCATCCATCCATACTTACAAACTTTCACGTTTATAATATTAGTAAGATACTTTATTAAACTAGCGGACAATATTGCGTTTTGAAGCTAAGCAATAATCTGAAATACTACAAATGACCAGAATTCTTTTCATTACCACAATATAATTAAATTATAAAAGTTTTTCACTTGAATAATTCAGTGTGAAAATTTCGCTCTAAGGACTTGTTTAGGCTTTGACTTTGATAATACCCAGGGTATAATTATCTGCCGCTTTGAACTAAATATCGTTATGCTAGCTTCAGTTTATCAGCTTTGAATGTTATAGGAGCAAACAGAAGTTAAGTTCACTGATAATTCGATATTTAGCTATTTGAAGTCAGTCAAATAATATCTATTTATTTATCACTTTTTTGTACATTAATACTAAAGCATAAAACATAGTTAGTACGTAACAACTAAAGTACATTTAGGCGGCCTTGCCGCTCGTCTCTACACAAGCCGGCAATAATCTCTAAAGATGTTTTAAAAAATTATCTGTCTTGTTTACAAAATATAAATAAATAAATAAATATCCTTGGACATTTCACACAACGCCATCTCGTCCCAAGCTAAGCAACTTAATGCTTGTGTTATGGTAATGAGATAGATGATAAACTACTAATATACATATATTTTTTGTTAATACATACATATTATAGACAGAAATGACACCCAGACTCCGAGCCAGTGCCTCTGGTTTAGACAAAGACACTTGCCCGACCCCGGAATCGAACCCGGGACCCCATCCAAAAATGAATGAAATACGTACAACTAGACAGTAATCTGAAAACTAATCCCAGAATCTAATTAAAAAGATCTCCCGACAACACTGTGCCAAGTGACAGTGTCAATAAATTAAGAAACTTCCTTCTTTAATCCCATTAGTGTACGAACAGATAACGGTAATAAAAGTTCCAGAAGCCGGAAGAAAGGCTTTGTAGAAAGCCGGCCGGCATTTGTTCGAACCTTGAACTTTTTGGAGACTTAAAAAGTCGTTTCACGCTTGCTAAGCAGACAAATTCGAAGAGGGAAGACAATTCGAGTTCGCACCATTGGTAAACAAACACTTATATTGAAAGTATTTTTTTAACCGTTGTGCATACGCTGCGGTGACAGGACTAAATGAACTACGAAGAGTCACTCTCGTTCATCAACGTATATCTATCTACTGTCTAACATTTGTTTATACCACTAGCATTGATCGGAGGGATCCAGCTCGGAGCATGGGCTGCACTAAACAAGGCCCTAGGTGCGAGTATGCTCCCCCAATAGAGGAGCGAAACCTGTGGCCCTGGTTCGGGTAGTCGAGGATCGCAGTTGGTTTTAGTGGGTAGGTTGTCTCCACGAGCCCCGGAATCCCACATAACCCGGCCAATCCCTAACGGCCGGGTACCCATGAGGTTTTTTGACAAACAAAAAGGGTTGCAGTCAAGCATGGACCTTTGGACCGTATCATCATCATCGGTCATTTGTTACAGAAAAGGTCATATCGATACCCTGAATAAGTGAATATTCTTCTTCCTTCGTCCCGTCGTTTGAGGGGCTCCATTAGTTGAGGCCCCCAAGGTCACGAAGCATATTTCTGTAGGACAGGCCCCGGAGTCCCGCGCATATCCCGGCTAGTCCTCAACGACCGGGTAATCGGTAAAAATAGTTTTTAGTATTTTGTAACGTAAGGATGCCTTTTTTGTTTCCGTTGGGGACATTCTTAATGCATACCGCTGCCCCTTCGGGGTGGGATCAGTGGTTATGTGGGACTCCGGAGACCTAGACTAACTACTGAAATCCCAGAGTTATACTGTCACACGTTTTGTTTGAAACGCCACAGGTGTGCGAGGACGCCTTGTACTGGGGCGCCCCAATGGGTTACGACTATCGGTCGTGGGTTACAGTCAATGAGGCTTGTATCGGTGGTGGGGACCTACCGACCGACGACCCACCACTGGCCTCTAAGGCGAGGATACAAGGTGGGTGTAACGTCATGTCCCTCTCCCAACAAGGTTCACCATGAAGAGATTCGCCCGCACACTTCGTCCGCAGCGTGGGTCAGCTGGAGCTCTCTCCTTTACGAACTGTGCCGCCGCCCCCTTCTGTTACATAACGGCCTCGCAGAAGGAAGCCACGCCAGCCCTCGGTTAGTGACCAACCAAGTTGATCGCCAATCCGAGGACACTGGGGCACCGCAGAGGTGGTTAGGGTTCGCAAGACAGACAGTGGAGTCCCCGGAGCCCAAATCCGCTACGACACCGTGTGCTGCTCTTCGCCTGGCCTCTCCCCGTGTGCCCAGCGGCATGGGTGACCCTGAGCTGGTATGGCTCCAACGGATCATGAAGGCACACAAGCCACCACAACGTGGATGCAGTGCCTCTGTTGGGCATTTGCTGTCTGAATTATGGTTATCTTCTTTCATTCATTCAGACCGCAAGGAATCTACGAGTATCTCTTTAGATAGAAAAAGCTCTACAAGTAACAAATGGAAATCAGCTTGTTGTTACATCAGTTGTTGCTGATCAGAAGCGTTAGGTCCTGGTTCCAAACTGTTCTTTTTTGCATTTGTTGTTCCTGGATGCTTGGATGCCTGCTATTAATGATCTTGTGTCGATCAAAAATAATAATCTATGTCATATTGTAACAAAGATGATTTTACTAAATCAAATCGCTCAAGCAACATGGCGTCCTATGCAGCATAAATCTGATATACATGACTGAACAGCGAAGCCATTCCCCTTAAATATGGCTGAAGTTAAAAAAGTTTTGTAACGCTCGTGTAAGGTTGTAACATTCCTCATTTTTATGGTCGCTTGCCAACGAATGAGGAAGTAATTGTGGGCAATGTTGGACGAAATATGAGTTGAGAGTTTATTACGAGCACTTTGGTATACTACTCTGTCAAGAAAGTACCGGGAAAAGATCAATAATACACAAAATGTTTGTTATTCATCCAAATTTATTTTATCACTTTCAAAGTATACTCCTTCAGAAACGATAGACTTACGCCAACGAATAATCCTATCATCAAAATATTTTATAAACGCTGCTTCCGGAATTGAGTTTAGTTCTCGCCGCGAATTTTCCTTTATGACCGATTAAAAACGCGTGCCACGAAGTGGTAATTTTAGTTTAGGATACAGAAAGAAGTCGGCTGGAGCCATATCTGGTGAATATGGTGGTTGCTCGATGGTATTTGTTGAGTGTTTGGACTAAAATTCGTTCACAATTATGGCCTTGTGCGAAGGCGCATTATCGTGGTGCAAAATCCAAGAATTTTCTTTTCTCACATCTGGCCTTTTCATCGTTCGGTTTCGGTTCAGTTGGAAGGCGCCACTCCAAAGCTTGTTGACTAGTTTGCATATCAAACTCGTAAACCCGTCACCCGTCGTCGTCGTCACCAGTAACCATGCGTTTCAGAAATGTTGGGTCGGAATTGTCTCGTTCTAGCATGTCCTCAGCGACTCTCATGCGAGTTTTTGGAGAAAATTTAGATCTTTTTGACTAGCCAAGCGGAAACGTGTTTCAACCCCAAGTGATTATTTAAAATGGTACGGATCGACTCGCACGACACAGAAAGTTCGGCGGCTATCTCTCTTGAGGATTTTCAGTCACTATTTCCTTCACTTTTGCAATGTTAACTTCAGTTGCAGACGTTGATGGCCTACCAAGGCGAGGCAAATCTTCCATCACATCCATAAGCACGTGTTTTTGATAAAGTCTTTGACTTTGACTGAAAAGTTTTTGACGAGTTTCTTGCCGGTTCTTCTCTGTAGAGCAGCTTTCCGAACCGGCGGTAGTAGTGAGGAATTGTGTATGAAACCACCTAGCGTGGGACAGGGGCCGTAAGATGATGATGGTAATTGTAAATATGACGATTAAATTTATAAGAGTTTTGTTTTATCACAAAGTAGTTAAATAAAGTTCCTTTTGAGTTTGCGTTTGAGTCGATTCACCGTTAGCCTTCTGTAACATTTTCAGTGACTCCAAACACGAAATTCCATTGACGAACTCTTTGTTCGATATTTTTGTCCATTATGAAATTCTCAATACACGCTAGATTATGATATAACTAAAACAGCACTGTATTTAATATAAATAACAGATGCAACTCAAACTCCGCCCAAAATGGGAAAATGTTGTGCTAAAATATTACCAACAAAAAAAAACTAAAATTTGAATTTGGAACCATAAACAAATCATCCATTCCCAATACTTTCTTGACTGAATGTATACAGTTTCGCTTTACGCGTCCTACCAAGCAGAAAACGTTCAAAATCCGTACGTCATTACGACTAAAATTTCGTAAAAATACACGCAATTACTAGATTTCCTTGAAACATAATTAGGAACATTCCCAAATAATAATTGCAAAGAAGACGCTACAGATAGACACGTAAAATTTATAACACTCCTTTTTTGTGCCGGATAAAAAATCTAAGCATGCATTTTATTTGTCGTACGATTCACGTTCGTCATTTAGAATGCTAAACGAGTTGAAACGGAACGGTAATGATGCGGGGAGGGGAAAACGATGCCGAGATAATTTTTCCACGACCTGTGTGAAAAACGATGGTAATAAGGAGGTTTATTTTTGGAGCCTCCTGTACCATGTTTTAAGCTTGGTCTGTGCAAAGTAACATGTAAGAATCATCATCATCAGCCTATTTCAGTCCACTGCTGGACTATGGCTCGCCACTGAACCCGGTCTTCGGTTCTATGCATTCAGTTGCTGCCGGCTGCCCGTCGCAGATCGTCGCTCCATCTAGCAGGGGGGCGTCCCACCCTACGTTTGCCAGTACGTTTGCCACTGTAGCACCTGTTTGCCCCAGCGGCCGTCAGTTCTACGACAGATGTGGCCAGCCCATTGCCACTTCAGCTTGCTAATCCTATGGGCTATGTCGATGACACGCGTTCTCGCTCGGATGACTTCATTACGAATTCTGTCTCGTAGCGAGACACCGAGCATAGGACGCTGAGCGAATTTTAGCTGATGGACTAGCCGCACCGTCAATGTCCACGTTTCAGCACCGTAGGTTATTACGTAAGAATAACTTTTACAATTGCGTGTGTCTCGTAACAGCTGACTAAACGAAAAAAATACCCGTATTATATGTGTGTAAACCTTTATGCTCAGCCCTTGTATAACCCACTGCTAAGTCGGGCCTCCTCCAGTTACATGGAGGGAAATTAGCCTCCTGTGCCACGCTAGCCTCTCTTGCGGCTAGGTTATATGCCTTGCCATTTCCTATTGTCAGCTTTTACGACCACCTTAGGATAAAATGGGGTGGTGACACAATGCATTCTAAATCAGTCACCATGCGGAAAAAATATCATTAAAACGCCTCAAGTAACTCAAATGATCAAAAAATTTCGAATACATCGAATGATCAATCATGATCAGATGTTTGTTTCGAATGGTACATTTTAAAACATGCGATATTACAGCATACATTTTGCATGCAATCCATCACGACCTCTGCCAGATGGCTTCGATCCTCCAGAAATTGCTAAACATACATTATTCAGGGCCTCTCGTTGAAAGCTACAAGGTTCAATTACTGTTTTAAACGGCGAGGCAAAAAATACCAATCGCCGAAGTGCTTTCATCAATATACGTGGTAACGTATTTTCAACAAAAGGTTAAACTATAAAATAAATTTATTTGCCAGTTATGTAGATTCACTGAATTAATGATGCAATTAAACACTAAAACACAAAGATAAATTTAGAATATGATCAACAAATGTATGGGAAAGAGAAGCGTGGGAAGACCCCAGTCTAGGTGGACGGACGACCTTGTGAAGGTCGCTGGGAGTCGGTGGATACGGTCTGCACGAGATCGTACATTGTGGAAATCTATGGGGAGGCCTATGTTCAGCAGTGGACTTCTGTGACTGCTAGACAGATAGATCAACAAATTGATAGAGTGATTATTCTAGAGGTAATTTTAGCAGGCGTCTTTGTCAACTTATAAATATCCTTGGAAATCCTTGGACATTTAATAAATATCCTTGGACTTTCACACAACGCCATCTCGTCCCAAGCTAAGCAACGTAATGCTTGTGTTATGGTTACGAGATGGATGATAAACTACTTAAATATATATTTTTTGTAAATACATACATATTGTAGATAGAAAACACCCAGACCCGGAACAAATACTTGTAGGTCGTACAAATATTTCGCTCGACCACTGCAATGTCCCACTGCTGAGTCAGGCCTCCTCCCACTACATGAAGGGTAATTTTCCTACGGTGCTATGCTGGTCAGACGGGTTGGCATAGGATTTCGTACTCACTTCTTACAACACCTTCAGGATGAAATGGGATGGTGACCTTATGTATTAAATCCCTGGAATCAGAACCCCCACCATCCTACAGAGGGTCAATGATGACAATGCTTCAAATATAATTTAGAGATATCCCTTCCGCTAAATAAAGCCGAATTAGGATGTTAGCCCCGCATAACTCAGGGTCACACGAGTCGTTAAACATTGGCTGCACGATATACAGTTACGGTAGCACAGAAAAGAATATTCTCGTATGTAAATCGATTGGGAATAAAATAGACGTCTTGCGGTTTGCTTCGCTTTTATTGATGATCTGTTTTCTTTTTTGCATCAGTAAAAAAGAGGCGTATTATAAGGTTGGCGTTTTCTTCTTTTATCACTCCCTTTAACCCTAGGCTTGCGTGATATAAAGCTTCAACAGGGTTTAAGATAGAGGTGACAATTCAAGGAAATGCCCTGTCCGGCACCGGCTCTCACATACACACGACGAAACACAGTAAAACTGCTTGGCGCTGGACCAAGATGTGAGGGTGGTAGCTAGCTAGGCGGACCATTAGATCATACCACCAAGAGTGCTGAATTTTGTTGACTTTTACAACACGCGTCATTTCCCAGCGGTGGGGAAGTTTTATATTCTTCATAACATTTGTTTGTAGCATCCCAGCTCTTGAATGTTTCGACCGATTACGAGGTAAATTTTAAAGTGTGTTAATTGTATCATTCGTCACTATTTTTGTGAAAATAGCTTACACTTATAAGAGAGATATATGCTGTCACGGGAATTTTTCTAGGACTATTTAAGATAAACATTTCCATTATACGTTATCGTGTAGTTCCAACTATTTGAGCACGCCAGAATAACTCACAGATGGTAGATTATTTTCCTGCCAACTTGACACGTTATATCTGGATAATTCTTACTTTAATATAAATCTATACTAATATTATAAAGCTGCAGAGTGTGTTTGTTTGAACGCGCTAATCTCAGGAACTTAAGGTCCGTGCAGTGTTGGATAGCCCATTTATCGATGAAGGTATACTTATTTCTAATTGTTTTTTTTTTTCGACAAAATATTTCCACCACCACGCGGATGACACAGCGGGAAACAGCTAGTCTTATATAAATAAGCTTAAGTATTATATTGATGTATATATATATATTTAAGCTATATTATTGTATAGTTTAAGGTGAATGTTCCAGGGTAGCCCGCAAAATTCAAGTTTTCTTAAGTTTTTTGCAATTTGCAGGTCAGTGCTAGGTTGCATGTTGATTAAAATGTTATTCGCGGCTGTAAGACGTATGTAGTTATAGAATTATAATCATCAAAATCATCAATACAACCCTCCAAGCTCATAAAGGTGCAAGAAAAACATTTTCAAGCTCAAAGTTATTCTTGCACTTGAGAACATTTGAATTTCGCGGGCTACCCTGGAACATTCACCTTAACAAAATGCATTCAGTAGTTTTTGCATGAAAGAGACACAAGCACACGTCCATACAAATTGACGCGGTTATAATATTAGTAAGTATATTATACAATAAAACTTCCTACTATCCTACTAATAGTAGTAGGATACTAGGAAGTTTTTTGTCTAATCTGCAAAACGAACCGATCTTGCCGGGATTTTCAACGAAAGGCATGTGTTAATGTTATTTCACTTTTTCTTCTTACTTCTTGTTACTCTGCCCATAAATTACCAACTGCTGAGTCGGGCCTCCTCCAACTACAGGGAGGGTAATTAGCCTACTGTGTCACGCTGGCCAGACGAACTTGGAACTGGGCTTAGAATCAAGTTTACCGTCTCTTGCGGCTAAGTTTTCAGCCGATTCTTACGACACCCCTAGGATGAAATGGGGTGGTGACACAGTGTATTCTAAATCCGTCACCACACGGCGTATGTTATCTTATATGGAGTTATTGTTATATTATCCGCTTTTATTAATAAACAATATACATATGTGTGCTGGTAGGCCTCCCACACGGTGGATCGACGACCTGGTTAAGGTCGCCGGAAAGCAGTGGATGCGGGCGGCCCAGGACCGGCCTTTGTGGAGATCCTTGGGGGAGGCCTATGACAAGCAGTGAACGTCTTTTGGCTGAAATGATGATGACGCTGATATGTGTGCTATCGCTGCTTTGTTTAAGATAAGTTTGAATGCACGAACCGATACTAGTCACATTTTTTTGTTTCCAACCCGCCAGTTTTTTACTAACGCCATTTGAATGTGTTGGCGTGGAGCCAGCGGCAACAAATAGACACGACGCCGGAAGAAATATCCGATAGAAAACCTTCTAGCTTTTACGGTTTTGAAGCAAGATTGCCAACTTGCTAATGTTATAACAGCTTAGAGTTTACGTTGACTTGATTCTGATTTATTGGTATGTGAATCTAAATGTATTTTGGTTGTTTAGAGTAGAAATAAATTATTATACAGGGTGAATTATTCAACGGTGAGTGAATAGTCACAACCGGAACTTTAGGGTAGTAAAATATTCAAAAGATTTTCTTGAAAATAAATCTACGTTATTACATCCATGTAATAAAAAAGGATGACCATCCCTCTGAGTTTCTTGCCAGTTCTTATCGGCAGTGATCGCGTTCCGAACTCGTGGTAGACCATATTACTTTGCATTGTATTATTTTAGACAATGTGTTGGCAATTTGTAAGTGTCGATTGTGTCCTAGATACAAAATAAATAATTTGACTATAGAAAATGAAAAATAAACGTCATTTTGTTTGAAACCGATGATTATGAAAAAAGAAACAATCTGTGTTCAAACACAATTTACTATCCAATATCGTCCTCAATAAGGATTAAATTGAATTTATGATCCCCGCACCATAGAATAACTTCAGAACTTCAGCCCATATATGAGTCGCTGCTGAGTCGGGCCTCATTCAACTACATGGAGGGTAATTAGCCTACTGTGCCACGCTGGCCAGACGAGTTGGCACAGGGTTTCGTTTCGAGTTTTCCTTCTTTAACGGTTAGGTTTTTGCCCTTGTCATTTCATTTTGTCGGCTATTACGACAACCTCATGATGAAATGGAATGGCGACACTGTATTCTAAATCCAATAATACTTTATAACCTGGCAACCTTCGTACCGGCTCAGAAGCAATAAATAAAAAACCTGAATAATAATTCCATTTATTAAAATATGTGCAAATCTTAACTGGAAAAAAGTAATGCGTATAAAAAAAGATCACATTTTATCAGCCGTTTTCGAGTTTTAGCGAGACTAACGAACAGCAATTAATTTTTATTTATATAGATATATATATATAGATAGAAGATATCTGCAAAATATGTTTTTCCATTTACCGTTGAAAAGTTGTCCCCAAGTAGAAACTTGTGAATCATTAGCGTTGCAAAAAATGTCTTGGAGTGGCGGTCTCGAGATATAGTGACGTCATCGTTTGCAGCTTATGAGGGCCATTAGTGTCTCGTTTTCCTCGTGATCATAATGTATTAAATATAATACTGAGATAAGTACGTGTCAACATAACCAAATGCTTTTGGAAGATTATCTCCAAGATTTGCTAATAGAAGGCCGTCTGGTGACGAATTTAGAATATAATAGTGTCCCTACTCCATTTCCTATGATATACTCATCATCATCATCATTTCAACCAAAAGTAGTTTATCATCCATCTCGTTACCATAACACAAGCATTAAGTTCCTTAGCTTGGGACGAGATGGCGTTGTGTGAAATATCCAAGGATATTTATTTATTTATCTATGGGCTGAGTAGTATGGTGTAGAAATGAAAATACATGAATTCCCAGAGAGGCTTTATGCTTTTATTGTAAACTAGCGACACGTCCCGGCTTCACACGAGTGCAATTATGCATGTACATACATATAAAAATTCCTCTTGAATCACTCTATCTATTAAAAAAAACCGCTTCAACATCCGTTGAGTAGTTTTAAAGATATAAGCATACATAGGGACGGACAGACGACAGCGACTTTGTTATAAACTACGTAGTGATAGTGAAGTCGTAACTTGCATTCCGCTCTGTTAGGTATAACAGAGCGGAATGCAATCAATCTACAGGTCAAGCAACTGCTGGATATTGGTTGGGTGTCCATCACGAAATTATATTAAATTTTGAAAATAAAGATCCTGTACCCTCGATAATCGTGTCACTAAAAGATTCAGGAAAGTTATGCTTTAATTATAATAGTCGTTTATTTTTATTCTGTATTTATTTTATTTACCCGACAAACTCAGGCCAAATTTATTTCTTAAATTACTTTTTCTTACTTTTTTAAAGTACCACAATTGCACATCACATATGCACATCTTAATTTATTATCTGAAACAGTCATTAGAAAGAGATAAATAGTGGTACTTCGCTCTTAGTTTCCTCTATAATCAGTATTTGTACAGGGAAGACGGCAAAGTTTGGCTTACGCTGACATGGAAAAAGAAATAAGAAATATGATGTAAGGAAAATTAATCATAACCAGTGGAGACGGGTCTGTTATGCACTTTATTATGTCATGCCGTTGAGATATGAGCAATGTTCAACCGTTTCTCAAAGATTGCTCGAGTTATCAATGAACGTTTAGATGTTTGTTCGTTAAAAAAAGAGCTACTGTATGAATCTGGGCAATATTGGAATAGTTAGTAACTGCAAGAGAAGGAAAGCCTTGTGCCAACCCGTATGGCCATCATGGCACAGTAGGGTACCCTCAATGTAACTGGAGGACGTCCGACACAACAGTGGGTCATCTATGGGCTGAATAGTAGTTGTGACGAATTTAGAATACATACTGTCCCCATCTTATTCCACCCTAAGGGTATCGTAAGAGCCGACAAAAGGAAATGTCAAGGCTGATAACCTGGCCTAGCTACAAGGCAAGGAAATCTTGATACGAAACCCGTCTGGCCAGTGTGGCACAGTCGGCAGTACCTCCGTGTAATTCGCGGAGCCCCGACGGACGAAGCAGCTGGCCTATGCTTGTAAACAATATAAAAATGTTACCTATATCAAGCACTAGCTGTTGCGCGCGGCTTCGCCCACGTGGGCTTATCTCCGCTTCGCGTGTAGCCTATGTTACTAAGAGATTGATAAGGATTAATATTACGCTACACATTTAACGTAGTGTCTTTCTTTAGACGATGTAATACTTTTTATGAACATAAAAGCGGTTATTGTGACTAAACTATGATAGTTAGATATGTGCTTTTGCGGACTTTTTTGTAGATCTTAATAAGACCTACAAACTCGTAGTACATGGTTTTATTCTATTGTCAATAGTTTTTGCAGCGAACGCATAATAGCGTAGGTTTTCGATTTTACACCTTGGGTTACATAATCGCAATTTTCATACGGATCCCTAATTCTTTTGAAAATAAAATATAGCCTTTAACCTTCCTCGATAAATGGACTATCCAACACCGAAAGATTTTTGAAATTGGACCAGTAGTTCCTGAGATTAGCGCGTTCATACAAACAGCTTTATATATTAGTATAGATTTGACACTTAAAACTAAGACCTACTAAGAAAGGCAGACAAGGAATCCTCGACAATACAGTCGCATCTATATTTCATCGCCGTCATTTGTGTACGTAAATCACATTTTTTTAATTTCCCATGCAAAGCAATAGATTCGTTTTATAAAAAAAAAATTGTATGGGTCTGAACTTTGAGAATCAATGAATCAGCGAATAGTGATTCACAATGAAAGCAGCTTTATAAACAGGCAAAATGTAAGATATTAAACATTGGTGAATTGTGGCTGAAATTGCCGAAACTGTTCTAGACCAAAGCGCGTTGGTTATACTAGACGTGTAGTTAAACGTGTAGTTTTTGATAATGTACAACCGTAAGCCTATCAAGAATAAAAAAAAAAAACATGTGACATTGGTAGTTAGCCAAATCAAGACCAGTGGCGCCACGGTGGGTAATTGGGAAAATAAATAAATATCCTTGGACATTTGACTCAACGCCATCTCGTCCCAAGCTAAGCAACTTAATGCTTGTGTTATGGTAACGAGATGGATGATAAACTTAATACAACTTACTTAAATACTAACTTAAATACTAATTTTTGTAAATACATACATATTATAGATATAAAACACCCAGACCCGGAACAAATACTTGTAGGTCGTACAAATATTTCTTCCGTGCGGGGATCGAACCCGCGGCATGCTGTGCAGCAGTCGATCGCTCAACCACTGCGCCAAGCGTGTCGCCAATACTTTGCTATCTATTACGGTAATGTACAAAGAATCTGAGGTCCAAAATAAGTCCCACTGAACCAACAAAGCCACTATTGGAATTTTAAAATATCCAGTGCCCACTCAATAACAACGGCCAAGCCCGTCTTAAAATCACAATGGAAAAAGCGGAAAATCCGCATTTTGTGAGACTTAAGGCATATTTCCATTGGCGAGGCAATGAAAATTTATCCTTCCTTAATTTTTTTCTTTGCTTAAATGGGAGCACAAAAAATAAAAAAATCTCGAATGTGTTTACGAAAGGGGTTATGACATGGTAACAAACATAAAAAATAAAATATAAGCAATCATACCCTCATTTTTGTAGTCAGTTGAAAAGAAGAGTTTAGTTAGTGTGAATTATGTCCTTTCTTTGTTTCTTCTTCTTCGTCACAACCTATAAATGACCAACTGCTAAGTCGGGCCCCCTCTAGTTACATGAAGGGTAATACCTTGTAATCAATTTACCTACTGCGCAATGCTGTCCAGATGGGTTGGTTTCAAGTTTTCCATCTCTTGCGGCTAAGTTTTTGGCCTTATCATTTCCTTTAGTGGGCCCTCGTTATGTTGTGGAGTGGTTACACTATGTATTCTAAATCCGTCACCTAAATCCTTTTTTGTCTAATTGAAAAATAAAAGTATTTATGAATCAGTTTACAAAATACTCTTCCTTTTTTTGATATTGGTTGAAAAGTTGAGGAAGTTTTAAATACTGTGTATTTTGTCCTCTCCTTGTTTATTGCTAGCTAATATTCGTAATTCCAGTTCCATTTTACAAAGATGCTTCAATGGTATGGTTAATTACAATTTACTGCATAAGACGAAACGAATGGCTGATCAGTCGCCGTCATTTAAAAATACTGTGAGGATTTATAGCCAGTGGACATGTGCCTCTGCTAGATGTAGTATTACATGAGTGGCCGAGTAGCTAAGTACCAGTAATAGTGCACGCTCCTCGGCCAGAGGAGGCAATAACGCTCTCTTTTCTGTTTTATTTTTACGTTCGCCTTTTTCATTTGAACCTAGGAAATATTCGGTTTTTTTTTTCTTAAGTGCTATGTGATGCTTTAGTCTTATGTGACTAGATATAAGGCAATTAATCCGCAGGTTAAGCAACAGAGGTCACTGTTTCGCTGGATATAGGATGGGTGTCCATCATTAGTGTCTGATGTGGTCGTGACAGTCCTAACGCGTAGTCAGTAGCGTGAAATGGGATAGCTGGTCTTTAGTTACCAGTGGTCCTACTAGATTGGTCGTAAAGGGCAGATGGCAATAGCTCCGTGTAATTACTGGTAGTTGGCCAAATCAGCTTTGACTTGTTTAGAATACAATAGTGTCACTCTATTTTATCCTGGGTATCATAAGAGCCGACAAAAGGATCTCATTTTGGCTCTTAGAACCAAAGCCATTACTCTGGCCGCAAGAGAAAGGACACATAATACGAAACCATGTGCCGACCCGGCTGGTCAGGTCGCTACAGTAGGTTTATTACTCTCCATGTAACTGGAGAAAGACTGGCTCATCAGTGAGCATCTATGGGTTGTGTAGTAGCAGTTGTGGAATATAAAAATAATAAAACACGTAGAAGACATTTTTATCGCGGTATAGCAATGTTCAACAAAATGTTAGATCACATTTGGTTAGTAATATTTATGTCTAGTGATAAGCGTCTAAAGTTGCCAAATAAGAGTCTTATTTAGTATAATGCTATGTACCCCATCACTCACTCATATTTATTATGTTACTAGCGACCCACCCACCATCCCACCCACCCACCATCATTGCACCCACGGATGCAATGATGAACTTCTAAATTTATCAGTGTTTCTCTATAATATTATGCATGTATTATACTTAAAAACCTTCCTCTTGATTCACTCTACCTATTAAAAAACCGCTTCAAAATTCGTTGCGTAGTTTTAAAGATTTAAGCATACATAGGGACGGACAGACGACAGCGTCTTTGTTTTATACTATGTAGTGATATATCAAAGTAATTCTTGGAATATTGTGGAAATTCGAATGAAAATGTATCTTCTGTCGAATGATCCATTTTCGAATCAAATATGTATCGCACACAGCAGAAAAAAGGGGTTTTCATGGTGTTGCCAGCCCAGTAGCGATAAGAAGCCTCACAACTTAAGGGTAAAATATACATAGATTTGACAGTGGGTATCTCTTTCATGATTGATGAAAGGAAAACGCTCGTTATGAAACTTTTTGCATTTGTTTGAATATTTTGTGCGAGGGCCATGAATGTTGCCATGCTTTTGCCCCCACTTTAGGGAAAATAAACCGGATTAGATTCTTTGCTTTTGATGGGATTACTGTTACGTATCCATGTTGTTTGTAAGACAGGATAGTTTGGAGACAGTGATTTTGGACACGTGTGTGTTGAAGGTAGTAGAGCGAAACAGCTATTTGTGTACATGAAACGACGCCTTTGGATTATGGGTTTCCTGGTTTGATTTCAGAGATTCATTTCCTTATTTATACAATCCATGTATATCTTTTGGTCTCCTTGTGCCACCCACATTCATACAGAAACTAATACTGGTTCGGAATGCTCTTCTACTTAATGATAATAAATTTTTTTCAATCAAACATACAGACATACCAGAAGATGTCAAAATATTGAAGGATTTTTTTATTTCTGTATTTTATTTAGCACACCAACATTATAATTACAAATACACATAAAACGAACACAAATCAAGTCAATCAATCTCTTGTTTTACAAAATTAAAGTTAAACATGGCATTGATAAAATTGAAAAAGAAAACAGTGTACACGACTAAGAGTAAATCTACTTATATATAATGAAATTACATAACTTGGCACAATATATACAACTGATATATTTTATTATTATTTTTAAATAGTTTCAAGAGGACGCGCCTGTAGGACACGAATTTCGTGGAGAAAATATCTATGCTATTATTTGTAGATTTAGATATCTCATTATACAGCCTTGACATACGCGTGAGAGCGCTATTGTGTGTTGAATTTAGTGGGTGGGTATTTCATAAAATATATATATTTAAATTAACATAATATATAAACAAGTTCATCTCCTGGGGCTCCATCAGAAGGCTCAAAGTCACCCAAAGGGCAATGGAGAGGGCTATGCTCGGGGTTTCCTTGCGAGATCGAATCAGAAATGACGAGATACGCAGGAAAACCAGGGTCACCGACATAGCCCACCGGATTGTCAAACTTAAGTGGCAGTGGGCAGGGCACATAGCTCGCAGGACCGACGTCCGATGGGGCAGAAAAGTCCTGGAGTGGCGACCGCGTTCCGGAAGGCGCAGTGCTGGTAGGCCTCCCACACGGTGGACCGACGACCTGGTTAAGATCGCCGGAAAGCAGTGGATGCGGGCGGCCCAGGACCGGCCTTTGTGGAAATCCTTGGGGGAGGCCTATGTCCAGCAGTGGACGTATTTTGGCTGAAATGATGATGATGATGATGAAGTTCACACGAGCACGCCTAGCGCAGGGGAATTGTCTTCTATAAAAAAACTTCTTCCACTCTACTCTCACAGGCTCACACTCTCAGGATAGTAAAGGTGTACAATGTATGCTGAATCCGTCACAAATTGATATTCATATTATCTGTAGCAGAGTCCAAACAGGTTGCTGACTCCCTATGCCACCAACAGAACCCTCAAACAATATTTGCCGACATCAAAACCCTTACCAAAGTGTCAAAGGGAAGAATTGCGGCCGTTCATTTCAGCGTGAAATAAGGAAATTCCATATTGAATGTTCGTGACATGCGATGTATGATACATATATCGCTGGCATTTCCTGTGGAAGTAAGGAATTGTATTGGTGACAAAAAAACTGATTTAAAATACAGAATTGCACCAACCTACACTATCCTGAGGGGTGTCGCAAGAGGCGACTAAAGGATCGTAAGAGGCAGATCATCTAGCCGTAAGAGAAGGAAAACTTGATACAAACCCAACCCGTCTTGCCAGCTTGGCACAGTGGGCTAGTTTCCCTCCATGAATTTGGGGGAGGCCCGACTCAGTAGAGGGTCGAACATGGGCTAAAAAAAAAACGGAAGCGAGATATGTACGAGTATTTATAATTTTTCTAAATTTTCAAAAAGGATTTTTTAAGTTTGTTACTGTAGAAAATCAATTAATTGTAAGCCGATTCCTATTGGTGTAAAACATAAAATATGGTGTGGTGACGAATTTAGGATACATAGTGTCACCATCCTATTTCATCCCGAGGGTGAATAGTATGAGTAATATAGTAAGAGCTGACAAAAGGAAATGACAAGGCCCAAAGAGAAGGAAAAATGGATAAGAAGCCCTGCGGCAAACCCTCTGCTCAGCGTGGTACTGTAGGCTTATTGCCCTCTATTTAGTCGGAGGAGGCTTGACTCAACAGTGGGTCGTTTATGGGCTGAGAAGTATGAAATAAGAAATCAGCAAAGATTTGTAAAAAGGCAAAAATAAAATATTAAAAAATATACAAAATATTTATACCAACTTCAAAATAGGCACTAAAAAGCAAAAAAAAATACAAACATTTGAAGTCGACGTTCATTGGGATATAGGTATGTCTAAGGCACCGACGTCGGGCCAGTGTCTTTGTCTAAACCAGAGGCACTGGCTCGGAGTCTGGGTGTCATTTTCTATCTATAATATGTATGTATTTACAAAAAAAAAATGTATATAAGTAGTTTATCATCCATCTCGTTACCATAACACAAGCATTAAGTTGCTTAACTTGGGACGAGATGGCGTTGTGTGAAATGTCCAAGGATATTTATTTATTTATTTATTTATTTATTTAGGAGCTTTTTAGTGACTATTTTAAAATTCGATTTTTACATGTTTTGTAAATTTTATACTGGGTCAGACTAACGTTACTGAACCAGGTTAACTTTCAGTATTAACACAAAGCGTTTTCTAAGTCGTCTCTAATAAGGTTTTTCTACGCTAATGTTATCCAAACATAAACGATCAAAGTAACTGGTAAACCATTTCATCTTATTTTTACGTTTCATTTCGCTATTGTATTCGGCGTAGCTTTGAAAAGAACAAAATAGTTAACTTTGTAAATAAAACATCAACAACTGAAACGCAAAATCGTTCTCAATAGAAGTCTAGGGAAAGCTTAGAAGAAAATTTCTAAAGCAAACAATGTAATGAAAGAGGAGATAGAAAAAATGGAGCACGCATTTTCTTTTGTGGCAAAGGAATCCTTTGAAACCTGGAAACTTTTGTAATGAATTGTTTGTGTGAAGGTGCACATGAGAGATATTAAATATTTGCTTTGTCACTAGCGTTTTCCTGCGTTCCTCTATGTGGTGTTTAAACACGTATAGCTTGGTTTGAAGGCTCTAATAGCGTGTAAGGTCGCTGGAGTGTAGCGGCAAAAGGACAGTGGAAGGATTCCGCTGTGGTAATGGATTGAAAATTCATAGACAGACCAACCCAAGCTGAAGGTGCTCTGCAGATTCAGCTACAATGCTCCTTGGTGGGTTAATTTAAAGAAAAGTATTCTAATCAGATTAGAATTTAATTATTCTTTTTTTTTTATCAAGAAAAAACCGTAATCTCTGCCCTAGGTAACACATATATCGCGGGGGCAGGCTACAAACATGTAATTCACGAACACCCTGTACTGTTGAATTACATGTTATTACTGTTTGACTTGCCTGACGCCGTAATCGAGCCCGGGACTGGGACCCGGGACGTTGTTCCAAAACGAGGCAGATTTATTTCATCATCATCATAATTTCAGCCAAAAGACGTCCACTGCTGGACATAGGCCTCCCCCAAGGACTTCCACAAAGGCCGGTCCTGGGCCGCCCGCATCCACTGCTTTCCGGCGATCTTAACCAGGTCCTCGGTCCACCGTGTGGGAGGCCTACCAGCACTGCGCCTTCTGGAACGCGGTCGCCACTCGAGGACTTTTCTGCCCCATCGGACGTCGGTCCTGCGAGCTATGTGCCCTGCCCTCTGCCACTTAAGTTTGGCAATCCGGTGGGCTATGTCGGTGACCCTGGTTTTCCTGCGTTTCATAAAAACATCTTATGGGACTAAATTATAATTAAATTTGTGTTTGATTGATAGGAAACAATAAACATGAACTACAATAAATAAAACTTGATATACAGCTCTGTCCATCGCGCACCAATACGTTAAAACGTACGATTATTTCATTTTAACATACTGGAAGAGATTCCGTATTTAGAACCGCATTTCATCCTGAGAGTATCGTAAGAGCCGATAAAAGACAATGATGCCGAAAAAATAGCCTGGAATACTGGATACGTAACCCAGTGTCAACCCGTCTGGCCAGCGTGGCACAGTAGGCTTATTACCCTCCACGTAGTTTGATTCCCGATTCAGCAGTGTTAATTTAGCGGCTGTAAGCAGAAATTACTAAAAGGCTTCACACAATAGTGGGAACTAATTTTGCAAATAGAAAACTCATGTTTCTTTTTTTAATATTTAAAATAGTAAAACATAATAATAGTAGACTTATTAATGGAATAGCTAGCGGATAATAATTACGGAGCAAATAAGGACAGCCCGTGTCCCTCGGATATAGAAATTATCGCAATAAGTCAACGTCGCCCACGAGATTAATGTTGTGTCATAGTGTTTTGATTGATTATAATGAGGAACGGACGCATGGAATTCTACCTGGTGATGTAATTGAACAAACTATTATTCCACTCTCGGAAATTCAGGATCAGGTTTAATTAATATTATAGAGAAAAAATATACTGAAGACGTTATAAATCACTACATAGTATAAAACAAAGTCGCTGTCGTCTGTCCGTCCATATGTATTCTTAAATCTTTAAAACTACACAACGGATTTTGAAGCGGTTTTTTTTAATAGATAGAGTGATTCAAGGGGAAGGTTTGTATAATATACATGCATATATTTAGATGTTCATCATTGCGCCCGTGCGAAGCCGGGGCGGGTCGCTAGTAATAAAATAAAAATGCCTTTTATTTCTTCCAGATAATGCTATTTTGCAAGTTATTGTAGTACGAGTATATACCTATTTTAATAAAAAATATTCTGTAAGAACCCCTTTGCAGTTGAAGGCCTCCTCCAAATTGAGCCAGTTTTCTCTGGATTTTGCTGATTGTATCCAGTTTGGACCCGCTATACCAACTGAAGACGTTATACCACTGTCATTGTACCGTTGATGAGATGAGTTATGTGAGACTTCGATAGTTGGCGTCTGACTTACTTACAATATACCTCGACTGTGAGTATAGTCCGTGTGGTGACGGATTCAGAATATAATGTCACCACCCCATTCCATCCCGAGGGTGTCGTAAGAGCCGACAGAAGGAAATGGCATGGCCAAAAAAATAGCTGCAAGAGAAGGAAAACTTGATATGAAACCCTGTGCCAACCCGTCTGGCCAGCCATTCTCCGCGACTCTGTTGTGCATATTTCTTTTACTTCTCAGCCTTTGTCTTGCAGGGCTATTAGAAATCATTTGGTTAGTCACTGGATTCATGTATGCCATGGAAGATAGATTGATATTTGGGACCCTTCGAATCACGGAGAAGGGCAGATATTAAAAGATCAATGGAAGACTCAATGGAAACATATATTTATTTAAATACACATTTTAAATCAAATGTTATAAATATAAACTGACAATTACAATCGTAAAAAAAATTATAATGTTTTGCCATAGTAAATTTAGTTTTATCCCACTCGCATAAGGTCTACTTCTAGTTCTGGATCGTGGTTATCTAGATCCCAATATTACCTCACAGACGTGTAAAAACTGATGTAACAAACGAACGAAATACCTCGAAATGTTCCTGAGGAAAATTGTTTTCTATTGCGGCATCGTTAAAGTTCATATTTGATTCTAATGGACAGATCTACTTGGAAATACTTTTTCTACACTTGTCTAAGCGTTTTGTGACATACATATTTCACGTTCTGGTATTCTAGCATTGATTCTTGAAGATTATAAGATATAATATTTCTTTCAACGATTTCGACAATTCTTTCTGTGCCAACGTTTTTGACAACTTGAAAACAACGTTTCGTTTTTTTTTCTGTGCCTGCGTGGCGCCTGGTCAGACGGTTTGGCACAGGATTTTGTATACATTTTTCCTTCTGTTGAGGCTAAGTTTTCGACCTAGTCATTTCCTTTTTTCGGCTTACAACACCTTCAGGATAAAATGGGGTAGTGACGGTATGTACTCTAAGTCTATCACCACACGGACATAATACATACATATAATCACGCCTCTTTCCCGTAGGGGTAGGTAGAGACCACTTCTTTCCACTTGCTACGATCCATACATACCTGTTTCGCTTCGTCCACTTTCATTATTCCCTTCATACATGCTCTTCGGTTTAGGGTACTCTTGACCTGGCCTTTGGACGTCCGTGATTTGGTCTTGAAACGTCCGCCTAGGTCTTCCCCTTCCAACACTTTCATTCACACTCGCCTTATCCGTCACCATCAAATCTATAGCTGCGTACGGATAGCGCGTATATTAGGTACGCGTAGTCAGTCCTCTTTGACGCGCGACCAAATACCGACAGACGGCGGTTTGCTGCGAACTAGCGTTCCCCAAGAGTGTACGCGTAACTGCAAGTATGGACATGGCGTTCCAGGACACGCGTAACTGACTACGCGTACCTAATGTACGCGCTATCCGTACTCAGCTTCATCATGTCCGCCAAAAGACGTCCACTTCTGGACATAGGCCTCCCCCAAGGATTTCCACAAAGGCCGGTCCTGGACCGCCCGCATCCATCGTTTTCCGGCGACCTTAACCAGGTCATCGGTCCACCGTGTGGGAGGCCTACCAGTACTGCGCATTCCGGAACGCGGTCGCCACTCGAGGACTTTTCTTCCCCATCGGGCGTCGGTCCTGCGCGCTATGTGCCCTGCCCACTGCCACTTAAGTTTGGCAATCCTGTGGGCTATGTCGGTGACCCTGGTTTGCTTGCGTATCTCCTCATTTCGGATTCGATCTCGCAGGGAAACTCCGAGCATAGCCCTCTCCATTGCCCTTTGGGTGACTTCGCTACGCAGCTTACGAGTAGAAAATCACACACATGGCAACCCTTCTTCTCTTGCGGATAGGTGATCTGCCTCTTCCATTCGTAAACTATCCCAGGAAGTAATGGGTATTCCAAACCTGAAGCCACACGAAAGAGGTACTACCTCAGCTCTTAAATGGGCCACTGCTCGGGCCTCCTCCAAATGAAATATTCGGAAATCAACCTAATGTACCATGCTGCATGTAGCGACATTATTATACCCGTGACCAACCTTACTATACACTAAGACTACATATCACCCACAAGAATATTACTGTTATTGATGTTCCTCGATTCTTTTAATGGAGTCGTCCCTTTAACCTGATCAAAAAACATTACGCGCCTGTCCAATATCAGGGGTCAGCAGCCTTCACCTTTATAATATCGTAATTTGGCCTCTGTCAGGGGTTTATTGCTACTTTTGGCATTTATTGCCTATCCATGACCAGATTCTGTTATTGAACCATTGAGGAGAATCGTAAGTGGTAAGGACATATTAGGATCGTTTTCCACAGGCAATTGAAAGACCTTAACACTTTCGTTGAATTTGCTCACAGAAGAGAGAAAAGGAAGTAAATAGAGAAAGACATATAAGGAAGAGGCTTTCGAACCAATTTTAGATTACAGGTTCTTTGTTCTGTTCTGAGGTAGGCAAATGTCTTTGTGTAAACCAGAGACACTTGCTCTGAGTCTGGATAATGCCATCCACGTGATCGTAAATTATGTGTTTGTGAACAACCCACGCGATCCAGGTTATACCTAGAACAGGGGTGTCGTTAAAAAAACTACAGTTTACTGTGTCTCTGTTTAAAGTTTATGTGTTGACAGAACTCAATAAGGACTCCAATCATGGCGAAGCTGAAGATATTGTTTTGCAAAACAGCTCAAGCTCCACAGCTTGATTTATTGGAAACTGAACTTAAAATCCTGCTTAATATAGTTCATAATATATGAAACTGACGCTGTGTATAAAAACCTTTTCCAGGAACAGCTTAATTCAAGTCCAGTGTTTGAACGATTAGTTCATTTGGAAGCTTAATCGTATTAGCAAGTTATCAGTGTCGAGCGGTAAATCCTTTCATCTATTTATCATCTATCTAATATTTATGATTTTGTTTATTAATAAGCAGTGACTGTAAATACCTAAACATAAACTAAACCCTAAGAAAATTGTTAAGGGGAATTAGTTATCAAATATTGTTACTACACAGGTTTGCATGTGTTTTTTTTTATTTTAAAGTTTTTGTAACATACTATGTTTTGTTTATAAATTTGATATTAGAATACCTACGACGCTGTTTTTCATTTGAAATAGATGAATGTGGAGACAGATTTAGAATACAAAGTCACCACCCCCCCCTTCCACCCTAAGTCACTTCTTACGACACCCTAGGATACCGTACCGGTTGGTGACATTGTGAATTCTAAATCCGTCACCACCAAGACATTGTATTTATGAGTCAAATACAATAATCATTTATTCCATAAACACTAACTTAAGTAATATGTTCTTACATAAACACTAACTTAAGTAATAAAACAAGACTAAAAATACCAATTAACCTAAAACTTAAATACTAAAATATATTATTTAAAGGAGTGAGTCCCTTTAGACAAGGTTCCGAAGATACTGGCAGCGTTCTCCCTTTGAATCGCTAGACTGATTCTTTGTCCGAGGTAGCTACCAGCTCTTCGGTCTCCTGTGATGTCGACTAACCTTTTTGCTATTTCCTTAAAAAGGCTTATAGCGCTAGGACCCCACGGACCAAGGGTCTCGACACCGAATGGGACAAATTAATAATGGGAATATATGAGTCAAAGCAATTGAATATCACAATTAGATAAATCCATTTTGGGGTTTTTTTACAAAGGTTATTAATGAAATGCTTCCTACAGTGGTACATTTAAATGCTCTGCCGTTTCTTAATAATTTGTACCCACAATTTAGTACAAATTTCGTCTACAATTTAACATGTAATAAAGCTTTTTACGGCACTTAGTACTTCATTATACACTTAGACTGTGTGAATTCGTGCTAAGCGCTTTTTTAGACGATGCTAGTGGCTTTTTAATATGGATTAAATAATGTTTATTTATTCATAGGTTCACAGATAATCATTACTATTAAAATACTACACTAAATATAACTACACACTGTAATATACGTATGTTTGTTTGCATAAAAATAGTAAAAGAGAAGAGAAATCCTTTTTTTACAAATTCAAATTAAACACTTTTTGATACACAGGCATTATTCCGTTAAAAAGTGTTTAATTCCAATGTGTAATCATCGCGTTAACCTAAGACTTCGTTTTTCACAGGTTTTTTTCATTTAGAACATATTCGGGATGACTTAATAATTAAATAAGGTACCCCAAATACGGTACCTTCAAATAATAATAATAAGATAGAGAAGATAAATCTCTATTGGAAACTTTTACAAATGATAATAACTTAGAATAGAAACGGAGATAGCTACAATAGTTAAGAACTGTGGCGCAGCTATCAACGCCCAATTGTGATACAATAGATACCGTGCTCCAGACAGTAACAATGTCATAATAATATTTTATGGTATTTTTCTTTAAATTAATATTATAAATATTTAAAATTATTAGAGTACTTCGGTTATCATTACAAATAACATGTTTGTACCAATACTTAATTAAAATAGGGATTGTAAAATGGAATGAATTCTAAATGGATTGAATCAATAAAATTCTACTATAATAGGAGGAAGGGGTAGTGTTAGTGTGTGAGTGTGAGTGTTGAGTTTGGGTGGGATGAGTGTTAGGTTACCACAAGTTCTTCCGTTTGGACATAATTTAGGGATTTTAGCCAGTTTATTAAGATTTTCTTGACGTCATTCTTTTTTAAATAATATATGTGTAAGATTGTATTAATTTTATTGTACAGTTTGGAGCTTAAATGAATGTAGTGTTTACTTGCCGCTGATGTAGTATAATATAATAATAATAATATCATTGGACATTTCACACAACGCCATCGCGTCCCAAGCTAACAACTTAATGCTTGTGTTACGGTAACGAGATGGATGATAAATTACTTATATACATTTTTTTTTGTAAATACATAAATATTATAGATAAAAACACCCAGACCCGGAACAAATACTTGTAGGTCGTACAAATATTTCTTCCGTGCGGGAATCGAACCCGCGACATGCTGCGCAGCAATCGATCACTCAACCACTGCGCCAGGATATAGATCCAGCTTTAAACATTGTTATAATTAGGTATATAGTATATACACATTATAACATTGCTTAATTGTTACAATGACAATAAAAATTAAATTTAAAGTAAAAAATAAACAATTAAAGTAGTATCTTAATTTTATAAAGTGACGCATAACTTCAAAAACTTCTTAAGATTAAAATAGTCAAATTTAATTTTATAAACAAGAAAGTAGCTTCTATTGACGGATACAAATTATAAATAGGAAATAAATTGCGGGTAACAGCTTGCGCAACGAGTTTTAATCTTATAGTATAGTTTTATATATAAAACTAGTGGCCCGCCCCGGCTTCGCCCGTGCAAAGCGGGGGTGGGTTATACATATAAACCTTCCCCTTGAATCACTCTATCTATTAAAAAAAACCGCTTCAAAATCCGTTGCGTAGTTTTAAAGATTTATGCATACATAGGGACGGACAGAAGAATGCGACTTTGTTTTATACTATGTAGTGATATATATGATATAGTTCTATGACATTCATCACGCTGCTTTCTTTAGGAACTGGGAAGTATTTATCAATGTCAAAAAATCGGTAGATGTGATGTGAGCACCAATATGACTGACTTAGTATACTCACGCCGTCCTGGAGGTATCATAAGAGGAGACTAAGGAAACGCAAGAGGCTGGAAACGCAAGAGACTGCCTCGTTGGTCTAGTGGTTAGATGTGCCGCCTTTGGATCAAGGGGTCCCGGGTTCGATGCCGGGGTCGGCCAAGTGTCTTTGTCTAAACCAGAGGCACTGGCTCGGAGTCTGGGTGTCATTTCTATCTATAATATGTATGTATTTACCAACAAAAAAAATGTATATAAGTAGTTTATCATCCATCTCGTTACCATAACACAAGCATTAAGTTGCTTAGCTTGGGACGAGATGGCGTTGTGTGAAATGTCCAAGGATATTATCTATTATTATTATTATCTTACCTAGACGCAAGAAAAGTAAAATGTGATACAAACCCTGTGCCAACCAGTCTTGCCAGTGTGGCACAGTAGGCTATTACCTTTCATACATATGAAAGAGGCTCGACCCAGTAGTGGATCATTTAAGGCTGAAATGGTGATAATGTGTATATAATCTACATTGCAAAACTACGAAAAGATTTCTATCCCAGAGAAATTCAAAAGACATTTTAAATTACGTTACTTTGTTCTCGCTTGACCACTTGTTCCGTGTGAACAATCCATTAGGGATAATGTAAAGTACAGTATAACGGAACTGTCTCATTATCGCGTCGCGATGGCAGTTTAATTGCGAGTCCATTGTTTTTCATACAAAGGCGGGGATTAAGGGTACATTGGACCCAAATATATGTGAAAACAAAGTCTATCACGTCACCCATTTTGCTGAGAAATTGTTCAAATAATGCCGCAAACCTTGTATTACTTGTATGTACAAACGAATCTAGCCACTGAAACTTAAAAAAGAACTTATTATTATAGGTCTTTGTCACAAAACTCTTATTTCTCTCGCCTTTATCAAATCGCATATCTTAGTTACAGCATAATGAGAGCAAGTTCTCTACATAATGCGAACGCAAAGTACGTAATCCCACTGCCGTGATCTTCGCTCCGCTGACAACTTGGTCCTTGAAATTCCTTCGCACCGTACCGGTTTCATCTCGCATTCGTTCGCTCTTACAGCGATAAAACTCTGGAACGCGCTGCCTCTTGACATTAGGAAATCCGAAACTAAACTCTCTTTCAAGCGTAAATTAAGACACCACTTTTTACAACCTCAGCTTCAAATTTAAAAATCGATTGACTCCTTTCTTATGTACTTTACATGTCATCATCAGGATATATGTATTAATGTATAATTTTTATTTATATATATATTTATGTATATGTATCTTATTAGTATATATTTTATAAAGTATTGATGTAAGTAAATTTTAGTTTATTTTTCTATCGTAGGTACCCCATTTATTCTCTCTCTCTAACCCGAAGGTAGACTGGTAGATGCCGCAAGGCATTAAGTCCGCCTTATGTACCCTGCTGCTGTACATGAAGAATAAATAAATAAATAACGAATAAGCCCAGCCAATATAACTGGGCCAGTCAAATGAAAATGAACTCTCCTTTACTAAGATGAGATTTTACTATATTTCTAATACGATAAAATTACAAACTCATTTCCGCCATTAATGACCCACCTCTGAGTCGGGCCCCTTCCAAATTCAGAGAGCGATCTGCCTATTATTCTTCTAGGTCTTTTAGTCGTTTTTTTCGACACCCTCAGGATGATATGGATTGGTGACATTGTGTATTCAAAATTCGTTAAAATAGCCTTATAACTTGCGTTCTATAATTAGTCGAATTAACTCCAACAATTCGGAGGTCTAATTAAAATTGGCCGACGATAAAGAATGTACCGTATCGTTTTATCTCCCCCTTTGCACGTCGGCTTGATGGCACGGTATGGATGTCCTTCTGTTTCACCAAGATTGTATGTCTATTTCTTTTACTCTTTTTTTATTCGTTCCTCTTTAGCATGGAATGTGATATTTGTCTAAACAAACATACCGAGAATTATCTATTAATCACTTTTATTAACACTATTTCCTCTGTGAAATCTGTGTGAAATCTCTGTGACATCTGCTTTTTGCATTATGCAGTTAGCAAATCAAAACTTCTCGTAACTGAAAACGAATGTAAAAAGAAGGAAGTTTTCAGGTATCAGCATTCCAGCATAGCGTGGTCATTATTAAACCGATAACTTTTTTTTATTCGATTGGCATTGTCTTCACATTGCTCTCATTGAACGAAAAAAACTTTGTAAACAAAAAATGCCAAACGAAGATAAATAACCAATAGACCACAATTTTACGTTGGTTTCGACTTAAATTGACACTGACGTTAATTAGGACATAGGTTTAACCAAGACACCGACTTCAAATGTTTATTTATTCGTTATTTCGCTTTTTAATGATTAGATTGTTTTTGTTATGTTAATTGTAACATGCGACCTATATTTTTCACTTCACACAGAGATAACAGAGGTCGTGTTGTTAACAACATGTGAAGATTTATATCCGTTTCAACAATCCCTTATCAAGGGATTTAAGGCAGCCACAAAGGGTTGACCGCACAATAAAATGATCATCATCCCAAATATACACGAGTTTGGTCGGTGACTTAATGAAATTCTAATTAAAAGGTTGCCAAACATATTTAGATTTGTTTATATGGGATAATGCAATATAGTTAAGTGATTTGTCTGTAATATCGTGTGTAGCATATGATGACTGATATATTAGGATACAAGTTCCAGTGGTAGTAGTAGTAGTAGAATAGAGTTGGGGACTTATGACTTCCTGAGATTAGCGCGTTCATACAAACAAACTCTACAGCTTTATAATACGAGTATAAGTATAGATACAAGTTGAAACAATAAATCATTTATTTCAACTTTTAGTTGAGACAGAATTTTGTTTCAACTAAAGGTTACCACCTGGTAGGACAGCGACATCAACTGAGAAGACCAGGAAACTAGGGATCGTCTTTTGTACATGTCTATTAAAATTGATTATTAAAGTGGTGATGGATTTAGAAAATTGTAACAGTTGTAGTAATAGGCGACTGAAGGAACGCAAGAGATTAACCTTTTTTTTGTCCCGGAGTAAAATCCTTTATAGACTATCCCCGCCAGCCAGCAGGGGGAATGTTGGAGTCCCCTCCGCCTCAGTGAGGAGACAGACGCATACCCACTTAACGTCCCCGGGGTGTACCATCCCGCGCTTGCTGCCCCGTGGGCCCTGACTGTATCTGCACGGGGAAGACACTAACAACCTAGCTACAAGAGAGGAAAAACTTTATTTAAACCCTGTGCCAGCGTGGCACAGCAGGCAAATTTCCCTCCATGTACTTGGAGGAAGCCCGACACAGTAGTAATTGAAGAGCTGAATAAAATCTGCTTTATACGGCGATAACCCCGATAAATAGGTTTTTATATGAGTAATGTATAGTAAATGTATATGTCTTCTTAGGTGTTTTTGAAATCTGAAACTACTTGTAACTACCATAGTCGTAGGCTTCCGAGGCTCATCTTAAGACTACAGGATTTTATTAAGGATTTTTCACAAGACCAGTAGTTTACTGGCTACGTCTATCGTCTGTAATAGAAGGGCAGCCGGAAGATTTATATTCTGCCTCTTTCCCACACGAGGACAACTATTAAAGAATATAATATGAAAGACACCCTACAGCATCCATAGCCAAATATTATTTAATCTGCTGCTCAATAGCGTTCCGCGTTATACATATCTAAGGCTTCGCTTTGGGGTTCAACATCATGGTTACCTTTGATTAAAAAATGCTGAGAATAAGTCTATCCTTTGTGCCATTTTGCACTTTTCTCACCTCGACACATGCAGCAGCCACGTAAAGTTTTTGAAAACCGTCGCTCCATCTAGCAGATAGACGCAGGATACACTTGCAAATTACAATGTGATACTATAGTTGAAATTAAACACTTGCAGTGGACGTCTTTTGGCTGAAATGATGATGATGATGATGATGAAACACTTTTTAACGGATTTCTCGCGTGTATTACATTATTTAATTCCCGACGTTTCGAATGCTTTGCAGCAGTCGTGGTCGCGGCTGCTGCAAAGTGATTAATTTCAATGTGTAATAATCGCGAAAACCTAAGAAATCGTTATGATACTATAGTGTCATTAATTGAATTCACATCACGTTCGAAACTTTTTATTCGCAAAAGCACAAGTGGCGAAACAATTTTTTTCGTTATCTCCACAGGGATTTGAATCGGTTTCACCTACATACATTTATCACTCGTTTTACGATGTAGGAAAATATCGTGGAATTACACGATCGCTCCTGGGACTAATTCGGGATGTAAGGATGTTGTCCCAAATGTTACTGCGCCACGCAAACTTTGTTTGTTAACAATTTTGGTAAGGTTGCGTCGTGTCGTTGATATCATTTTTATGGGTTTTATATCGAGGTCTTTTGGGTAATACGGGGTTTCAATTCGATTGGATTTCTTCGGTACAATTTAATCGATGCTATATAATATGATATCTTTATTTAATCGATACTGTATATAAACTCACCCCATAAGCTCATGTCACTGCTAAGCCGATTAAAAAGCTTCATTGAAATAAAAACATTCAATAAGATATAGTCAATCTCTATTTAGAATTCAATCTTATATTTGTACAAATACTTAGTTTACTATTTCAAATTAAATTCGATCAAATATGAGTGTTTGCTTAAATAAGTATTTTTTCTCGATTGCAATTTGTATTTCACTCATTAGTATTTATGTTCATTGTACGCTAGCCAGCCAAAACCTTGCTTCAAGCATCTAGTAATGAAGGCTTTATTTATGGTTTACACTCAAATTACAGGATCAGGGCAGTTTTTACTAAAAGCGTAAGTGTGAATACACAGTAGGTCCATAGACCAATTTTTTTTTGTCTGTCTTTCTGTTTGTTCCGGTTAATCTCTGGAAAGGCTGGACCGATTTGACGGGACTTTCACTGATAGGTAGCTGATGATATAAGGAGTAACTTAGGCTACTTCTTTTTACTAGCTTCGCCCCGCAGGTTACCCGCGGGTAACTTTGCACCCATGCGAAGCGCAGTTTCCCTGCAAGATCAAATTAGAAATTAAGAGATACGCAGGTGAACCGACATAGCTCTTGAGTTTTCCAAACCCAAGTGGCAATAGATATAGTGTACCTATAGCTCGCAGGACTGACGGCCGATGGAGCAGAAAGACACTCAAGAAGCAACCACGTATCGGAAAGCGCAGGGCTGGTAGGCCGATGATCAATGATCTGGTTAAGGCCACTGAAATTGATGGAAGGTACTCAGGACGTGGCGGGGTTAAGCAGTGGACTTCTCTTGGCTGAAATGATGTTGATGATGAAAGTAATTGTAACTGCCCATGTCTATATACCCTTGGATCACGGGGTCTCGGGTTCGATTCCGGGGCCGGGCAAACCAGAGGGAGTCTGGGTGTCATTTGTGTTCGTGAATTTCATGTTTGTAAACTGCCCCCGCGGCACAGGTTAAATGAATGCAGGGGATGCGCTTTAAAAAAAAAACAAAATGTTTGCCGACATTCTTGGTACTGAGATTATGTGTTTAAACGTTAATCAAACGTCAAACGCAGCGACAAAAGGAAAGCTTTTTAATAAGATAAATGCTCATGTTAAATATTCTCAATTTGTATATTTAGACAAAAACAAACAAAATTAATATAAATTTATCTTTTTAGTATTCCCTATGCGACAGACAAGCAAATATTTAACATACTCAAATCTCCAAATCAGTTTTACAAAGAAAATACGACTCATCCTTATATTTACTACCAAAACGTTAAATTCCGTCCGAAATCCGGAATAGAAATATTAGCTCAACTAAGCAAACCGCTTACGTGCACAACGCAGAGGGTTTCAAGTGAGGGTATTTTGCGAAGTGTGTCATTTATATCCGGTTTCCGGGTGCCGTCTCTAAATAATGCAGGTTAAGTGGAAAAAGCAGCCATTAGCGCTTAAAAGCACTTCTGGCTATAGATGGTTTGAACGTTGTTCGTGGTGGTTGCGGCATCAATCGGAATTTGGTTTAATTGGACAATTACTCTTTGATTAAATTATTAATTAAATATAGGCCATGAAGAATATGTGCGACAAAAATAGTGTCTGACGGCTTGTTTGTATGAATGTAGTATAGTTTCTGAAATAAATAAATAAAATATACTTTTTTTTTAATAATGTGTAAATTGAGAGAATATTTGGCTGTGTTATAAAGTGTTTAATTGTGACGTAAACGTTAATATTCGGTCATATGTTTTCTACTTTAAATGGAATTTTACTTAATACACCAAATTAATGATTGTAACAGAATATAGCTTAATATATTTTGAATGCTTCATCATCATCATACAGTGCCCTGCTGGCAAAATGGCTTGGCACAGGGTGTTTATCATGTTTTCCTTTTCTTGCCGCTAGGCGAACTGCCTCTTGTGTTTCTGTGCTCATCTCTTACGACACCGTATGGGCTGGTAACAATGTGTATTCTATACAGAATATCACCAACGAATTTTACTATTTATAAGATTAACAAATACATCAATATTGTATTTATGTTTAAAAAACGACTGCTTGTTGCCAAAATAAATGAAAAAAAAATCTATAATAGAAATTTTGTAGTATCATTATACTACAGCTTGGTCATTGGAGTGATTTGTCTTATAAGTAAGTAACCCCTAGACCCCCTAGACCTTGTAGATCTAGGGGTTATATAGACTTTAGATCAAGGGCCCTCGGTTCGATTCCGGGTCGGGCAAGTGTCTTAATGTAAGCGAGAGTCACTTGTCCTGATTTGTGTTCGTGAATTGCATGTTTGTAATCAGCTCCCACGATACAGATTGTACCTAATGCAGGGGTTGCGTTTTATCAATATATATTATGATTGGTGAATATTCTACTATATGTTTTTGGATTGACGAAAGTAAATGGACAATTTGGTAGCATGTAAATAATCATATAGCAGCAGTAATCATATAAAACGTTTATTTGTATCACAGTTTTGGAAAGCGAAGAACCATGAGTAAACTCCCCCTGGTTACTCTTTTCAACACAATTAACATTAGTACCGCTATTAACAAATCATATTGTAAATATACCAAATATTATACATCGTAAAACTCCTTAATAAATTGTCTCATTTCAAAGTATAACTGCAACATTGATTTTGTGCTGCGGTTGTCAAACATAGTGGTTTGAACTTTCAGCTTTTAAACATTCCCCGGCTGACTGAGCTGAATATATCTTTAGTTAAAATATGATAAAACCTTCGGATTAAAAAACGAAAATGCCCTTACTCTATTTATACCTTCAAACAAAGCGAAACACACTTTTTAAACAAATAGCACTTAATCAAAATTGGTTTATCTGTTCACGAGCTAAGATGTCACAAACACACATGCATAATCATCATCATCAGCCATCTCTAGTTCACGTTTAAAATGTCTCTCATGTTAAACGTATCGTGTTAATTGTGTGGCGTTTTGCATATTCTCGCCATTGCCAAGCATAATGCACACGCCATAAAAAAATAATTTAATAATTGCTCCACGAGTGCGCTCTGATATTTAAAAAAAGAAATATAACCTATCTATTAAAAACCGCAGTGATATGCGAAACAAATCCGCATTATCCGCAAATCAAGCAAAAATGTTTACTCGAGTAAATTCTTCAAATAGCCAAAAACTATAAAACAAACATTAAATATAAAAAGAAAATAAAAGTAAGCCATTTTGTCTTTAACGGTTCTGAATGCCATTCCACAGACTAGAGATGGCAAAAAACTCCATGGTTGCTCTTTTAAATATAATGATGGTAGTACAAACAACTCTGACAGATTAGTGAAAGTATGAAAGAAATCCGTATTTTCCGCAAGTAGCCGGACGACACAAGAAGAATGGACAATCTTCCTTTACCTAATTTAATCTGGTACAGCATTCCTCTATTTTTCCGTAAATAAATCAGATCTTATATTGTTGACGACAAAAGTATAGGCGAGTGTGAATGAAAGTATTGGAAGAGGTAGACCTAGGCGTTTTGAGACCAAGTCAGGGACGTCTTGGAAAAAGACCACGTCAAGAGTATTCTAAACCGAAGAGCATGTATGAAGGGAATAATGAAAGTGGACGAAGCGAAACAAATGTAAGGATCGTAGCAAGTGGAAAGAAGTGGTATCTGCCTACCCCTAGAAGAAAGAAGCGTGATTATATCATCATCTTCATCATTACAGCGAAAAGACGTCCACTGCTGGTGATAGGCCTCTCCCACGGATCTCCACAAAGGCCGGTCCTGGACCACCCGCATCCATTGCTTTCCAGCGACCTTAACCAGGTCGTCGGTCCACCGTGTGGGAGGCCTACCAGCACTGCGCCTTCCGGAACGCGGTCGCCACTTGAGGACTTTTCCGCCCCATCGGGCGTCGGTCCTGCGAGCTATGTGCCCTGCCCGCTGCCACTTAAGTTTGGCAATCCTGTGGGCTATGTCAGTGACCCTGGTTTTCCTGAATATCTTCTCATTTCTGATTCGATCTCGCAGGGAATCCCCGAGCATAGCCCTTTCCATTGTCCTTTGGGTGACTTTGAGCCTTCTGATGGAGCCCATAGTAAGCGACCACGTCTCTGTTCTATATGTCATTACTGGCAACACACATTTGTCGAAGACTTTTGTCTTCAAAATTGTAACGGGATTATATGTATGTATGTAAACAATCTGACATAAAATTAATTATTCTGTACTACACATTTCTACGGAGAATCACAAGCCAGGCAATACCAGCGTAACTAAATAAAGCTATAAAGCAACCGGCGCTTAACCCACAGCGGAATAGTTGGCAAGCACTTTTACAGCATTACATCTTCATTTTATGGAAACCTCGTGTCGTTGAAGATGTTACAGTTTTGTAAACACGCTTTTTATGATCGCGAAAGAAATTTTATGGGGGAATAAATATGTGTCTTTGTTATTTGTCGCGTGGCGGCGGATTTAGAATACACAGTGTCAACACCCCATTCCATTCTGTACGTGACTTAAGAGCCGACAAAAGGCCGTTAAGCTAGCTAGAAAACTTGATAGGAAACCCTTTGCCAACCTGCCTGGCCAGCGTCACTCGACTTGGCACCTCTGGAGCCTGCAATACTGCTCACGTCTCGCTCTAATCGAAGGCTTTCTCGTAGTCCACGAACGCCAGACGTGAAGTACGTGTTTGGAAACAAATCCCGCGATACAGGATATATCCCCGTGCACCGTGGTTTAAAAAAACTTTGTGCCACTCACAATATAACTTTCTTTTTAAATTAATATCAAACTAAATAAACTTGATCTCAATTATAAATACCTTTTCGCGTTCAAAAAGAGCAAAAGTACTGGTTCATTAAGAATGGTCACAGACAAAATTAAAGTTTGGTTAGGACAGAAGCTTGGCGGCGACATTTCCAAGTTAATATATACATTACAATTTGTCTCTTTGCAAAAGAAAAACGTTAAATTTATCCATTACATATTTGATGAACATTCTGTTCTGAGATCGCGATCTTTGTAATGGAGCCGTTATTTCTTTTATTTTCGTCTGTTATATTATACGATGAGTTATTTTTCGACTATTGGCTGGAATCAAAGATTGTTTTTTTATTGTTACAGAGCAAATGGGGTCTATATTTGGATCGTATTTATTGTTCATGTTGGTTCTATGGCTCTTAGAATGTTTTTTATACGATTTCAAATCTCACAATGTATTTTAGGACTATGTTTTTAATGCCAATCAATACCACCTAATCCCAGGAGCTGCTCCTTGCAGAAGGCGTTTGTTATGCCAATAAACCTTGCCGGGGCTTGTGTGCCTTCATGAGCCGCAAGCTGAGCGACTTTAAGCTGGTGGACTAGACTCACCGTGAGTGTCCACGTCTCGGCACCGTAGGTGAGGTGAGGCAAAATAAGGCTGATTTCACTCAAATACAAAATGTTCCCAGAGCACCCGTCTTTAAAAAGAACCCCGGAATAAATTCCCTATCAATTTGTTTGGCAGTAATAAATTTTGTTCAGGTCACTTACAAGGTCAGACCTTTGGTAATTTATACAAGTAACTCCCCGGACACTTGATGGTCATCCCTTGACCTCGAAAACATATTCGATCGACAAGAGAGAGCTTAACGATCTAATGTTTTATTAATACCTTTAACCTGCATGTGAAATGTATTTAAATTTGAAACTGAGGGTTTCGGTAAATAAGATTTAAACAATCGGCTGGATATAAATATTGTATTCCAAATTAATAACTATAAATTAATATCTGATTTGCAGATGTCGGGAAATTATAGATATTTTATTATTTCATTCCCATTCAAACGCTGCTTTCAATCCTTGTGGTATATTTCGTTATAAAGTCAAATATTTCTAGATCTGTGTGTGAGTGGTATATATTTTTTGAAATTATCTGGTCAAGGAAGTGGATTAGAGATCGCTTTTTTATTTTCAATATAGAGGAAGTATCTTGATATATCTTAGCCATTATTTCAGTCAAAAGACGTCCACTGCTAGACATAGGCCACCACCAAGGATCCACAAAGGCTGGTCCTGATGCTTACCAATACATGGACTGAAATTAGCCTTCTGTGCCACGCTAGACACAGGATTAGTGTCAGCTGTTCTTCCATTGCAGCTCGATGATTTGCCTTCTGTTTTCCTTAAGTCGCCTCTATGGATGGTTGAGGTTGATAAAAATGGAATGTATGCGACGGTTATACATAAACATTATACCTTCTTTTAGCTAAAGGGATTCCAGACAATTAATTACGGTTTTACCAACAGGCAAACATCATTAATCTAGCACCTATCCTTCATTATGAAGATAAGCCCTGAACACTTTCTCTGAATAATGGATGCGAACATAAACAGTTTACCTATAGGCATAAAGTAAAATAGAAAAAGAATGTGTAACCATTATTGTTTTACCAATGCCTTCCGCCGGGTCTTCTCTGTTTAGAATATGGCACGGATTGAAAAGACCTGTTGAATAAAACTTTATTTAATTATGCTTAAACTAAAACTAAATGTAATAAAGAGAAATAAATAACTATTTACTTACTGACGACCGTAAATCACACGTCTGTAAGCCAAAGATGAAACCACTATGTCCACGTTTAACCCAAAAGACACTATAAACGTCCAGCAAAAGATATGTTATGTAAGTAGGCTTACTTTTACGATTAAATATAAAAACGCCATAAAATATACCATGTGCCGTGTTATTCTTTATGCTCGGTGTAAATGTTTCGGCAGCCGAGAGAGACTATTGACACGAAATGCTAGTTCTCAGATGATTTTACGTATGGACAATCCTGAAAAATCTACGCCTGACATTTCTTGCAAAATAAATTAGAAAAACATAGGTGGACCGGACCATGTGGTATGAAGAACATGTGTTAAAGGATTTTGAATACATAATGTCACCGCCCCATTCCATTCGCAAGGTGTTCGACGCTTACCCTAACCTAGCCGCAAGAGAACATAAACAGAGAAGGAAAACTTGAAACAAAACCCTGTGTCAATCCGTTAGCCTAGCGTTACACAGTAGACTTACTCGTATTTCCGTTCTGTAATTGGGCCCGTATTGGGGGAGGCCGGACTCAGAAGTGGGTCATTTACGAGGTGAGAATAAAAAGAAAAGATAGGTAACCTTCTATCATGGTTTTGATAAATATTTTTCCCCTTAGTTTACGCGAAGAAACATATTGGCCAAAAAGGTTTGCTATAAAAGTTAGCTCATTGTCCCCCGGGGGTTTGATATGAATAGCACTAGTCGTGGGAATAGTTGACGATTAAACCATACTTTTTTTTTCCTTTTTTTGTGTTGTAGATAATTGAGTATACGCAAAGCATTTGAAACGTCGGGAAATAACGGAAAATACACGCGATAAACCCCTTAAAAATATTTAATTTCAATTTCTAAACATCAGTTTTGAAACTACTCGTTAGTTTTAGAAGGACTAGAGAGTATTTAGATATGTAGACGTATGCAAAAAGAAACAATTTGTTCCAAAATAATATAATGAAGTCTCCATGACTTTTACTCTTCGCGAGTCAAAGGTTAGCACGTTTTACACTGGGTATACAGTTCCTTACGTTTATATATGATGAATTTCTTAATACCTTATTTTTATGCGCCTACTTTTTCTGAATATAAGATTTGGGTGATAAATGTCAGATAAATTTTGAGTAATTTTACAGCAAGAACTCTGAAAGATTTTTGATATTTTTTATCCTTTAGCAAATATCTCCATTTCCTTTCTCCCAATTTAAATGAGGTCAGTACTAACTACCAGTATTTACGCGCACCGACAGCCGACTGCCCTCCGTGACCCTTCAAGTAGTACCACCAGTAATGGTTAGACCAGCTGACAGTTTTCACGTTACTGACTACGAGTATCAACTGCTATCTTTCTTATGTATAAAAATAAATGTTTGTCGGTATTTCGTTTAAAGAATCGTAAACTATGCATTTGGTCATGTGATGATCTTCAGCAGTGTTGTGGATGAGCCCACGAAGGCTTCTGACAAAAAAAACTTGAATATTGGTGTAATATATTTCTTCTAATTTATTTTAGTTAGTGGCGTAGATAGTAGATGATAAAATAGCAGCAGGGCCTAACGGCTTTACCAACCCTCCGAAGCACGAAGAAGGTCAGATATTACACACAAATTATGAACAGGACGGAAACCCATCAAATAAAGGCAGAGCCCGAATTTTCTTAACCATAATATTGATTGTAGTTTTTTATTTAGATAATTTTATTATTTAATTTGGCGCTGCGCCTCGCTGAGAAAAATGTATGACAAATTTGGAACACGTACTGTGACTATTCATTCATTCCTGTTTTCCATTCCAGTCATTCCTGGAGCTTTATTGAATGTTAGGCTACTAATTTAAATATTATTAAACTAGCGACCCTCCCCGGCACCGCACGGGTGCAATGATGAACCTCTAAATTTACGTATGTTTCTCTACAATATTACATATTATATACTTATAAAAAATCCTCTTGATTCACTCTATCTATTAAAAATCCGCTTCAAGATCCATTGAGTAGTTTTAAAGATTTAAGCATACATAGGGACGGACAGACGACAGCGACTTTGTTTTATAATAATGTAGTGATAGTGATTATAAACAAAACAACGTATTATAGATTAATATACTGGCTATAATCTACACATTATAGTTTACTGACAAGACAGACAGCAGTACTAAGTTAGCAATAGAAAAAAATCTTGATAACGAACCAAATTTGCCAAAGCCGTCAAAATATCATTGCATAGTAGAATGAATTCTCATCACCAAGTTAGAGAGGATAATAAAGGCATTGACTTGGCTAACATATAAGATATTATAAAATACCTTCGTTTACCTTGTGCTGAGGAATGAGCGTACTTAGTGTCACCACCTTATTCCATCCTGAGGGTGTCCTAAAAGCCGACAAAGGGAAACGACAAGGCCTTAAGATAACCAAGCAAGAGATGAACAACCTGATATGCAGTCCTGTGCCAAACCGTCTGGCCAGCGTGGCACAGTAGGCTAGTTACTCTCCAAGTAGGAGACCTCCTGAGGGAGTCCCAACTCAGCAGTTGATCAAACATGGGCTGAGAAGTAGTAGTAGGAGAGTCGCGTCACGGAGATGAAGATGGTGAGGTGGATGTGCGGCAGAAGAAGAAGATATATTTATAGTATAGATAAACTGATTTATTTCCGAGAAACAATTGCGCAGAATACGAGTACAACCCAATTAAATTTCTGTACAATAGTACCTCCTCGGGGAACGTTATTCAATTCCAATGGCAATAAATAAAGCACACAGAATACTGCAATTTGTATGCAAACATTGCTTTTCATGACGAAGTTTAGAAAAAGAGAAATTCTTATAATCATCGTTTTGGAATTCGAAAATATTTGTGTTGACACACGTTCCTGTCGTGCCTATTTTATTCCAACCACCGGAATATTATTACAAGGCTTAGTACATTTTTAGTAAATTAGGTATAGTTAAAAATAGTAGTGGTAATAGTCTCTACTTTCATCGGGAGGAGTGAGTCGAGGATCGCCGTCGGTTTTAGTGGGTAGGTCGGTGTGTGATTCACCATCTCTATGCGCCCGGAGTCCCACATAGCCTGACCAGTCCCCAACGGCAAAATATCAAAGAGGATTTCGAAAAAAATAATTATTGTCCATTGATCTGCTCTCTCTGTCCATAATTTTGTGTCATGTTTATTAAATACTAGCGACCAGCCCCGGCTTCGCACGGGTGCAATGATAAACATCTAATTTTTTTCAGTGTTTCTCTACAATATTATGCATGCATATAAACGTGTGGGGAATTCCAACTACACCACAAACGTTCCTCTTGAATCACTCTATCAATGAAAAAACAAAATACATATCTATCTAATATCTAGCAGGCGTTACAGTAGATGAAGATGATAATAAAAATAGATTTATTAGTAACCTTTCCCAATATTTTTAGGACGTAATTTTTACGCTGAATCAATTTAGACAACCCGCAAAAATGTAATATGTCACAAAAGGTTCTTATTTCCAAATGCTTGCCCTTCTTATATATTTGTGACATCATTAAGCTGTTGATAAATGGCTCTGAAACCTCAAAACCGTATAATCTACAATTCAAAACGTTAACATTTCTTGATGAAGACATGCTCTCTTTTGACGCAAAGTATAAATGGTGTTACACCCTTTCTTGTTTAATTATTTTTGACCCAGTCGTCTTTAAGGAAAAATTCCAAGCTCAATTTTTTCGTCATTGTCATAAATGGTATTTCTCGTTTCAGTCCATAAACAGCCCACAACTAAGACGGGCGTCGTTCAAACTCACGGAGGGAAATTAGCCTACTGAGTCACGCTGGTAAGACAGGCTGGCACAGGGTTTGTACCAAGTGTATCTCTGGCGTCGAGGTAATGTACCTCTTGCGTTCCTTTATTCTCCTCTGACGACACCCTCAGGGGCATGGGTTGGTAACATTGTGTGTCCTCCAATAAACGGCATTTAATATTTCGCATTTTTTTTTATTTGTCGGTATTCAATGTACGCCCTTTGGGGGAGGCCTATGTCCAGCAGAGGACGTCTTTTGGCTGAAATGATGAAAAATGATGAATGTACGCGCATCGTGTCGATTCGCTTTTATTATACATATACTTTTTGTATACAACGGTATCGGTTGTATCGGTTAAAATAATCAAAATTATTTGAAATACATTTGTATTGAGCAACCATTCGAAAGGACTGGGACTATTACTGTCAACAGGCTTAAAATATGGTAGTAATAGAAAAAATATTGACAATATAATGGTTTATAAGTCTGGGCAGCTTTAGATACCAATTAGAGAACGTCTGAACCAGAAGTGGGTCATCAATATTGGGCATAGAGAGAGAGAGAGAGAGAGAGAGAGAGAGATATCAAATTAAAATGTGTATAATAATAAATAATAAATGCATGTCTCATATAATTGTTTCACACATACAGAAGCAATATTATTCCAAAAAATCAATAGTACTGATCCTACTAATGACAGCGTTGATGGAAATGTATGTTTAATGGCTCTTGATACTTTAAATCGTCAAGCTATAGACGAATAGCGATTTGAACGAATTAATTGAACTAATTGAATAAGACGCTCCGTGTGTTAGTTAGCCAACACAAATGTTAATCAGAAATAACATAGCGTTTCAATGGTAAAACATGTTCTCAAATTGGTCCAGGCTTTGAGTTCATTAATTACAACCACATAAAAATGTCCGTGTAGTGACAGATTTGCAATGCACAATGTCACTAACATAGGGATGTGCGATATTTATCTATATCGATAAAATATCGATATTAATCTCCGAAATATCGATAATGGTAACTTTGAAATATCGCCATATCTATATTTTGAATACGATATCGCGGTATTCTCGAAATATCGAAACACACGATCACATTTTCGATAAGTACTCTTTTGCATATGTAAAAAAAAAAACATGTATTTTCATTCTTAAACATCGATACCGCATAATGTTTTATGCGCAAACTCAGCAGAGAAGCATCCCTATTTTACACTCTCATTAAATGAAATGAAAATAAAGTCAGTCAATTCTCACTCATTCATATTTAACAAGTCAGTCAGTAGTCAGCTCGTTCTAATAAAAATTGTGTCATTTTAAAATAATATAAGTGCAATATTTTCGAATGGGATATATTCTAATTTGGAGATGAAACTTCTAACTTGAACCACGAAAACAAATGTGATGAACATTATTTCTCACAAAATTTTTATAACACAGTGAGTTCTCACCATGGTTTTCGATCGATATTATGCAATATAGATATTTTGTGCCCGACAATATCGAATTATCGATATCAATATCGACTTAAATATCGATATTTTACTAATATCGCTCATCCCTACACTAACACAAACCATCGTGAGGGTGGCGTAAGAGCCGACTAAAGGAACGCAATAGGCAGACCACCTAACCGCTAGGAAATCTTGATACAAACCAACCCAACCCATTTTGCAGCGTGACACAGTAGGCTAACCTCCACTCCAGTAGGCACTCCAATGTCATGGAAGGCATTCCATGACATTGGAGTAAAAGTACGTAAAGTGGTGGATTATTTAAAGAAGATCATATAAAATCCTTCTTGTTTAAAATTCGTATGAGTATACAGTCTAAATAAACCGTAGAGTTTTTTAATGGACATTTTTTGTGGCAAAATGGATATATGTTTTAGTGGCAAGTTGTTTGTTCATCGCTTATCTCTTATCAGTTGGACTACCGAACACGCGAGCAGTCTCAATTCCTCCCATTGATTGATTGCGTCCCTCCAAGGTCCTCACTAACTGCGTTCGTACATTTTTCAAATAGTGACACTCGTGACAATCGCTTTATTGAATGACATTATCTAAGATTTATAGTTCTGTTAATTTGCTTTGTACTTACGTCCTTCTTATACTTAGACATAGACTACTAATACTTAGAATATTGGACATTTGGCTGTTGTATCTGTGGTTTCAAATGAACTTATGCGCCATGCTGACAAATAAGCATCATCAGTTAAGCCCTCAAACAGTCAACGTGTAGTCGAGCCTCCGCCAATTACCCAGAGGAAGTTATCCTACTGTGCTTTCGTAGATGGGTTGGCACAGGGTTTTATCCATCTTTCCTTCTCTTACGGCTTCATGCTGTATCTTGTTACTTATGGGTCGTCTCTTACAGCACCCTCAGGATGTAATGAGGTGGGCAACACCATCATTATATCTGCCAAAAGACTGCTGGGCCTTCCCCGAGGATTCTCACAAAGGCCGTCTTGATCCACCCGCATCCGCCCCGATCTCCTTTCCTTTGCACGGTCGCCACTCGATGATTGATAGGGCACACTTTTCTGCCCCATCAACTGTCAGTTTCCGGAGGAATTGGGTAGTGATATATGTTCTAGATCGATCACCACATGGACAAAGGCTTTTCAAGTAATATTTACTTCTGAATAGATTATAATCTAATGATTTGGAAGTCGTCTCACATTCCCTTCGCAGTTCATACATTATGCGAGTATATACATATAGGCACAAGGTACATTGACACAAGAAAACTTGGATGGATGTCGTGAAAGGACTTCCTGGCACGAAATCCATCCAAGTTTTCTTAAGTTCCCCTTTAGCCATTCATCCGCTTTCATATTCATCATTTCCCTTGCTATTTTATTTTCATCAAACTAAAGTTTTCCTAAACCAACTCAAGCAATGCACCCATCGTTTCTTTCGATTAAATATGAAAATTTTACCCATTTTTGCGAATCCAATCAAACTGAAAATAAAACACCAATAAATGTGGCTTCCAATAGTTTAGCTGGAATGTTTTTCTGGTAAATCGTTGCGCATTCAATTTGCCAAAACAATAGCGACAAAACGTGATCAGGGTTAAATGTTTTCCTGCCTGTGAATTGCGGTTTTCAACCAACATAAGCAAAAAAACGTGAATTTAAGAGAAATTCATTGTACTAAATATCAGCAATAGTTTTTGTGCAACATACATTTTGTTGCAATTATATCTTATTAATATTACACATTCGAGAGTAACTTTTCGAACCCGAAATTCTTTCTTCGAAAATTATAGTAATATAAATATAGTTCTATACTCAAATTGACACAGACTTCACTATCACCTGATGGTGATAGTGAAGTCTGTGTCAACTTGAGTTTACGAAAAAAACATTCTACGAAGGGAATGTGAGACGACTTCCAAATCATTAGATTATAATCTATTCAGAAGTAAATATTACTTGAAAAGCCTTTGTCCATGTGGTGATCGATCTAGATGTAGTGATACTACATATTATAAAACAAAGTCGCTGTCGTCTGTCCGTCCCTATGTATGCTTAAATCTTTAAAACTACCCAACGGATTTTGAAGCGGTTTTTTAATAGATAGCATGATACAAGAGGACGGTTTTTAAGTAAATACAAACATAATAAAGTAGAGAAACACTGATAAATTTAGAGGTTCATCATTGCACCCGTGCGAAGCCGGGGCGGTTCGCTAGTTACCAATAAACAAAAGAGTGTATTTTGTGTACGTGTGTCATATACATGGTAGTGTGTGTTGTGTTTTTTTTTATTGATTATATTTACAATACATTATATAGTTTATGCATAATTTAAAAAAAATATTATTTTCCTACAGCATCCCTTCTCCGTAGAAACTATGGTGTGGGAAAATTCATACTCCTCCATCCGTACAAATTTCGTAAAAAAGGGTACAAAGTTTTTGTTACACTTAGTAATATAGTGTAGTTGTGTGGTCACCACACAACTACACTATATTATATTATTTATCTATATTATATAGATTTAGAATATGCAGTGTCACCAGACCATATCTTCCCGAGGGTGTCGTAAGAGGCGACTAAGAGAACGCAAGAGGCAAATCATTTAGCAGCAAGAGAAGGAAAACTTGATACAAACCCTGTGCCAACCGGTCTGGCCAGCATAGCACAGTAGGCTAATTGCCCTTCATGAATTTTGAGGAGGCCCGACTCAGTAGTGGGTCATTCATTGGCTGAGACGACGACGGCGACTAATATATAGGTTACATATAATATGATATAAATCATTTATATATTATTTTGTTTAATTAATTGCAGACCCTACCTACTGTTTTAACGTTCACAACTCATATCCATTGTCTGGAAGAAATCGCCTGGTGCGATAAAACCGCCCATTGTACTTTTTTGTATTGGTCTGATACCAAGTTAAGCTATTGTTATTAATGTACAATAAAGAGTATTCTATTCCATTCTATAAGCTGTACGTAAAATAAAACACATATTGTGTAATAATTGCAAATGTATGCTTTCAGAAGAAAATTAATTCATCATCAACAATAATCTGATTGCTCATTGACTTATATTTAAAAAAATCCTAGTAACCAGTACCATTTGATTGCATTGTTACCACAAATTATTGTTTTTTGGTCAAGTAGTTAAACCCACTTCGTTGAACCTCATGTTAACTGCCAGAAGATTCTACATTTTGCCTTTTTTATTTAATCATTCTACCCGTGTGGTGACGGATTTTGAATACACAATGTCACCAACCCACACGATCCTGAGGGGGTCGTAGGAGGCGACTAAAGGATCGCAAGAGGCAGATCATCTAGCCGTATGAGAAGGAAAACTTGTTACAAACTCTATGCCAACCCGTCTTGCAAGCGTGGCACAGTAGGCTAATTTCCCTCCATGACTTTGGAGGAGGCCCGACTCAGTAGTAGGTAATTTATGGGCTGAAGCACCCACGATTCAATCATTCTCGATATTCCATAATTCCAGTTTTAACCACTTCGCTGCTAAAGTAAGTACGTAGGTTACGTCGCTAAGAAGATTATTCTCTGCACTAAGTGCCTTGGAGCGCTTAATACAGTGGCGGGCAGACAAATTGGCCATTAGCTGTCTGATGAAAACACCAAAAGTACACCAGTTTAAATAAAATCCTAAAATTTTATTTCTGTGCCCAATTTATTTAGAGTACTTCGCAGTGAATTGCTTTAATTAAACACATTCCAAAAATGGAAATAAAAGCAAATTTAGTGAAAATACAATGTGTTGTACTGTACCATTGTATGCATTTCCCAATTGAGTTGGTTTGGCTAACTACCAGTCCATACGTGATGGTATTTGTTAATCGGGCTTTAGTTTCATGAATTTCGGGTACATACTAGACTAAGTAACTTATAACTGTGAATTCGTGTGCGTAGGGCAATTGTAAACGTTACCATGTCGCCTTAGCTGTCAATGCGTGATTTTTGTCACAGTAGGTAAAACTGTCTTAAACAGATATCTGGAATAAGTAGATAAGCAAAATATATAAGTATTTGTAAGTAGTGCATGTAGTATTTTTACGAATCAGTTCGTATACAGGATTTAATGAAACCCTAAAACCATAACGAAAGCATCGATAGTACTGCTGATATATATACAAGAAAAAGGAAAATTTTGTTTCCTAAAATTCTGGTCACCGTTGCGAAAGAAATGAGCGCAGATGACGTAAGAAACATGAAATTCAGCTTACTAAGCAGTAGGACCCGTGTTTTATAGTAACAATCTTGTTTAGAACTGTTTGTTTTATTAACTCTTAGCCCTCAATTCAGACAATTATGGGGTTTTTGTTACGCCCTATAAACTTGCTTAAGCTCAGTGCTACTAAGCCTACCGCACGTTGGACTGACGACCTGGTTAAGGTCGCTGGAGTGCGATAGCTGCGGGTGACACGGAGCTGGGTTTTGGGAAAATAAAATTAAAGTAGGCCACGCCTACTAGGGTTTTATTTGGGTTAAAATGATGAAATTAACAGAATGTGTACTCCCATTAAAAACAGACTTGCCTATACTTTACTACAAAGGACATTTATTCAAAACGGTATAAGTATTAAATGAAAAATGGGCTATATCTATCGGCCTACACTATCTGTATAGAAGTCTACATGGAGATTAAGTTATACAGCGTCACAAGAAGCTATATTAGATGTACCAAATACTTCAAAGATTAACCTATTATTAAATCAACGAATATTTTTTTTTTAGGGAACCCCCTACACTAGTAATACCCTACCTGTATCGCGTGGGCAGTTTACAAACATGTAACTCACAAACACAAATGACACCCAGACGCAGAGCAAGTGTCTCTGGTTTAGACAAAGACACTTTCCCAACCCCGGAATCGAACCCGGGACCCGTTGATCCAAAGGCGGCACATCCAACCCCTAGACCAGTGAGGCAGTGAAATAATGTGTCTTTCTGAAAAACGATATTTTGTAAAGCTGGGCCAATTAGGAGTGTTCTAAATCATATTCAAAAAAAATTCGGTTTGCACTCCGGGAGTGCTGACAGAACTGAAGACTAAAAAACCCGACAGCTAAAAAAGACGCAGGGGTTTTTCTTCTCTGTTCCTGTCTTAATAATCGGTACGGACTTTATTGTATTTTGCAAAAAAAAAGAGTTCTACGTCGAGTTCTGAAAGTGAACAATAAATCTACAACTATATCAATCCCAAATAAAACGGTCACAATACATTTTCAAAATTGCGCCAGTGTATCAAATATAAATATAAATTGAATATAATATTTAATTTATAATATAATGTACTATACATTTTATAGCATTAAATGTCTTTTTTTATTTATCTGGACGCGTTCGCGGGCTGCTCAATATACATGCATAAATGCAGACACTATACCTGCGTCTCGTAACACTGTTGCGAGTTTGAAATTTTACACCCTTCCCAAGAAAAGTGCTCAACGCGGCTAAAGAAGTTTTCACTTCAATATTTTGTCAGTATATGTATGTAGTGGTTTTAGGGATTATTATTGTTATATAAAAACATGTTATAAGTATTCCATAAAATTAAGGCTGAGTGGTGTACCAACATTTTTATTCACAAAGTTAATACTTTTGTAGCGCTCTTGAGAGCCCTAATATAATATGACTTTTAATGTTCTCTCAAAGTAAATACACTGAGGCTAGATTGCTTTAGTTCAGGTTTTGAGTTCTTTTCCAGGAATTCACTGGGAATGTCAATTTAGATAATATTAAGTATATTACTTAAAAGGTTTTATTATTTATGTTTCTTTTTATTGGATTATGTTAGTCAACATTTGTTTTTAACATCTGTTCATCAAGCGAATTATTCCTTTTACCAAACCAACCAACCCTTGTACTAGGTTACACCTGTATTGTAGGGGCAGTTTACAAACCTGTAATTAACGAATCTAACCTGTAAACCACCAATTCCCATTCTAGTCCCTTCTAGCGTAATATAGTAACAAAATCTCATAATAATAATAATATAATAAATAAATAATATCCTTGGACATTTCACACAACGCCATCTCGTCCCAAGCTAAGCAACTTAATCTTGTGTTATGGTAACGAGATGGATGATAAACTACTTATATACTTTTTTTTTGTACACAAATACTTATTATAGATAGAAATGACACCCAGACTCCGAGCCAGTGCCCCTGGTTAGGCAAAGACACTTGCCCGACCCCGGAATCGAACCCGGGACCCGTTGATCCAGAGGCGGCACATCTAACCAACTTTTAGTATTCGTCATCATTTGCAGTCTATAAACGAACCACTACGGAATCGGTCAACCTCCAAACTCACGGAGGAAAATTAGCCTGTGCTGGCACGTATAAATATTGTCTTTCTGTGGCCTATCTGTGTCAGCATTACTCAGGAACAGATGATGGACTATTGTTTGCAAAGGTGTTAATTAAAAGTGTTCTAAATCATGTCTAAAATAGTTTCTCAGTACCTTTTTTGTAGTTTTATTATATTAAGTCATATGATTAGGGAATGGGTGGGCTGACTCGTTCTAACTATGACTGAGCTTGTAAATTAGACAACAAGAACCATTGTTCCAGCAAAAATACTTGTTGAGCTATGAGGTGATTGCTGTAGTATACTGGCTGGTTACGCTCGATGACGATTATATTCAAACCCAACGAACGGTTGAATTCCTCCTCCAACTTGTCAGGCCTACTGCTTACACGAGACTGAACTTCAGAGCTTGAATCTTGCTGGTAATCTGGCTCAGTTTCAACATACGAGAGACCGCCGAACCAGTGTCAATTTCCATTTTAAAAAGCACACCGCCAATTATTATATTCAAACTCACTGGCCAGTAGCTACTAAAGCTAACATGGTGGAATTACAACACGCTTCTTTTCACGTTTGCCAATCGTCCTACCTTTTCAATAAAACATCGCCGTCTGGACCGCTAACATACGAGAACAGATCTGCAGACAGTTAATCCGACCTTCGAACTCCTCAGACTTCATAATGGAACATCTGTGTTTGTGTCCCGTACCCCTTTTTAGGTACATTCGACCCGTGTCAGTCCTGTCAACCGCAATGGGTTTTGAAAAAACTTGACAAGAGATAGTGGAAGCGCATTCATTTTGGTTCCGTGCGTACTACCATCATTGTAAGCCTTTTATATAAAAGAGCAACCACGGAGTTTCTTGTCGGCTGTTCTCTGTGGAATGGCATTCCGAACCGGTGGTAAAAAGTAAATTATTAATTAATTATTCTTCTTTTAAATTTTGTAATTCCTTGTTTGACTATTTCAAAGCATTCGCAAGAATTTATTCGAATAAAAAACATTTTGATTTTGATTTATTGTATGACCGACTTCAAAAATAGGGATGAAAAATGTATTGACACCTTATTTGATTAGCATAGCAGAAAGAGATTCAAAATCAGAAGTAATAATACATTCGGAGCTTTGGGAAACTACTGCTAGAAGTCCAATTTGTTGCTTTATAAAGCTGAATTAGGAGAAAAAGAAGAGTGTTGAATGGACACTGCAACGTGGTAAGTAAGTAGCGGAAGAAGCCTCTATGCTAGTCCCTCCAGCGGACTGTCCTTATCCACTTTGTAGAAAATCTACTCATGATTTGAAGATGATTCCCAGTTTCGTAATAGAGTATTAATAAAAATAACAATAATAAAATTTATATAACGTTAAATTGATAAAAATATTTATACTAGATGTATTTGAATATCCTAGATTACGATAGTTTAATGTTTAAACATCATATGAAATTAAATCCTTTTAACGGATTTATTGCGTGTATATTACATTATTTGATTCCCGACGTTTCGAATGTTTTGTAGCAGTCGTAGCCAATGTACAAAGAAACAGTTAAATCTACCGCCTAAATAAAAGTGTTTAATTAGAATGTGTAATAATGGCGAAAATCTAAGACATCTTCAGACAGTGATTTTGATACTGAAAGTTAATAAGTAGCCATACCTATTTTTCAAAAATAGTATAGGCATAATTGATTCATATTGTCAGACGGATCCCAAACGAATCTGCGAATATGAGGTCCATGAATATAGGCAGGACAATGGCTGCTTTAAGTTAAAGGTACGGCTTGTGGCGGACTTTTTGCTCATTCTGACAAGTTGGGGCATACTGTGGTTTGACCGCACCTCCATGTGGAGGTGCCCTTATTTTGTAAAGCTTCTGTTGTTAGTTTAATAATGAGTAAGGTTGGACACTTCAACCTGTATCATTCCGCGGTCCACGTTAACCAGCAGTTAACTAAGACAGCAGTTTGATCTGTTAGCACGCCATGTGAAATAGGAATACTATTATATTTCAAAATTCTTTAGTTCTAATACCTTAATTACAAAACATTTAAAATGAATATTTTGAAATTTAATGAATGGTACTTTAACTACTTTTTGTATAATGTGAATGACCTTACCCACTTTACCTACTAGATATTTCATAAAAAAAATGCTATACTAATAAATTATTTTCCTACGAAGAATAGCATTTTTTTATTCTATAACTTTATAACTATAACTTGTAAAGTTAACGTTTAGTTTAATCTTTTTTAAAGTTTAAGTGTCTATGCGAGTCTTTATTTAAAGAAATCCTATTAAAATATATGTCTGACGTATATTTATTAGGTCTTTCAGTTATATTCAGGATTTTGTCTTTCGCCCCCCGGGCAGGAATGTTAACTCAAATTTACCATGTTCTATGATCTATGTGACTTCAGTACATACTGACGCCATCTATATTTTCTAAGGTAAGCTTAGTTGACGTTAACTGTCAAACAGGCTTGCAGTTCCAAAAATTCACTCAGGCGACGGACCTTTTTTTATCCTCTCTCCCGTCCCACGTTATAATGTGAGGTTGGATTATTGCGCGCGTTACAAAATATATATTACTATAAGTGATGTAAACTGTGCTAAGTAGTGAAAGTAAACAAGTATCAGAACAGAGGAAACTATCAGAGTATCATTTACACCAAGCCATCAAGTAATTGCTACATGTTCATTCATAGTTTTTTGTAGGTATGAGATATTCTCAACCTCAAATTCGAAGGGAACTGTATTGATGTAGGTTTTATCACAAAACTCTTATAGATCGTCATGTTTAAAACGACCATTATCATCTTTCGACCCTTGTCACAACCTTGGTATACAGTCCTATTGGCGCCATATCTACATTCATACCTTTCATACGCATGTTTTCATTCACACAATCCATCCACCTCTTCACCCACAACCCTTACATGTATCTACCGTCAGTACTTCCGGTTGGGTATACTGCTCTACAGGGAAGAGCCGTTCTAGCCACTCTAGGTATTTTCCACACAATCTTTTTTTTTAAATAAAGTTCCGGTGTCAGCCCTGCGAGCTATTTGTCTTGCCATCTACCACTAAAGTTTGGCAATCCTGTAGTTTTTGTCATGAAGCCCGGTTCTCCAGCATATCTACTCTTTTCTGAACATCCAAGCATAGCCCTATGTGTGACCTATGTGAGGCTGTTGATGTAGCCCATAATTGGAGATGTTCTTTGTATTATTTAATAAATAATTAAAACGATGAGCGACCACGTCTCTATACCATGAGTCATCACTGGCACCACACATTGATCAAAGACTTTTGTCTTAAAAATTGCGGTATTGTGAAAGAAAAGTACATAGCAATTAATGATTTCTTAGGATTTCCTAGATTTCTTAGGTTAACCTAATCGCGACGTCCCTGAAAAAACATCAGTTGTCAACCTGACCAAACAAACAACAATAGATTCCACCGCTATCAAAGCTCTAGAAAATGGACTCGATTACGCCGAAGAAAGTGCCGTATGAAGACATCATCTGTTCCGTGGAAAACGTACTGGCGAAAAACAATATAAAAAAGGAAGATTTGGAGGCGATACGGCAAGATGTCTCCTCGATTCTAAGACACAGCAAACCGCCCAAACCGAACCTTCCTCGCGACCAATACCTTGCTCTGAACACCCTACGCAAGAACCCAGACGTCATCATACTCCGAGCAGATAAAGGTAACTCCACTGTGATAATGGACACAGCGGAATATAACATCAAAATTCAAGAACTTTTGTCGGATGAAAACACATACAAACTTGTGAAAAAAGACCCAACGAATAAAATTGTTACTAAAACCAAACAATTAATCACTAAATACTCCGACTCGCTTGAATTAGACGCAAAGGCACTCATTCCCTCGTGCATAATTGCGTGTATTTTAGGTATATGGACTACCTAAAATACATAAGCCTGGTTATCCTCTGCGCCCCATCGTAAGCCAGATAGACTCGCCCACCTACAAACTGGCACAACATGTGGCCAAGTTTCTATCCCAGCTTCGGGGTCACACTAACACCTATGTCAAGGATTCTTACCACTTCATAAGCCAGATTGAAAATCTACACCTGGCAGATGAAGAGATCATGGACAGTTTTGATGTACAGTCATTATTCACAAATCTCCCACTACATGACTGCATTGAAGTTGTCAAGAGGAAGTTAATTGAATATGATCTGCCTTTGGAATATGCAGAATTATTGGAACATTGCCTCACATCCGGCTATTTATATTGGGACAGTAAATACTATCTGCAAATTGATGGTGTGGCCATGGGCTCCCCAGTATCCCCTGTGGTCGCAGACATATATATGGAGGACTTTGAGGAGAGAGCCCTCTCCACTGCATTGGCTACGCCGAAGATTTTCAAACGGTATGTTGATGATACTTTTGCCATTCTATCCCAAAACCAATTATCTGCTTTTCTTGAACATCTAAATTCCATTAACAATAAGATTCAGTTTACTATGGAACCAGAGAGTAGCAATTCATTAGCCTTTCTTGACATATTAATCACCAGGAATCCTGACAACTCATTAGGCCATACTGTATATAGGAAACCTACCCATACAGACAGGTATCTCAATGGCAATTCACACCACCATCCATGTCAGTTAGCTACCGTAGGCAAATCTTTGTTACAGAGAGCACGGGGCATCTGTGATAGCAACCATCTGGAGGAGGAGCTTCTGCATGTCAAATCTGTCCTGCGGAGCAACAACCTTAAACTCCCACGTATGCGTCACAGAAGCCAGCCCAAAGCACCTACAGTTGAGCGACTACCTGCTGTCTTGCCATATATCAAGGGTATCACTGATAAAGTTGGAAATATTCTGAAACGTGCTTCAATAAAAACTTATTTCAAGCCACACAGGAAGATCAGCCAACTTTTAAGACCAGTGAAGTCTAACATCCCCCTACAAGATGCTGGTGTGTATAAACTTGACTGTGAGTGTGGATTATCATACATTGGGCAAACAAAGAGAAGTGTCGGTATCCGCATAAAAGAACATATAGCTGACATGAAAAACAGACGCTCGACCAAGTCTGCAGTTTGTGAGCACACATTCAACAAGACCAACCACTACATTTACTTTGATAGACCTCAAATCCTTGCCAAGGAAAATCATTACATTCCAAGAATGATCCGCGAGGCTATTGAGATTAAAAAACATCCAAATTTCAATAGAGCGGATGGTTGGCAAGTACCACCTGCCTGGGATCCAGTCATTAAATTGATCAAATCTCAAGCAAAATACTCATCTGCAAGACCTCTGGACACCGTGAGCGATTTCTGCGTGCACATGGAACGTTATCAATAAAACAAAATTATAGGCGGTAGATTTTAACTGTTTCTTTGTACTTTTGAAGACAACTGTCATCTAGTCTCTCCCGCGACCACGACTGCTGCAAAGCATTCGAAACGTCGGGAATTAAATAATGTAATATACACGCGATAAATCCGTTAAAAAGTGTTTAATTTCAATACATAGCAATTATTATGGTTTACTGACGTAGCCGTCAAATGAAGTTCCCGAGCGCTACGACATGTCCTCCTTTAAACGAGGTTTAAAGAGAGCACTCACTTCACGGTAGGCAACGGCTTGGCTGTGTCACTGGCACTACCAAAGTCCATGGGTGGTTAACACTTACCATCAGGTGGGCCGCTAGATCGTTTGCCGCCAAGGGCAATAAAAAAAAGTTATAGAAATTGAGACTTACTAATAAGTCAAAATCTTTGACATCCAACAAAATGTTAAAGCAATATCTTGCAGGAAACTATTCGTTTAATATAGTTATTTTATAAGCAAAACACGCAGACAGAGTGAACCCTTAATATAGTTGGACAAAAGAAATACTAACTTGCACCCCAATCATGGCCTGTCTTCAACACGAGACTCAAGGGATCATATTTTACGCAGCTCAATATCAGAGTACGGTCATTCAAACAGAAAGGGCCCATTGTAACTGCCACTCGGTTTAACTCATTTTTCGAAGGGTGTAATTGAGTTGTCCGAAAACGATTTGACTAATTAAAATCGTTTGAGGAAATGGAATGTTGCTGTTTTGCATTTAAAATCTTATTTGAAATATCCGGGACGTTGGTTATGCTTTTCTGACAATTCAATTTTATTAATTGTACATTTCAAAGTGTGATCAACACTCAATCTTGTGCTTGATCCCCGAGAATAGTGGAGTGCTTTGTATTTAGATGTTGGTTGCTGGATGTTGATTTCGAAGCAGTATTAATAATATCCTTGGACAAAATATCCTTGGACATTTCACACAACGCCATCTCGTCCCAAGCTAAGCAACTTAATGCTTGTGTTATGGTAACGAGATGGATGATAAACTACTTATATAATTTTTACTATAATTTTTTTTTTTTGTAAATACATGAAATGACACACTGACTCCGAGCCAGTGCCTCTGGTTTAGACAAAGACACTTGCCCGACCCCGGAATCGAACCCGGAACAAGTTGATCCAAAGGCGGCACATCTATCCACTAGACCAACGAGGCAGTCAAAATTATATATTATAAGTATATTAATATAATATATAATTTTATAAATAATATATAATTTTATAATTGTATATTATTTATAATAGGTGTCTACCCCAACCTTCGTTTGTACATACGTGTACCCTTTGACATCTTAACACGGATTAAGATCTTTATGTAATTATTTTGTTTTCTTTAAAATAAGATAAGCTCAAGATTGGACCCCGGAGAAGATTGAAGAACTTTTGTTATTATGAAGAATCCTCAGGAGAAGTAGTTAGCTAGTAAGTTACGCACACTAAGGATATAGTTTTAATATCTTCATCATCTCAATCCTTAAAGAGGCCACCTGCTTCTTCAAGTTAATGGGTACATAGATACAATAATTATAATAAAATTATGAACAAATATCAAAAAAATAACATCCCTCTAAGTTATGTTTTAACCTACGGCCACGCTACTTTTTTCTTTTAGAGTTTGTTTTAGACATGATCCAGTTTCAATCTAGTAACAACCAACACAATTCGTGACACAATGTATGTCACTACGGTAAATTATTCTTTGACCGCTAGAATTTTTAGGAACATTTTTGGCTTACACGCGATGCAATAGTGTGCGTATTTGTCGGCTGATTTATAGGACAATCTGCATTTTGATAAACCGACCGTTTTGTTGGAGAAAGATGGATTGTCCGTGGCAGGCGTATATCGCTCCTAGTGGTCGCTTTACAGAAATTCATTCTCTGAAAGCCTTTTTAGTTTGGTAAAACGATTATTCCATCATCATATCAGTCTTTAATTGAAACACTGCTGAATTTGTCCTCCTCCAATATCATAGTGGGAAATTACTCTATTGTGGACAGGTTTTGTATACATAATGATTTTTTTTCTGTCTACGTTGTCTGCCCACTACGACACCCTCAGGATGAAATAAGTTCAAAATGTTATATATTCTTAGTCTTTGTTCATTATTAATATCTATCGATATTACTCTTGTATATCTGCGTGCTTATTATCATAATTTAAGTTCTCATATTAAGTGTTCCTACGTTTTAATTAATCAAAATGAAAACTCATAACTTTTCACAGTTATAAACAGTAAAATAAAATTGTAATATTACTATTTAAAATTGAAACTTTACCATTTATTTCCGCAACGTCGATTGCAGCTCTACAACGAAGAACCGTCAAGAAGCTCTGTTTTTTAGATCGCCATTTTTAGATACAAGGCCGGGACAAAACAGATTTGTGAGATAATTGCAAAGCCAGACAAACTAAACGCGAGTGTCGGAAGCCGTTAAGGAACCCTCTGTCATATCGCCAACGATGCAGACCAATGTAAATGTAGGAAGCCCGGTGCAGCGGTGGTTCATGTAATATTGGTGAGATGATGATACTAGTAAAAATCTCCTACTAATAAAAATATAACTCCTGATACTGAGCCCTGGGGGCTATCGACCAAAACCAGTTTCCAGCTATACTGACCAATAATTCTCATTCGCTTCACACGCGATGGAATGAAGCATCACATCGTTTGCTGACTGATTTATAATACAATCTGCTCGGTGAACCACTGGCCATTTTTGGCTTAAAATATGGACTGCGAGTAAAAAAAACGTCATACGCACAATTGAAAACAAACTTTATCATACACTGTGTTTTGAAAACAACTTATTTTATGTTTAAATATTTTTACTTTGGGTCATAAATGAATGTTCATTTTGAATGTTCACTTCTGTAACTAGAAGAGCTCCGATATAACAGTAGGTGTTTAGGGGCTGTGAAGAAATTAAAAAAAGGCTGTTTGATTTGATGCAATAATGGGGAAGAAGATTAATCTAGAATCCGCAGCCGAATAACATCCTAGTGGTGTAACAAAAACTATTTCTAGGTATCATAGTAAGGTTTACTTATGATACCTAGAAAGATTAGCTTTTCCTTTAAAATTACTTTTCATAGTTCCTTCGCGTTAAGAATGTATTGAGACATCATTATACGCCGGCTTAACCACGCCCAGTATCAAATCAAATCATTCGAAATACTGATTACATTTATTACACTGCACTTTTACTCTATGTTTTGAACGCAACGGTAATGTATGTACCTATCGCGAACGGATTATTTATTTATTTTCTCCTAGTAGTAGTAAAGGATCAGTAACGTTAAAAGTATATGGTGTAGTAATTTAATAGAAGAAAGTACCTGTAGCGTTCTTACAGACAGTTTTAGTGAAAGCCTACTCCCAGTAATAGTTTCTAGAAAAAATATCAAGTGGATTTTAAAGAACATTGTGCCACATTCTACACTGGCCTAACGATATCTATATAACTATGATGCGATAAGATAAATGAGCGACTTGCAAGCTTGACGCAAACTATTTCAAATGAAAAAGGAAACCTAAGGAAACTTTCGAGACATGTCCCGCGAGCAGTAGAAAGCAGTTAATCTTCAAGTTTCTGGTACAGGATCCGTATACATAACAGATGGTGCACTAAGTGCTAACAGGTTTGCGCTAATGGAACACATTTGTTACATATGTGTCAGGATGGTAACGTACTATAAGAAAAGTGTTAATATTTTAATTTAAACAACACTTTTTTTTAAATTAACTCAAAAACAAGCTTCGGTTTATATAATGGTACACCAAATGTACTACGGCAAAAGCGCTTAATTTTGCCTATTTTAAAACGACTCTTTAATAAGGGGTGTTTAAATCTGATTTCTTAGATTTCCGAGTCAATTTTAAACACCTCGTAATTGTTTTGGCTTTAACTTAAATTGCCATAATTAATGTCTGTTTTTAAAACGTATGTGAAAATACCTCGTCAGTCGGTTCGCTTTTATACCTCAAGCTTTTAAATAAAGTTCTCACTCGCCTCGATTTCTAAGCAGTGTCAAATATTTACCATTGCTGAGAAATTTGCCTCGCTTAAGGATTTCCTAAGGGTATTTCTATATTTTTTGGTTTGTGTGATATTACCTGGATCCGTCTTACTGCCTTAAAATTAAAGAAAATTTTCAACTGATTTCAATACACCAGTAGGTTCTCAATCCGTGTTTTTTTTCTTCTTTATTAGTTAACGATAAACTCCATCGATTATAAACCGATTTAAAAAAAAAACTCTTTCTTTTCGATTATTCATTCAGGTCAAACTGAACAGACACCTTCTAGGTAAAACGTGTACCATTTTAGGCGTCATCTTCGCCTTCCATCAAGAGAGATTGAGGTCAAAACAAGAAATATTGTCCCATGGAAATATCAAAATAAACGGATTAGTTTGCTATTAAATTTGAAATATTATGTGAAAAAAACTTTTTGTCGAACGGTAAATTTGGATGAAATACTAGCCACTACATAGTATAAAACAAAGTCGCTGTCGTCTGTCCGTCCCTATGTATGCTTCAAAACTACGCAACGGATTTTGATGGGCTTTTTTAATACATTAAGTGATTCAACAGGAAGGTTTATATCTATAATATAAAAATGAATCGCAAAATGTGTTGGTAAGCGCATAACTGAACAACGCCTGGACAAATTTCGCCAATTCTTTTTTTTTAATGTTCGTTGAAGTTCAAAGATGGTTTTCACGGAATAATTCGAATAATTTCCGGAAAACCCCTAAAAACAGCCTTTTCCTTTTCCCATACAAACGTTTTCTAATTAAATCGTAGAGACAATTTGAGCAATAAAAACCTAAAATTTAACAATAATTAACTGTTTGAAGTGAAGTCAACGCAAATTAAACGAGGTTTAAAAAGATCACTCACTTCACGGTAGGCAACGGCTTGGCTGTGCCCCTGGCACTGCCAAAGTCCATGGGCGGCGGCTTACACTTATCATCAGGTGGGCCGCCAGCTCGATTGCCTCGAAGGGCAATAAAAAAAATTAAAAAAAAAAAAATTGATACTGATAACCATATATATAGCTTAGCATAGAGTTCGGCATAAAGATTTCCTTAGAGTATTCCTTTATTTTTTGTGAAAGTGATGGAATGGGTTAGTGATACCTAGATTAGTCTTATAAATTAGAGATAATTTTATTTTCACAACTGAAATTCGTGAACCGTGGACGTCGTCTGACCTTTGTCGCTATCTATGGAGGAGATCTGTGCTTAGAGGTCAATGGATCGGTGCCGTTGCTGGGGGTCTGTTGGCTTGGGTATTAGAAGGTTACAATTATTGACTAGATCTGGCTGATGTTTGGCACTTTGCGACTATTGCGCGAGTTTCGGACCGATTGTAGATGATATCATAATCAATTTACAATTTTAAATGGTCAATTTTTACTTTTATTTTATTGTTTGTCGTGTCAAAAGATCTCTAATAAGCCAACTACAATAATGAGATCTGATTTAGTTTTTCGCTAAAAAAAATGTTTTTATTCGAATAAATTCTTATGAATGATTTCAAATAGTCAAATAATTAAGAATATAAAACATTTAGCCTAGAGTTAAGAATGCCATTACACAGAGAAGAGAGAGAAAAAAGTAACTTGTTTAATTAATTGTAACAAATATTTTTATGCTTAAATAGTTATTTTGTTCACACCTAACTGAGTTTATACAGTACATTAATCTCAATTAATGTTGAGCATTGATGTAGCCGAATATTTTTTACAGATTTTATTTCAATAAATTAATTCAAACTCGATTTGCAGTAATTACTGGTTCCAATTTCTATTTAATTAACTCTGTTTGTTGGAAAATTCTAATTGGATATACAAAGCCAAAGTTTTACAATGCGAATGTTTTGTGGCTATACAGACGGACTGTGAACTGGTACAATAACGCACATTTTATTAGTATATTGTAATTTCAATATAAATAAATATCCTTGGACATTTCACACAACACGATCTCGGCCCAAGCTAAGCAACTTAATGCTTGTGTTATGGTAACGAGATAGATGATAAACTACTTATATACATTTTTTTTGTAAATACACACATATTTAACACACAGAAAACACCCAGATCCGGAACAAATACTTGTAGGTCATACAAATATTTCTTCCGTGCGGGGATCGAACCCGCGACATGCTGCGCAGCCGGCGATCGCTCAACCACTGCGCCAACCGCAATAGTAGAATTGTTATCAAGGGACCGAGGGAGTTAGCTTAAATATTCAGTTCCTTGGTGGTCGAGTTATCACGCTCATTTTAGAACTCCTGGCAGTGGCGACGTTGTATGGCGGATCGTACTCGTCCCTGCAGTAAGGTTAAGGATGGCAGCCATATGTGCCATGCTTGTTAACAGGAGCCGTTGCTGGGGGTCGGATGGCTCAGGCATTAAAAAGTTACTATGTATGTATGACAAGATGATGCTGATGTTTGGTCCTTTGCGACTATTGGACGAGTTTGCTCTCACAAATCTCGCTTATTCCAGCGTTCTACCTAAATAGGGCAATCTAAAAAAAGTTACTAGAGAGTTTCTTACCGGCTCTTCTCTGTAGAGCAAAATTCCAAAACGGAGGTAAATGGTACATTTTAAATGTTATGATACTGTTTGACTTGTCAAAAGAGCTCTAATGAACGAACTTGATTAAATGATTTTTTTTATTTGAATTTGTCTAGTGCAACCAAGCCCTGAGGCGTCAAGCCTAATTTACTAACACTCCAAATTCCAAATGGACACTAGATATAATTACAACTACTACTACTCAGCACATTAACTGGCTACTGTGCCACCATGGACACACTGGTTGGCACTAGGTTAAGTTTTAGTTTTTCCTTCTTTTGCGGCTAGATTTTCAGCTTCGTCATTTTCTTTTGTCGGCTCTTGCACCCTTAGGATGGAACGTGGTGGTGACATTTTTCCACATTCCTCACCAAATGGACTAGATAGATAGATAGATATATTTACTACTGCTAATACTCACCCCATAGATGACCCACTGCTGAGTCGGGCCTCCTCCAGTTACATGGAGGGTAATTAGCCTATTGTGCCACGCTGGCCAGACGGGCTGGCACAGGATTTCGTATCAAGTTTTCCTTCTCTCACAACTAGGTTTTCGGCCTTGACATTTCCTTTGGTCGGCTCTTACGACACCTTTAGGATGGAATGGGGTGGTGACACCGTGTATTCTAAATCTGTCACCACACGGAACATTGATATGTTTATTGTAGGTTAATTATTTGTCTTCGGTCTGCGCTCCACATTTCGTCACAGCTATCTTTCGGTCTGTTGCGAAATAAATTTAGTCTTTTTCGAGTTTTACAAGCTTAATTAAATGTCGTGTTGTTCAGTAATTTATCCTCTTTCAACTCCGCTATAACAATTAAAGATGTTTCTGAAGGTATATTTGCGAATTGCGTGTTTAGAAATAGTGGTGGGGCGTGTAAATAGCTCCACCATAAATGAAATAGAGAGATGGGGGGTATATAGATTACCTATGTCTGAAGATCTGTATATTATCAGCTAGCTATTTAAACTTAAATATGCGGAGTGTCTCTGGTATGTGTGTAACCAATGAAGCCTCTTATATCTTACAATGTCACTATGTGCAGAATTAAACTGATTAACTGCCTACCTTCAACATCCAAGGTCGCCTTACTGCTCATCCGATTCAATGGTTAGGCTTCTCGTCGATAAATTCGATCTTCTGTCTTCGCCAAAACCACAAATATGTTCTGATGATCACTAATTTGAAAATACAGCTTCAGGTAATCAATTTATAGGGAATATACGTGAAAATTCCGACTTGTTCACTGGGAACGACCGTTAGCAATCACCGCGCGTCCCGAACGTTCTTCTTCTTCATTCCTCGCTCATGGCAGCGCTAGCGCCATCTCTTCATCGGAAGGCAATACTCAGCGAACCTTCTCAGTCTTGGCAGTACAGAGAATCTTGCACGACACCATTAAGACTAAGAGGCTTGGAGTATAATGTTTGTGTACTGGTGTATGTACGTGTGTAAATATAAGTTAAGATTATATTTATTTTATAACATTAATTAAACTAAAAACGACTTTATCGCCTAACCATACACCCCGCCTTGGAAGATCGGGAGATCTTTCAAAAGCGACAATATATGTTACTAAAAAATAAGCTTACTGTAAATTATGGCTAAATTGGAATGCTTACATATTATTAATATCGTCATATTTATTGTGTCGGAATAGGATATAACTTGGCGACAGCGCGTTTAAAATCGCCAAACTTAGTCCTCACCGTAGCAACTCTGACAACATTGTCGGTGCCCTTGTGGACAGCAGTAATGACGCCCAATGGCCAATACAAAGGTGCAGTGTCGTCCTGTCCAACCAGTACAACAGTGCCGACCTTCACCGAATCAAATGGCGCGGTCCATTTTTGTCGGACTTGCAACGTGTGCAAATACTCAAGTCGCCATCTTTTCCAATAGGATTGGACCATATTATCTAGTAACCGTTTACGCCGTGCCAAGTTCACAGGTCCCGATGGAAAATCAGTAGCGGGTAAATATCTTAGGGGGGATGTCATTAGAAAATGTGCCGGTGTGATAGCTTCGGGATATGGATCAGATGAATTTACAGTAAGTGGTCGGGAATTCATTATGCATTCTATTTGCGTTAACACCGTCTGTAATTCCTCATAAGTAAGTAATTGGTTACCAATCACGCGGTATAAATGAGTTTTAAGACTTTTAATATTCGCCTCCCAAATACCTCCGAAGTGAGGAGCTCGTGGCGGTATCATTTTCCATTGAATTCGATGGACAGCTAGCTCGCTCTTAACAGCAGAACAAAACGTATTACTTTGTAAAAACTTATATAACTCGTCCAATTTAGCCTTAGCACCCACAAAATTGGTGCCATTATCTGAATACAAGCAAGATACCGGACCCCTGCGACAAACAAATCTTTTAAACGCGTCCAAAAAGGCATCTGACGTCAAGGCAGTGACCAATTCAATATGAACTGCCTTTGTCACCAGACATACAAAAAGACATATATAGGCCTTTTGGGCATGCTGGCCTCGACGCCGTGAGAGGGTGACCCTGATCGGTCCTCCATAATCTACTCCTGTATGGACAAAAGCTTTCGTTTCGGATACTCTACATGCAGGAAGATCTGCCATCATGGGTATACAACTCTTTGGGTTTACTTTGAAACAGACATTACATTTGCGGACTTCTGACCTTATGACAGTTCTGGCATCTAATATCCAATATTGCTGTCGTATTATAGACATAAGAAGTCCAGCACCAGTGTGGCAATTTAAATGATGATAATGTCGTATTATCAGATTAACGACATGGTCATGCTTAGGAAGAAGAATAGGATGTCTAGCATCGTACGCTAGGTCTGAATTAGACAGTCTACCACCGATGCGCAATATTTTCGTTTTATCTATGAAAACATTTAACATTTGCAACTTTTTGGACGGTAATTGGCCACGTTCGATAGCCTTGAGGTCATCAACAAAATGGATGGACTGAACAGCACGAATAATAAATTGCTCTGCGAGTGTCAGCGCTTGAACCGAACACGGTTGTATGTCACTCCTACGCAGTGTGAATTTGAGCACATATGAAATGATGCGAAGCAGTTTCTCCCATGATGAGATACGCGCCGCAAGATCACACAAAAGAGGCCTCTCTTTCGCAGATATAACTGTCAAAATCGTTGATTTATGCTCCGGAAGTTCAGGGCATTCTTTATTAGAAACGAATGGTTGAATGGGCCAATCGTTTGGAGCGCGTTGAAGCCATTGCGGACCATTCCACCACATTTGGTTGGAGGCCAGTTGAGACGGAAGCATGCCACGAGAAAGACAGTCGCTAGGATTTTCAATACCAGGTACATGGTAAAAATGTTTGACAGCCAAATTCTCCTGGCACTGAGCTACACGATTGCTCACAAACACTGACCATCGATGTGGCGACGAATGGATCCACGACAAAGCTATCATTGAATCCGAGAACGCGTAGACATCTGAAATAGTAATACGCGAAGAATATTTATCATACACAGTTCTCACCAATTTTGACATGAGTACCGCAGCGCACAACTCAAGGCGGGCCAAAGTCGTAACTTTGGTCGGGGAAACCTTTGATTTGGCGCACAGAAGGCGCACTTTAATGCAGGAGGCATATGTACAGTGTATGAAAATCACACACCCATAACCTTTCATACTAGCGTCGCAAAATGCAACTAATTGTACCTTCCCATTAATTTCAACGCCCACATGTCGCGGAATTCGCAAGGCATTAATTAGAGGAAGCTCTTGGGTAAGAGCAGAAAAACGAGATACAATAGTCTCAGGAGCGGGATCATCCCAGCCAATATTACTCAGCCAGCACTCTTTTATGAGCAATTTTGCATATAAAATAACAGGAGCGACTAACCCGAGTACGTCGAAAAGGCGTGCAACTATGGACAGTATATTTCGTTTCGTGCATTTCTCACTAACACTGACCGTCGTAAAGAAGAAATAATCCTCACATGGATCCCAAGACAGTCCGAGCACCTTGGAAATGTTACTATCAACATCAAAATTAAGAGTCTTACGATGATAGTCAGGAAGACTGTTTAAAGGAAAATTTGAATTACTGGACCATTTGACTAATTCAAAATCCCCAGATCGAAACATTTTTATGAGCTCTAGAGAAATTTGCTTGGCAGTGTCTTCATCAGGTGCTGAACAAACCAAGTCGTCCATGTACAAGCTGTTTTCCGCAATTTCAGCCGCCCGTGGATAAACAGGACTCATGTCGGAGGCCAGCTTTCGTATGGTACGCATAGCTATATACGGACTCGACACTAGTCCAAATGGAAGGCGATTGAATGCCAAAGTTCGCACCGATTCGGTCTCATTAAAACGATACAGTATTCGCAAGTACTTACGTTGGTCAAAGGGTACACCAATACGCAAATACATTTGTTTAATGTCCGCTGTCATGGCAATGGGCATTAACCGGAATCCTAATAACAACAAAAACAAGTCTGACTGAAGATTTGGACCAGTGTGTAATATGTCGTTCAAGGACAGCCCCGTGTGTGTTTTGGAACTGGCATCCAACACAACACGCGGCAGCGGTTTATCGGCACGTACCACGGCATGATGAGGTATATAATAACCTTCTTCAGAAAGTTCCGATTCCTTAACATGGCTGAGATACCCGTTGTCAATATAGTCTGAGATAACTTTATTATAATCATCTCTCAAAGTCGAAGATAAACGAAATTTTCGTTCAAGCGCCATAAGCCGGCGATATGCAATCGTACGCGAGCTACCTAACTCTGATGGATCTTTACGGAACGGCAATGCTACCGTATAACGGCCTAGGTCATCGCGCGTTACAGATGTAAGAAAAATATTTTCACACTCTGTCTCTGCTGGCGACAAGAAACGCGTGTTGGAGACTTCTTCCAGTTCCCAGAATTTTTGTACAACGTCGTTCAAAGCCATTGCTGATAGCGAATTAACGGTTTCAGTCTTAACATTATTACGGGGATAATCTCCCATCAAAATATAACCAAGGGTGGTTAAAAACGCAGGCATAGTTGGCGTCCCAAGGTTAATCCTTTTCCCCAAATAGATATGAGGGAAAAGTTGGGCCCCCAGCACCATATCAATATCCCCCGGAACATTCCACGTTAAATCTGCAAATTCGAAACCACCAAAGTCTACATTGCCATGCCATTCTACAAACTGTGACGGCAACTTATCCGTGATGCATTCCACTACTAATGCGTGTATGGAGTATTCGTACTCCGAATAAACACGAGATCTAATGTTCAAATATACATATCCAATAATGGGTCTCGAAGTTGAGCCCACACCCTTGACAAATGAATTACTCAAAGGTATAATAGGCAAGTTCAAAATACGACAACAGTTTATTGTAATTAAATTGTTTTGCGATCCACTATCAATGAGACACCGAATGATAGTACCGTTCCCTGTACAATCCTTCGCCCGAGCGATTACTTGTGCCGTGGATAGTAAGATAGTTGATTTAGATTTAACTTCGTCGGAAAGTAAAAACGCATGATTTTCTACTACTTGCGGTGCGGTCTGTGGTAAGCCATGGCCTTTGACTAGAGAGTCAGGAGCGTTAAAATGAGCTGCGTGAGATGTTGATTCTACAGGAGGCTCGTAACCCGTCTTTTGGCAAGCCGCAGGTGAACCAACTTGTTTATCTTTAAAATGTAACAAATTGTGGTGACGTTTACCACAGAAACATACCTGCGAGGAATTACAATCCATCAAAGTATGGTTTAAACTTAAACAATTAACGCATCCACGCCTTGATTTAATAAAATCAAATCTCGATTTAGGATTCCGAGAAGTTTTAAACATCTTGCAATCGAAAAGTCGACTATGATCGCCTTTACCACATAGTACACAACGTTCATGCGTACGCGGTGAATGTTCCGCGGCAAGCGCCTGTGTTGTAGTCATACCACCGACCACAAACGTACCGGTATTGTTCACGCGTGTCCGAGACTGGCGCGAACTGTGTGAAGTGTGAGGTTTTCGCTCTAAAATCTTAGCATGATCTTTTACATAATCAATTAACTGCAGAGAGCATGGTATTTCCACATTACGAACTGTCAACTCGAATGCATATAACGTTTGCTGATCTAACTTCCGTAAACCACATTGTAAAAAAATAAAATCAGCCAAATCCGCAATGTCCAACTGTTTAAGAGCTAAGATTGATGTTGAGTATGTATCTATAAACGTTTCCAAGCTACTAGAATTATGTGAACATTCTTTTAAATCTAAGATATTATTCAAGTAACAAGTGGCCAATGCACGATTGTCCTGGTATTTCTTCACCAAACTATCCCAAATAATGTTATAGGTATCACCAGTGGGCACTATTCCGGCAGTTACCTTCAAAGCGTTGTGAGTTAATTTACCAACTAAATATTGCACACGCTGCGAGTCTGTCAGCTGCTCATTATAATGAATGTTGGTCTTAAACGACTCGTAAAAAATGGGCCAATTTTCAATTTTCCCATCAAA